>CM040241.1:137499936-137533805 GCA_022545495.1 Chrysanthemum lavandulifolium | reverse complement strand
GGAGTATAGTGTTTCCCGGTCGTTAAGTCCCAACGAAATGCGCGAGAATAGTCAAACGTAAAGTGATCGAGAGGATTTGAGCGGAAAGGATAGTGATTGATCTGTACCTAAAGAGAAAGCCCATAAACTACAGGGCTTAAATGCAAATTAAAGAAAATTAAAAGATAAAAATATTAAATAAACGCTATCACTATATTTAAAATGATGTTTTTGTTTTATGTTTTATAAAACTTAATTAAAAACTACGTTACGTACAATTGAAAGCGTGAAACTTACACAATATTAACCCTAAAAATATGAAAATGATATTTTATAAACCTAATGATAAAAGAAAATTACTAGAAAAGAAAATTATTTTTATAACTATTTATCTAATTATTATTAATTAAAAACTATTTTAACTAATTAATAATAACCTAAATTACAAGAAAATAGGAAATAAAGCTAGAAAAATAAAATTATGACTTGGAAAAATCTAAAATAACAAAGAGAATTTTCAAAACTATTTTTATATTTTTCTGATTATTTTCTATTTTTATGAATTTTAAACTATTAAAACTAATTAAATTACTAAAAATTACAAAATAAACTATGAAAAATCTGGAAAATTACTTTTTTACTTTTTATATTTATCTAAACCTAAGAAAATTGAAAAATTATTTTTTTGAACTTTTTCTGATTTAATTGTATTAAAAGCTATTTAAAATTACCTAAAAACTGTTTTTAATTAAGAAAAATAGGAAACAGTGTTGGAAAATTATGAAAATTTCAGGAAAAGTCTAAAATAATATTAGGAAACTAGGAAAAATGGAAAAACAAGTGCTTGTGTGGAGGAAAATGAAACTGCTATGTCAAGTGCTTATAAATAAGCACTTGAATAAGCCAAATGAACTCAACAAGCCACCAACTGATTACTCAAGCCAAGATATGCTAAAAGTACTCCAATGCAACAATAAACAACTGCTTATAACCACTGAATTGCAACTTGATCAGATTTGGCTTATTTTGATTTCAAGTGCAAAAACAGTTTTGGGTACCTACTTGTAGCTTAAAAATAAGACACCTAATAAGATAGAAAATGGAAAACCAAAGTGGGAACCTCAAGAGGACCTGCTAAGAATGTCTAAACCAAAATCTGAGACCATGATGAGCCAAGATGAGCCCTGCGAGTCCTTGCAAGATCCTGTGCGAGACTCGGTGTTAGCGAGTTTATGCATGAGGCATTTGCTCATTTTGACAAGCCCTTTTGGAGCTTTTAGAAAATTCACAAAATATGCTAAAATGGACATAAGAAAATAGACCGAAGGACTTTTAAAACTACAATTTCTATTGAAATTGGTCCAGAAATGAATCGAAGAAAATTCACTATTTGAGCCCAAACCGAGTTTTATGCAATTTGACTTTTAGCAATTATGAAAAGTTGACTATTTTGAGGTTTGATCTAGATTTAAGAACTGAAATTGATATTAATTGATGAAATGAAGTTACAACAAGCTAAGTCTATGGATTTTGAACACAAAACAAGTGGTTTGATTTACAAAAAACCAACAGTTAAGACAGTGAGACAGAATTTGTGGAGTTTTGACTTTCAGTGTTAGCAAGCATAAAACTAAGACAGATATGAGTTCAATAGAGATAAACAAGCATGATACAACGAGTTCTACCCATCGCACAAACACATAACACGTTTAAACAAAGAATGCCAAACACACCTTACATCAATCACAGCGGTTAAAGTGAGATAACAACCGATTCGGTTGTTATAATTGATCAAACTAAGTCCTTATATCCTAAATATAGCTTAATTAACAAATGAAAACAACCTAAACTACAAGAACAGATTTTGCACATGAAACTTTAAAATGACTTACAAAATAGTCCATAGCCACTATGGCTTGAAACAATGAACCCATGAACCCTATCCTATGTCATCCAACCCAATGCTCTCTCAATTAACCCAATTCCATGGTCGCTTCAACCCATTTCAACTCCATTTCCATTTTAACAACGGTTGACTTATGTTGACCATGTAACATTAATTTGATTTAAACCGAATTCCAAGCTATTCAAAAGCTTTAACAAGCTAAGTTAACCTGGTTTAACTTAAAATAAGCTAATAGAAACTTAAATGTGAGAATTTGAAATTAAGCTTTTCAACAAAGAACTTTAAAACATGAATTATAAATGAAGCATTGAACCGAGACTTGAAAATGTATTACAATGATTTTCCAACTAAGGTTTAACACTTAGGAACTGAAATTACAAACTTTTGCATTAACTAAGACATTTATTAAAAAACGACATTAAGAAAAAATGAAAAACTAACTACTCTCTGTCTTCCTTCTTCTTCTCTCTTTTATACTCCCATTTGCTTCCACGTGTCCTTATGAGTGTTTCCAAGCTTTTTCCTCAACCATTGGATGCCTAGAATTAATATTGGCCCTTGGATCTATTTTGGCGAGAAAGCCTATTTTGACACATGGGTTCAAACCGCAACTAGGGGGTGGACAGGTATGATGATGAGGGGGGTTGAGGTGATAAGGGTGCAGGGATAAGGGTGGTGGAAAAGGTGAGTGTTGCAGGGCTAGACAAGTGGGGAAGGAGGTGTATAGTGGTGAGAGGGAAAAGGTGGTTTTGACTGCTTGTTTGACTAGGGGGTTCAAAAAGGAAAAGACAGGGAGGTCAAATGGGTATAATGGTAGGGTCCAACAGTTTTGACTAGGCTAGCTTTAATATTAAATGACAAGGACCAAAAGCGAATTTCTTGATTTTTGAGGGACCAATTCGCCATTTTTCCAAAGTTTTTACAAGGGTCATTTTGACAAGTTTTAATAGTATAAGTACCATTTTGACATTTTTCAAATCTCCGTGGACCAAACTTGACATTTTGAAACTTGAGGACCTTTTCGCCATTTGACAAAAGATTTATTCAAGGACCATTTTGACAACTTAGAATATTTCAGGGACCTTGAATAACATTTTTCTTTATTTTGTTTTACCGGGGACTGCTTTTGACAACTTTTGAAACTTGGGGACTAAAGCGCCAATTATGCAAACTTTATCGTTTTCACCGTTTTTGATATTTTGCATTTAAAACATATAAAACACTTATTTGTGATGTTTTATCATTTTGATACATTTCGAGTGTTTTCGGATGTTTTTGCGTTTAATTGGTACAAAAATGATGAGTATTTAGACACTTATCGACAATATAAGGTACAATATATTTTGTTCCAAGATTGGATCTGCTCATCCAATGCGTGTTGACCACCGCATAATACACACAACCATCAAACTGGTTTACGCATGCATCAGAACTCAAATTAAGCGTAAGACAACTCCACATTTATCTTACGTGAGATAGTCATTGAATAACTCTTGATGAGAATCTACAAAGAGATTGACCATGTCTTTCGTAAATTACGGACCTTTTACAATTAAATACCACATTGCCTAAACTCTAAGAACACTACAAAAGCTAAAAATAAAAACAAAACCAAATACCACATGGCCTAAATACTCAAAGCTATTTGTGTTGACTGATTAATATACTTACAAAAGTCGGTCAACATTAAACAATTTTATGATTGTAAATATATTTTAGTCAACGTACAAGATGTTTATAAAACAACAAAGCAAGCATGCCATCTTTCTATATGAGTGTAGCAAAGGTTCGATTTCTAAAAATTACCTTGTCGATGTATCCAGCTTTAGCAATTGTTTTCTTGAGCAATTCAAGACCTTCCTTGTTTTCCTGAAGTTCAGAAACACAAGTTAGATGTTAGAAAGACTTCAAAAGGTAGGAAAAATATAGAAACAACAAAGAAGACCAAAGTAAAATACACCACACTATGGTCAAGACGATAAAAACATTTAGAAAAATTAACTAATCATCAACTGGTGGCTTCATTTCGTAATGTCTCTAACAACAAACCTTCTACATACGTTGAAACAACACAAGATGACACAGTCAATAAGGCTATTGAAAAATAAAGCAGTCCGATGACTTAGAATATGCTGGAAAAACATGTACACCCTTTATTTTAATTGTCATGACAACTGCATTCTTTCAACCATCCCATTGATTCTAATAACAGCTAACTACACAATATGTTAAAAAAAAATCAAGAAATAAACCTCAACAATATTACAACGGCAACAAATTATAGTGGTTCCTTCCCTCGATATACACAACCTTACGGAAGAATATTTTTTCAGTATATATTTCTTTATCATCACGTCAACAATTGAAGTAATTGTGATGAATAAAAAATATCACGATACACTACGAATTGGTCTTCCTTTCAATGAGTTGAATAATGTTATGGCCAACCGCGACTATGTTTTGATCATCCCGATGTTGCAAGATATCATTTGTTAGCAAATATAGATCATTGCATCTTATGAAATAAGATATTGACACTTCCAAACCATAATCACCCCAAGACCTTGTATCAAACTATTAACCTCCCGTATAAATTAACCAAACTTTCGATTGCCGTCATCGTTATTAACATTTTGTACTAACTTTATTAGTTTTGGGCGGTCACTTACGTATTTTTCATTAGATTTGAATTAGAAAAAGCTAATAAGTCGTTATTTTACTAATGAGCTTACTAACATAGGCTTACAATTCTTAAGACATAAGCTCATAATTCATAAGACATAAGCTCATAAGCTCCGTTTGGGCATAAACCCTCTGATATGGGATATATGTGTTTGCATATATAAATGTGTGTGGTATTTGCCAAATTTCTTTGAAAAATCTCTAGCAAACTTAGAAAGAATAACTTACCTTGATTTCATTTACTTCACGGTAATATCGGTATCTAAACACAGAACGATAAAAATCAAGTAGTGTACCATGATGCCCACAAACACAGTCGGTGTCCCCAAATAAATATAGTCTAAAGGCGCCCGCATGTTTACGGAAAAGATAAAAGTAAAAAGAAACATTGAGCAGGTTTAACGATTCGGGAAAAAGGTATGGATAATGTAACAAACGCTTACGCATGAACCAATTAATTCACTGTCATGAGGCGGAAACCGGATCGTTCGTTGTTCCTCCGTGTACCAGTGGCCCCTTTACACGACCCTTCATTAATGTTTGAAATAACATGAGGCCTCAAAGAATTAGTATAACTTAAACCACCATTTATATCTTGTATCTAGCAATCCAGTAAGTGGAGGGAATCAACATTTCGTGGGAATGTGGAAATCTGCGAAACCAAAATTAACACCAACGTTGACACTCTTACAGTACTTGTTCTAATTGTTAGGAATTAGAAATTCCAGGTATTAAAGAGTCGGTCACCTCAAGTATATGTAATCGTTAGAAAGCTCGTAGTCGTAGTTCTTTTAAGTCAAGTAGTATTTAGTTAAGTAACACCGTGGAGGACGGACGGTCTTTACCCACTGTATGCCCGATCCACGACCCGATGTGTGGCGATTTATGTAAGACTATAAATACTCTCTACCTTCCTAGGTAGAGTTGGAGCTCATAATAATATCTTTCACTTTCTCTCACTAAGTTCCCTAAACCTCTAACTTTCTCTCTCTAGAATTCCACTTATACGCCCACTTTGTGTTATGGTTGGATGTGTATGTGAAAACTAATATCTAACAATTGGTATCTAGAGCCATGGTTAGATCATATCTTGCACATCTTTGGATTTCTAGTGGTTTTTAGGTGGGTTTTGAGTTTGAAAAAGTTTAGTGGTTTTTGCATCATTTGGTTGATTTCTTGTGTTAAAGTTTGGATTTTGTTAGTACTTTTATGTTTAGAATCATCACAAGTGTGTTGGTTTTCATTTGGTAAGCTTAAATCATCTTGGTTGGGTTGTTTTGGATTGAAAAGTGATGTTTATGTGGTTTTTCTTGCTAGCGACTTAACTCACGGATTACTTTCTTCGTAGCTACTTGCTTTACAAATTTGTAGCGAGTTCTGATTTTAGACCTAGCGACTTAGATCTAGCGATTCTGATGACAAGTAGTGGACTCTCCACTACGGGTAGCGACAGGTGGTAGCAACTTGGTGGTAGCGAGTTGCTCTTTAGCGACTTGTATCTTTAGCGACTTGAGTAGCAATTCTTTGCCAAAATTTTGCTAGCGACTTGAGGCTTAGCGAGTTACTACTTAGCGACTTGCATTTGTCTAGCGACTTGGGACTCTAGCGACTTAGTGGTGTAGCGAATTAAGTGTTAGCGACTTGGTGCATTATCTTCAGCGACTTGGGTGATTGTTTACGGTTTCTCTTGATTTAGTAAAATCCCGTGAAAGAATCTATTTCTCGGTTTAATCATAGAGTTATAAAATCCGTATTATCTCGTTAACATGTCTACCAACGTTCCTACTATCATCTCCACCGCTGCGAGGATGTTCAAGCCGGGTCGATACTCGTCCACCCATGCTTGCAGAACCGACTACGATTCTTGGGCTCAACGAATCAGTTGTCTCGCTTGAAAGGAAAATGGTGTCAACATTCTCAAATCCATTGATGAGGACCATATCGAGTTGAGGCGACTAGAGACATACTTGATACTAATGAAGATGGTACTCTGTTTACGGAATGGACGTAGACCTAAATGTATGATGAGCTTGATGATAAGGATAAAAGAGATTCGATCACGAGATATCGTGGCTTGAACATTGTTCTTCAAGGTCTTCCTAAAGACATCTACAAGTGATCAATCATAACAACGATGCAAAGGCGGTTTGGGATAATGTTAAGATGCTTCTCTCGGGTTCGTAATTAACTATGGAAGACGAGAATCCCGACTCTATGGCCAATTTGAACACTTCAAGATGAAACCAGATGAGAATGTCTATGAGTACTATGTGAGATTTCATAAGTTAGTGAATGACATGAGGAACATCGAATGACTATGCCTAACATTCATTTGAATTCAAAATTTGTGAACAACATGAATCTGAATGGCACAAGTTTGTCACCATTTGTGAAGCTCACTAAAGGATTGAAGAATACAAACTATGAGCAACTCTATGCCTTCCTCCTTGAATGAGAGACATGCTATGTTTGAAAAATTGATTCTCAATCGGTTCAAAACCAACCAGGAGAGACAAGCTCGTCTAATGACTCAACCGCCTTCTACTCAAACATTGGAATCACAACCAAAGCATCACAAGTCATACCCTTGGGTAATGGTAATCACAAACTCATTCCTAATCCTATGTTCAAACAAGGCGATCTTGATGCACACGTGGGTAACTTCATTAATCAACTAGCTCTTACGATTAGTCAAAACATGAATTCTCTCCCACAAACCAAAACAACCTCGAGCGACATCTAACCCACACAATCAAGCCCTTTGTTAAAGATGGAAGGATCGTGGTGCAACCATTCAGGAAAGCGGTATGATCGGGGAAGAGGTGGGTGGGAGAGGTTATGTTGGCAACCGAATCGAGGAAGGAATGGTAACCAAGGTCAAGCTAAGCCAATCAAATGTTATAACGTGGTGGTAAGGGACACATTGCAAGGCGCACATCTCCAAAGCGTCCAGAATCTTTGATTACTTGAGAGATAAGATGTTCTTGCACAAGCTCGGGACAATGGTGCCTTTGGATGAAGAGGAATTCTTTGTTTCTTCTTGAGGCAATGCCAAGACCTATGATGCGGATGTGGATGAGCGGCCTATTCGGAGATAGGTCACAATCATCGAATGCCTTTCAAGTCGCCGATTGTGATGCATACGACTACGATGTGGATGATGGACCTCTGACACACACAATTTTATGGCTAGCATTTCTCCAATGGTTTCTCCCAAGGTCTCTTCTTCACCACTAGCTGGCCCATCCCAAGACAAACTCATCTCGGAGGTATTAAAACTATACGATAATCTTGATGTGCAACGGATGCATGACAAAGTACAATCAATGAAACTATTGAATCAAATGTTGAAAATATGGGTAATATCGATATTATCCCATATGATCAATACGATGAAACAAAGTGAAAGTGAAGGTGTACCAAGTGATGCATCTTCTGCGATCAACAATGACTATGTTTTTGATGAATACACCGCATGTGCCCACGATGATTACGTAATTTACGAACTAAATGCCTATAAAGAGCGTGTTGCTATTTATGAACAACGTGCAAAATTTGAGTTGACCACTCGTGAAAGGTGAAATGGATGACCAAGTACATACGGTCATTAGAAAAAGTAACTTTAGAGAAGAAGTATTGAAACAAGAATTAAATTCCTTGCAAGAAAAACTTTCTAAAGCAATTAAGCAAAACAAGAACTTCAAGAAAATGTGAAAATGCTTAAGCAAGAATTTAATGCAAAGGAATCAAAACTTTTGAGAGACTTTTCTAATCAAAAACTTTGAAAAACAAGCTTGAAAACAAGTTGTACATACAAGGAAACACCATTCGATCGCTCACATGGTCACTAAACATAGAGTTCTAAGCGATAAGCATAGTGTTCCCATTATAGATAAACCCAATCTTGAGTACGGAAAGATAGCAAAAGCGACTCAAAGTGTGATCTACGATGGAAATGAGATTCTTAAACCTAGAATGAAACCTAGTTGCGTTGAGTGCACCGAGAAGATAAGAAATCGATGAAGTCACTAGGGAAAGGATGAACAAAAATTAGATAACCCTAAATGCAAAGAAAAAATAATTATCACTCCCCATGACTACAAGAAGGAAAACCGGATTTCCTTGAACATGTTTAAGCCTCGAGACATTGTTGACTCCAACAAGTCTTTTGGAAAAAAGGATTTAGATAAGCGAAAATTTGAAAATATTGTTGAAACAAACCCCCCTTTTGGAAAATGCCTAGAGCGATGTGTATCCTCTAATACACCAATGCATCTTGTTCCTAGAAAAATTGCCACTAAAAGCAAGACCTTAATTAGCCAATATGTTATATTTCAACTATTTGTTGATTTTGAGAAAACTTGCAAGAAAAGGATCACACCCACTGGTATAACGGAAGGAGAAAGGGTTTGAGCAAATGAAAGAATGTTATTTAACCGAGGTCATGCCTTTCTTTAAACTTCTCGAAAGATCACTTTGAGAGTCTTAAAAGGGATTGAAACCGATATCAAGGGAATGGAAAAGGAATTTGATGCAATGGTAGTTGAAGTTAGTGATTATGAGCGTGCACTAAAATATAATGAGATTGAGAGGAAGAACTTGCATACCTTAAATGATACTCTTATTATTGAATGTGTTGCTCAAGATGTTTTTTCAACGCTCAAAATGCTCTATTAATACTTCCAAATTTCATGAACTATCTCTTGCCACGAAAGTCTCCCATGATCGTGTCATTGAGCTTGAAAAATCTAATTCTAAACTAAGCGAGAAAATTGAACCGGATGATCACGACAATTTGGTTAAACATTTTTCTAAACTAGAAGTCGAGTATTTTAATTTACAACTAAAATATCAACATCTTAAAGAAAATGTCAAAACTTCAAATATCAAGACATCATCGGATGCTCCGAGTTTGATGCGATTTTCAAATTAACAAGCGTGATGAGCAGATTCAAGCTCGGTGCAACACGATCGTAAAGTTGAAAGCCCAAATCTCTCAATTAAAGGGTCAAACGAACAATATGACAGCTCCCAAATGCCTCCTCCTTTAGATTCTCGAAATTCTCAAGCGTTTCATCTTCAAAACCTAGTAAATGCTTTACAAAAGGAAAGCGAAAGTTTTCTAGAAGAAAATGAAAAGGTTAAACGTCATTTCAATGAGTTATTTGAATCAATTAAAGTCACTCGTAACAAAAACAACGAACAAATAGCTTCATTGCAAAGGAAATTGAGAATCAAGAGTCGAGTAAAAGGAAAATGCCAATGACCAATGGGGAGAATGTTGTATCAAAGGTTCACTCTTGTAATAAATATGCTTTATCTGTGACATATGTCCCTCCTCATCTAAGGAACAACAAACTCGCTATTCAAACATACTTCTCATCCCTTAAGGATTGCCTAGAATGTCTGCGTGAGATTGTTGAAGAGGATAAGCTAGAGAAACCTCATGATAATGCAATTGGACATGCATGCTTATATGCCAAACGATCTCAAGAAATCTTAGAATGCTTGATCACAATATGCCCAAAGTCATTAGGTGAGAGAGTTAATCCTTTGATTCCATGCTCGATGCCTAATGCCAAGTATGATATGCATTCGATTCCCAATGTTTTGAATGTGAACCGTAGTGTGCCTTTAAGTAGTTCGATTCGGATCATCGATGCTAAGAAAGAGAACTCAAGTGTGCCTTCTAGGAGTACAAATCTCGGTACTCTAGTTTTAAAAAGTGAACCTTAGTGCACCTGCATGTAGTTCGGATCCCAAGACATCTAAGCAGTGATGCAAAGAGTAGTAAAACCAACTAAAGTTCCCATTCCTCTACAGGAGTAATCGGTGACATTAAAGGGAGCGGTCAAAGTCTCAAGACAATACAAGGAATGATAGGACCTCATGAAGCTAAGAATGTGCCTTTGAAAAAGTAGAAGAACAATCTAGGAACTTTAAGTTTGAATCGAATAAAGCGAATCGTGTTGATTCTAGTATTAGCCATAGGCGCATCAGTAATTAATTCAATTCGATACTATTTGCAAACCTTATCGATGTGCTTGAATTTTGTTTCTAATCATGAATGTGGTGTTAATGTTACGCCTAATGATGGTAATTGTCCGATTAATATTGTTAATGCTAAAATTCATGCTAAGAAGGCTAAAAGCCAAAACGAAAGAAAGTTAGAAAATGTGGAAACCCACGGGAAGAACATTCAAGAAAATAGGCTTTATTCGATACACATTGGTCATAAGACTAATCGATAATGCCCACTAGAAAATGGATGCCTACTAGTAGAACTATTCCTTTAAGAAGTGATCACACCGTGAATGCGAGGCTATCTGAGACACTAATCGCATCTATTCACAATGATTCCATTGCCTCACCTTCCGATATGAATGCTTCTATTTCGATGTTGGTGTTCCAACCATTGTAACTAACCAAATGGAACCCATTCTTGCATGGGGATCCCAATTATCGATTATCCATTCTTATACGTGTTCAACCGCAGATCGTTCAAATCGCTCGTGGTACACGGACTCAGTCGCTCCAAGCATATGATTTGAGACCGGTCGCGCTCATGAACTTCGTGAGCAAATTCATCGGGACTGTTAGATTCGGTAATGATCATTTCGGTGCTATTATGGGTTATGGAGATTATGTTTTTGGTGATAGTGTCATCTCTAAGGTTTACTATGTGGAAGGTTTGGGTCATAATCTTTCTCTGTTGGTCAATTCGTGATTACGATCTAAAGTAGCCTTCAAAAACATACACCTTTGTTAGAGATCTTAATGGTAAGGATCATTAAAAAGGAACTCGTGGCTCAAATCTTTACACCATCTCTATCGATGACATGATGAGGGCTTCTCCAATCTGCTTGTTATCAAAGGCTTCAAAACAAAGTCATGGTTATGGCATCGTGGTCTCAATCACTTAAACTTCACACCATCAACGATCTTTCGAAAGGACTTAGTTGTAGGTTTACCTAGACTAAAGTATGAAAAGGATCATCTTTGTTCAACATGCCAATTGGGTAAAAGCAAAAGTTTGCCCACAAACCCAAACCTACTAACTCGTCACGAAGTTCTTCATATGATTCATATGGTTTATGTGGACCAATGAGGGTGCAAAATATCTTTGGGAAGAAATATGTGTTAGTTGTGGTCGATGATTACTCAAGATTCACCGGGTCAAGTTCTTAAGGACAAAGGATGAAACTCGATATCATCATCGGACTTATCAAGCAGTGCGAGTTCGACTTAACAAAACCGTCGTAATTATCGAGCAGACAATGGGCGGGTTTGTCAACAAACAACTTAATGAATTCTATGAAAGCGTTGGAATCGACCATCAAAGAAGTGTTCCACGAACTCCTCAACGAGCGGTGTAGTTGAAAGGCAAATCGAACTCTTGTTGAAGCCGCTAGAACAATCTTGATTTACTCAAAGGTTCCACTATTTCTACGGGTTGAAGCAATTGCCGCATGCTACACACAAAATCGTTCCCTAATTCACACCGTACATGGAAAAACTCCATATGAACTTGTCCACAACAGAAAACCTAATCTCTCATTCCTTCGTGTGTTTGGTGCATTGTGCTATCCAACCAATGAGGGTCAAGACTTAGGCAAACTTAGGGCTAAAGTCGACATTGGAGTATTTGTAGGATATGCATCAAACAAAAGGGATACCGAATCTACAACAAAAGAACCCGAAATATCATGGAAACAATTCACGTTCGTTTGATGAGTGACCGGTCAAATGGCTCCTGGACACTCCACTCGGGACCCGCACTTCAAAACAGTCCATTGGTTCATCCCTTGTTGCAAACTCTTCTCAAGAAAGTCCATATGTACCTCCATCGAAGATGATTTAAAGAAATTGTTTGATCCTATGTTTGATGAACTGATGATTCAATTACTAATGAGGTGTTGATCCCTACAACAGAGGATGCTCATATTCACGTGAATGAAGTCAATCCTTGATCTCAATATCTTTAAGTCGGGAAGCACCGCTGGCGATCCTTCGATCTCATCAACAAATCATCATTCTTCAAATGTACATCATGGATCTGTTTTGGCATCAATGATGAAGTTAACCCTTTGCTACTCTGAAGATGCTCCATTTGAAAAGATATTTGCTCTGAATCATCATCGAACCATCTTCTTCGTGAGACATCGACTCGCCTACCTCGGTCCCTCAACAAGCGCCACATGAACACCTTAGAAAATGGACTCACGATCACCCACTTGACAACATCATTGGAAATCCCTCTCGTCATGTATCAACACGGAAACAACTTGCAACCGATGCCTTATGGTGCTTCTTCAACTCCGTACTATCTAAGATCGAACCAAAAGATGTTAAAACCGCCATGAATGAAGATAGGCGGTTCAATGCCATGCAAGATGAAATTCATGAGTTTGATCGACTTGATGTATGGGAGTTAGTGCACCTCCAGGCGTGCTATGATTATAGCTCTTAAATGGATCTTCAAAGTGAAACTTGATGAGCATGGTGATGTGTTGAAGAACAAGGCTCGATTAGTTGCTAAAGGATACCGTCAAGAGGAGGTATTGACTTTGAAGAATCTTTTGCTCCGTTTGCTCGAATCGAGGCAATCGTAATCTTTCTAGCTAATCTTGCTAGTAAGAACATGGTAGTCTATCGGATGGATGTGAAGGCGGCATTTACGAGCGGATATCTTAAAGAAGTCGTCTCGTCGGTAACCTGAAGGATTTGTGAATCAAGAGCATCCTACTCATGTTTATCATTTGAAGAAGGCTCTTTACGGTTTAAAGCAAGCTCCAGGGCATGGTATGATACATCGTCAAAGTTTCTTCTATCAACCGGATTCATCAAAGGAGCGAGCTTGATCCTACATTGTTCACCGGAAGTCGAGCAAACATTTAATTCATGTTCAAATTTATGTTGATGATATTATTTTTGCCTCGATGGACCCAATGGAATGTGATCGTTTTTCAAATGAAATGAGTTCAAAGTTTCAAATGTCAATGATGGGACAAATGTCATTTTTCTTGGGACTACAAATTTCACAAAGTCCGGAGGCATTTTCATAAATCAATCTAAATATGCAATGAGATCTTAAAGAAATTTGGATTTGATTCAAGTGACCTGTAGACACCCCCATGATTGACCGAACGAAACTAGATGAGGACCACTCGGGGATCATGATTGACCAAACGAAATATCGTAGTATGATTGGATCCTCGATGTATCTCACTGCTAGTAGACCGACATATTGTTCATTGTTTGCATGTGTGCTAGATATCGGGCTAAGCCTACTAAAAAGCTCCTTGAAGCGATTAAGCGGGTCTTTCGGTACCTCCAAGGAACCATCAATATGGGTCTTTGGTACCGAAGGACACCGTATGTCACTAACGGCCTGCAGATGCTTGATCATGCAGTTGTCAAGATACACGTCGAAAATCGCCCGAGGTGCTCGCTTTTGGGTGATAAGCTTGAGCTGGTCTTCAAAGAAGCAAATGAGTACTTCTATTTCTCTGAGAGCGGAATACATAGTCATGTCATCTGTTGTGCTCAAATCTTATGGATGAGATCTCGATTATCGACTATGGCTTTGAATTCAACAAAATCCTACTGTCTTGTGATAATAAAGTGCTATTGCTCTCTCATGCAACAACGTTCAACACTCAAGAGCAAAGCACATCGACATTCGACATCATTTCATCGAGGAACAAGTGGAAAAAGGTGTGGTGGAACTCTATTTTGTGAGGTCTCGAATATCGGTTAGCCGACATCTTCACAAAAGCTCTTCCAAGAGAACGTTTTGAGTTTATTCTTCCACGACTTGGCTTGAAAAGCCTTCAACGAAACACTCAAACGTCTTCGGGAGGAAGACGAGGAGTAAAGGTCTATCTTCATCTATCTCTTGTATATATCTATTCAAAAACAAAATACAAAATTATAAAACCTTCAAAAATCAAATAGAAAAATATAAAACTTTCAAAATCCATAAAATTTGAAAAATTGAAAATCTTCAAATAAATATTGTCATTTTGTCATGTTTCTCTCGATTCGATAATATCTCGGTCTTGATGTTGTCATTCAAAGAATGACACGGGACTTTAGATGTTGTTCGAATTTTATAAAAAATAAAAATAAAATAAAAATAAAAAATTCAAAAATCAAAAAATATTTTTGGGAGAAAGAGAAACAATGGTTTCTTGTCATTTCGAGCAATAACCGGTTTTAAAAGAAAGAACGAGCCATGTTTTACAATGTTTTCAAATTCCATGCTCGATTCTATAAACATTTATCTGCTTTGAAAACTAAATGCTTTGAAAAATAACTCGGTCTCTATTTTTGATAATCATCAGGACTTATTTGTCAAAATCTCTATCTCTCAATCAACAACCTATGTCATTGATTGAGGGGGAGAATGATTTCAATTAAATTAAAAAGTTATTTGGCTTTAAAATGTTTTCAAAAGATAATCATTCATGTTTTATCAATGGAGTTTAAAGTCTTAAAATCCAATCCTTATCAGTTCAAACGCTTTCATAATCAAGTCACAATTCTCCTTAAAAGCTTTCAAAATAAATTTAAATCTATAAGAGATCACAAATCTCAAATGATTTGATAATTGTGATCGGGGAGAATGTGTGATTTAAATTGGTTTAAGCGATAATTGGTAAATGGTTTTATAAGGATGTACATCTTGTCCTTCCCACATGTGACAAACGATTTCAAATTTTCCATGCACATGTTGAGGGCATCTATCTTAAACCTATGATTTGAAATGTGATCAACTTATCTCAATGTGCGGGTTCCTACAGTATGTGCAAACTCTTTGAACCTCGAGGCACATATTGAGGGGGAGCAAATTATGGAAACCCCATCCTTCCGGAAATGCTATATCTACTTGATTTGATGTGGGAAGTGATGTTGATATCTTTAGAAAATGGTAATCAAAGAAGTTAATTCTTTCTCTTGCCTCCGTGTGCAAAACATTTTCAAATACTTGATGCACATGTTGAGGGGAGTTCTCGTTCTAAAAATATCAAAAACAATTCGGTACAAAATGCTTTGATAATATATCACAAGTATACGAATTGATTTTCAAATAGTTTTCAATTGGTTCCAATGGCGGATGAACAATACCAAATTGACCCACCAAATTTACTTTATGCATGGTGTTATAAGGATGGTTAGGTTAGGTATTTGTTCCCACGATCCGCCGTGAACCGGAGGGATCTACCGAGGACAATCCACTAGATAGTGTAGAGTCCTTAGGTATATTGAAAAAGGAGAAAATGAGAATATGGGAAGAGTGCGGATTGAGATAGAGCAAGTCTTGGAACAAACCCAACAAGGTTCTTGCTATGAAGTCTCGGTAAGCTTGAAGGGTTGAAGAATTAAAAGAATTGAATGAGAAAGGGTGAAAACAAATAGCCCTCCATTTATTCAACCTTAGAATGAAACCGGGTTCACTTCATATACTCTTGATGGTAACATCGGTATTGAAGACAAGGCGTCATGGACCTAGTGACGCCTGCACTTCAACTTTCCAAACCACTCAAGTTCCTTTTAAAAGGACTTGTTTCATTCTCACGTGGAACAGACATTATCTATCGACTTTCTCTTAGAGATTGTTGATATTGAAGAAGGAGACCCTCTCCTAGTCTCGACACGGGATCCAAATATGCACAAATTGAGTCTAGAGCCACGGATCATCAATAAATCTCATTAGGACACTTTCAATGAATACTCTCTTTCACACAATGTGGAAGAGATTATATCTTGAGTCCCACGCATTATCCTTGTGGTATTGCCGGAACATCCGAGTGATATGTTTACATATTCACAATGAAGATGGAAAGCCTTACGGAGCCAACATCAAACAAGCTCACGGTAGGTGGCATGTGAGATCTATTATATAGATCAACCATGTGACAACGAGCAGAAACAATGGGGCGATTCAATCTCTTGAATCAATCTGGTTCAGTTATGGATTGAGCGGATACCTTTGAAAAACCGGTCTTTGTGTAACAACTCTTTTCTTTAGCACATCGACCGTGTACTCATTTTCAAACCAAAGGTGTTTTAATGATTGATAATTGATTTTCAATAAAACCTTCGTTGTATTGCAAAAACAATTTCTATTGAGCAATACACGATTGTTTTCCAAATATCTTTTCATCAATCGGTGGACTTAAATTATTGGTTCACTCACTCCGTGTTGTCTTCTTTGAGGCGTTCGGTTTGAGAATAGCTAGAGCATTGCGAAACCACATCAAGGAAATTCTTAGGAATTATACGATCGCAGGCGGTACATGTCTTGATCAGCGGGGAACCGTGGGCGTGTACCTCAATTCAACGAAGTGATCAAAGACACTTTAAATGCGATTTGTTGCTAATCTGTTATATGCGTCGCCCGGCGTTTGCGGTGATCGAATGAAGCGGTCAATCCATAGCCGCATGCTCACTTAACACATTCATCTCTAAAGAAATCATGATTAGTGCATCAATGACTCGATATTTTCACTCCATGCTTACCAACTTTCTGCTGCGCCAATATCATGACTCAACAAATGCTTCCGCTACTCGATGAGAAGATATCATGATCCGAATGTGAGCATGTCGATCCTAAAGTCACAACATCACATAATACCAACACCACGAAGGATGTGTCGAGATTTTTGATTCTTGATGATCTCGAATGATGGCTCAATTTATTATCACGTGGATCGATAAAGACCTCCACTTGGAGTAACCAAACATGCAATGTGAAGAATCAATGACTATGAGCTTAGTAGCAATGTGCTACATCAAGAATACAAGAACAATTTGTTATGTAATATCTATTTGTATTCAATGTAATTTTGGTAAATGATTGAGGTGACCTCCTTGGGGAGATTGTTAGAATTAGAAATTCCGGTATTAAAGTCGGTCACCTCAAGTATATGTAATCGTTAAAGCTCGTAGTCGTAGTTCTTTTAAGTCAAGTAGTATTTAGTTAAGTAACACCGTGGAGGACTGGACGGGTCTTTACCACTGTATGCGATCCATAGCCCGATGTGTGGCGATTTATGTAAGACTATAAATACTCTCTACCTTCCTAGGTAGAGGTTGGAACTCATAATAATATCTTTCACTTTCTCTCACTAAGTTCCCTAAACCTCTAACTTTCTCTCTAGAATTCCACTTATCGCCCACTTTGTGTTATGGTTGGATGTGTATGTGAAAACTAATATCTAACACTAATAAACAAATATCACCATATATCAAATTTTTGGCTTACATACCAATGTCGGTAGCCTAATTACGGTTTAATGAATGGTCTTGATAGATGCCTTCATGATTACATATTGAAGGTTAAATCCGGGTATGGTAACCATCTAATCGCTCTTTTGCTACATGTACAACATTAAAATCTAATTGGGAAAATTACATAATAACTAGTCAACTTTGATCAAAAGTCGTTTTGTCACCTCTAAAACTACCTTTTTTTCCAAAAACATTCAAATATCACTAGTGCACCTATTCAGCATGGGATAGGAAACATTTTGCATAGTGAACCACAAATCTAAACTATGAGTCTATTTATCTTATTTTGTAATCATTTAGAAGGTAACAATCAAAACAACATTATCGGGTTAAAATGTGTCATTCTATCTGAGACTTAAGCGGATCAAGATCATTTCGAATGAAAAGGTTCAACTTTTCATTCTAAATCAAAGTCGACCCTAGTATGAACTTAAAAGCTCGGTTGTTAAACTTTGGTACTCACCTTTCAAAAGGTCAACCCTAGTCTGAACTTCAATCACTTGAGCCTCTCTCTCTGCTACAGCAATCACACAAGTGTTTAACGACTTTTGAAGTTGACGCTGGTATTTCACAAGTCCCTACAAAAAGTAGTTAGCTGATTAATTCATCATCTAAGCTAAAACCTCGGGAAAGCGTTAGGTCATAACAGATAAAATGTACATGTGACTCCTTCGAGGCTAGATCAGCAAGCATGGGTGCAATTCCATCCTTAAGCTCTCTTGATAGCTCTACGATTAGCTCATCGATATTTTGTAGATTTCTAAGCTATCGTTCCTTTTATTACTCGTGGAGGACCCATCACAAATATGACCTATAATGGGTTTGTAGCAGATACTTTACAGCAGATGCTTAGTTTCTAATAATATGCTCGAGAGGTTGAATGTTTCCTTCAAGCTGTTACATATGATCCGATGATGCACGATTTTACAAAACAATATTACAATGCTACTTTAAATATTTGAATAAACAGTTTAGGATGTTGTATCACACAAGCATTGAAATTATATTTCGGGTGACTTCCAACTCGGTTGACCCATTACCCTATTACCACCAATTACCCTATTACTATGTTTATAAATAACCACTGCATATAAAATAGTAAGTTAACATTTTATTTCATTCCATTCCTACAGGCCAACAAAACATGATAACAGAATTAATGATCCATTCCTGTACCAGGTCCATTTCATTCCAACCAACCAAGCGGACGCTAAGGCTTTTAATACAATACTAACGGACACTCTATACAAATGGTGTTTTGAATTCGTAAAAGGCAATTTAATATTTATCCGATGCAAACATTAATGAATTTACGGGTATCTGGAGCCAAGGAGCACCACCACAGAGCATGAAGCGGATGTCTCCACTAAGTATGACCGATCTTCTTGAAAACAATGGCATCCCACATAAGCTTCTCTACCCCCATAAGCAACCAACTTCCATCTCACGCTAGTAAACGTCTTTGGAATGCAATATTGAAAAGCTTTTGGCGAACCTCCTTTTCTTCAACCTCGGTATTTCAATAACAATAAGAAGCAATAAGATAAAGTGAGATATAATTTATTTCAATGGCTTGATACAAACCTTCTTTACTACTCCATCTCGGACCACGATCTAAAATAATTTGGGCCGATGCCATTAAAGTTGGTTTCAACATTGAAGCATCTCCCATGGTTCCTTTATTGATTTTATTTGGCGATATACTGTTAAAGTAAGTGTTGAACCATAGCAGGTGGAGTACTGCAGTTATTATTACAACACACAACAACATCATTCATGACAATTAATAAAATCACGTTGCCCTTTCGTGAAATGCATACGATTATTACTTTATAGCAACAGCGGATGATGAGCCGTATGTTAAAAGAACATCACCGTCACGGATCTTTGTAATGGCATGTCGATTATTACTTTTTACGCAAGTATTATTTTCTCGTTTATTGTAGCTATCAATGAAGATGCCTTTGCTACGAATCAGTTTGAGATAAGGTTGACTTTTGTATTAGGGCTTTAACGAAGCAATTGCATTTCCCATAATGATTGAAAGTGGTCTACATTCTATTAAGAATGATACTGAGTGTTGATTTTGCGATTAAGTCTCGAGATAGGGTTTTCTCGGATGGTGTTGAGTAGTCTTCTATGACTTTTGAAATGCTTGAAGCATTGCTATGCAATGGGCATTGCTCCACATTATATCTCCGGCTAAAAGTGTAAACCAAACTTGGGAAAAACCATCGTACAATATTTAGTATTTATAGCATACAAATTAAAGTTCATCATTCATGGATGAAAAAGGGATAATATCGTGGGTCAAGCAACAAGTTGGAATGGGTTCGGAATGAAAGACATTTTGGTCCATTTCTTTCATACATTTTGAAATACATATAGTATTGATATGATTACGGAACAAATGTGATATATATTTTGAAGAGTTTCTATAGATTAACCTTAGACATTTAACTCTTGAGATAATTCTTTTGACTCATTTGAGATTAAAGCACAACCCAAATAGACCCATTTATAAATGGTTAATAAAGATGGGTTGACCATAAACTTTTCCATGTACACTTTGACCCTTAAACTTGTTTACGCAATGGTATATCAACCATCCTCAACCAAAAGTAAACCGACATCTATCGATTTATGATTAGCACAAAGCGATTACAATCAAGAAACACAAGGAACGCTACATACCTCGTAAACATCGGGATGCACATCAAGTTGGAAAAACTTTGACTCAAGATAAGAAAGGCGATTTGCATGTTTGTATTGTGGCAAATGCCTAAACATTTCAACAAGATGTTTCTAACCTCGGTTGGTGGGACAATGACGCTTTTAGCTTTTTTTCAACCCGGCTCTTGTCATCAAACTGCATACGTGGATGTGGTGCGTGTCTTTCTTTCTATCTTTTTCTAGTGATTTATCGCCACCTTTTTTTTCGGAGCTGCGGTGAAGAAAAATCCAATAGAGTAACATCTTTCTTGATTAGGTTGTTTCTTGGTTTAATAGTTGGAGTGAAACACGGAAGTAGCACCATCTTTTTGCCCTCGACTATTGTGACATATTAAGAATAATAATTAATTAGACACAAAGAATATATCTATACGACATTTTTGTATATAGCTTAATCATGAACAATATATGTATGTGATTTTTATTAAAGACACCATTTATAACAAAGCCATAGATCCAAGCTCGGCCATGTCCTCGGTAGTTAGTGTAACACGGGGCTCCAAGTTTCTAGTTCGGGTTTTCAATCTTGGTTATACGTGATAGGACACGTCATCCCTTGTGCGGTACCCAGCCGATGCCAATTGGGCCAATGTGCACCCTTTTCTTTGTACCATTTGGTAATTCTCTCGATAATAGCTTTATTGTGGTCAAAGTTCGCTCCTTGTATCCTTGCTAGAATCTATATAATATGGAAAAAGCATGATTAGGATAAAAAAAAATGACACCACGTGGTGAAATCATAAACCGAAAAACAACTCAGCGGGAATATGAGATAAGCACAAACTGTCTTAAGTCGTTACCCGCCATATTGTCCATCAACTTTACACACAGCAAAAAGCCACTACCCAATGGAGAGCAAAAGAAACAAATCTCCATATTTAACCGGAAATGAGGGCATCTCGGTAGCCCATCTTGAGTCATCTCGATCTCTTGAGTGCAAATACACCACAGGGCGTATTGCGGATCACGATATATAAGAAAATATAAAATATGTCAAAATCATATTCGACTACGGTGAACATTCTTATGAATATCAGTAGTATACATTAACACAGGATTAATAACAACAAAAAATAAATTACTAACAAAAGCTTGAGACTTGAGCCACATGACACAAGATCCCGAACAAAATCACCCAATTTGCAAGCTACCGATTCGATTCTTTTGTGCTTTAAAATGTTCAACTTCTTCAAAGCGCCAATAAAAGTACCATTCATATCTTGAGTGATCTTATCTTGAGATAACAAACCCCTTTCATAAATCATTTAAAATCATTTCCCGATCGGAAATCATTTTATTAAAAGACTCGATTATAACACAAAGCGTGTTGACCATGGGACAAATGTCTCTTTTTCATTTCCTTATCTGATTCAATGCTTGACCAAATCACCATTATCACAAAATCCCGTTATTAGAACATTATAAGTAACACATCAAATCTTACATGATTGATTTCCATAATGTGTTTTAATTTCAAAACCTCTAGGAACTCGAGTTTTTGCAAAAGAATGCATCAAAGTAGTAAAAGTAGCGGTTATCGGGACAATATTCAACCTAAGCATACAATCAAAACTAAAAGGGCTTCTTCGATGTTAGTACAATAGATAGTTCTTGCACATTTCCCTTTCATCTTACGACTAAAACAATATACAATTTTGCATCGGCAAAGCGCATATGTATAGTTTAGACAAGTAGAGCATGACAGACCTTGCCCGCAGTGATTCAAAGAAGAGTTTGACATCCGCTGAGTAACTTTGTTCAAATAAAACAAATCTTATACTAACGATTATCAAATGTACTCACAACTAAAAAGAAATAAAATACCTTCTTATCGATGTTAGTACAATAGATAGTTCTTGCACACATTTCCCTTTCATCTTGACTAAAACAATATACAATGTTTGCATCGACAAAGCTGCATATGCATAGTTTATTGAAGCTTCATAAATCGCGAACACGGTTTAAAAATTCCTACCGGGGTAAAAAGTAGGATTTCTTGGTGCAATCGTGAGTCTTTGAAGGTAGTACTCTAACGGTAATATCTAGCATAGTTCCACCTAGACTCAATGCATTCCTTGCACCTTACGCAATATACACAAGAAGATGTAACCGATAAAAACTAAAAAATTATCGTTCACCAAAAGTTTGCAAGCTTATATTGGCATACCTCATCCGTGAACTCTATAAAGGCAAATCTAAGAACGAGTTAGGGTCACCACATACCGACAATCCACAACCTATTGATGATATAAAGAAAAAGGAAAAATGTCGATTTTTTTCACAAGCAATATCACGCTAAAACCGAGGAATATTGGAAAATATCTTTTTACACCTTACGATTGATGAAGAGGCGCGCAAGTTGTTCTCGGTTACCTAAATCAACAAACCCAATAAATCATTTGGTCATGGGGTTTGATTCATTGTGGGCGCAAAAGGTGGTCACCTTTCGATGGTTCTATTACACATTGTCAAAAATTCAATGGTTTGGCGTGAACTTGCCAAACCAAGTACCATAACATCAATGCCCAAAACTTTGATTCCTTCAAAAGCTCATGAGGTGGCTTAAAGAAAGTCTTTATAATAATTGAAAGTAGCTACCCATATATAGGTAAGACCGCACCATTAATAGCGGACTCTGAGAACCTAGCGATATCACCGGGATATCGGCTTGTTGAGATAGGCCAAGCGAAGAAGTGAGACATGCGAGAGGTGCGGAATCTTCGATTATCATGTCTTAGTTCCTCGGCAACACGGAATTCGAAAATGAATGGTGATCGGTGTTAGTAATATTAGCGATTCTTGAATTACAGACGTTGAAATAGAAATCGCAGACTCGAATGTCTTCCGAAGCAAAACTAATCGCTGACCTTTCCACGTGATTGCCATCTTCTTGCTCTTCTGAGAATTTGCTTAGATCTTGCAATCGTATAAGCTGGCAGTATGCACCTTCAGGATCTTGTAATAGCTTTGAGTGTGAACCTGGTTGATTAGTTATCAGAAATCTATGAGTCATCCAAGTGTTACATTGCGACATTATTTTTTATAATATATGTTGATAAGAGAAGGACCTTTCTCTACAATGTTGCCATTTTGAATATGGCGATTCGTCGAATTTTTATTGTGTAGCGATGAGCTACAATGGCGATGGTTCGGTTAACCATGATTCTATCAAGTGCTTCTTGAACAACCCTCTCGATTACGCATCAAGAGCACTCATAGTTTAAATCCGGTAGCAAAATCCTTGGGTCTTTCAAGATTGCCACAGCTATAGCTATTCTTTTCTTCATCCTCCGGACATAACCATGTGCTAGGATTTAAACAAGAAAAAGCCAACAAAGATGAAGGTGCTAGAAGAATCAAGCACAGCAGGTCTTACGGTGTGGAAAAAGCTGGATGTCACGAGATCATTAGTGGGGCTAAGGAACATGTATACACATATTGTTAGATGATACATGTTTCCGTGAGATAAATATTTTATTTTATATTAGATGATGAGATAGAAAACTTCCTTGAATGTGGTGGCGGGCTTCATCATTCCTTGAAGATAAACAAAGCGTATCAACTAACTTCGATCGACCACTTATAGTAAATTCAAGCGAGATACACAATGGTAGACTTACGACAATGAGTCATCGACCCGGGATATTAGTGGCGGTGTCTTGTTCACGTAGTTAATTTCATCTTCAAAGTCCATGTATCATAAAACTTTGTATCTTGATTGTAAGAGAAACATGGGATATTAAAGAATAGATTCAACGGTAGTAGAGATGTAAGCGTTCTTAAAGTTATAGGATAGTATGTCAAGATAATGATGATATTATGATTGAAGCGATTTTCACTTTAGTCTTTAGAACATACCTTAGAAACCTTTTGTTCGATTCGCTAAAAATCATTAAAACCATAAAATTGCGATGATGTTTTCTTCTTCAGAGAGAGTTCTAATGATTAGAGTTTGTTTTTATTGGGAAAATATCATTATGATTTTTTTTGTTAATAATGAATGAATTAAGAAAATATATATTTAAGGAAAAGATATGTATAAAAAGTTTTAAAAAGATAATTACTTGATATAATTTTGTAGATAAATTGTATTTAGTATAAGATTCCAATATAATTATAGCCATTTATAAATTATAATATGCAACATAATTATCAAAATAACTTGTTGCCTAAGTGGTAAACACACAAGTTATTAATGTTACTCTTACAAACAACCCAAGTTCAAATCTCACCATTGTCATTTTTATAAAATCGAATTTCACAAAAAAATATTAAAATTTATATAATTTATACATTAAATCCGAAAATTATATACTATTGCTTAGGTGGATTAATAAATTGTTTAGTTGGACCAAAAATGCTTATGTGGCATGAAAAAAAATTCTTTGGGCATTGAGGGTGGCAAATTAATGCCAAATGCCTCATGTATATATATATATATATATATATATATATATATATATATATATATATATATATATATATATATATATATATATATATATATATATATATATATACATTATATATAAGAGGAGGCATGTCACATCATAATCCACTTGACATCCCATAACGCCATGTCATATTTCCATGTCATCATTGAATACATGTGGCATTTTTTAATATGTGGATTTTTTTTTAATTTAATTTGATTTTAGTGTTTTAATAATTTTAAATTTATAAAATTCGAATATGTTATAGTGTTTTTATAATTTTTAATGTATAAAATTCGGTTTTTTAAAGCATGCCACCTATTAAAATTTCGGATTTTTTTTTAAAAAAAATTCAAGAAGTTAGATTCGAACATGGGTTATAAATATGTTGGACATCATCTTTACCACTGCACCAACACATCACTTGGTATTTATTCTACAACTTATAATCTATAAAGGTCTGCAAAATATTTTAATGAGATAAGAAGTATATGAAACAATCTAGGAAACTTATTAGGAATGTTAGGATTTAAAGAAACAAAAAAAACTCAGAACACATTATGTTCCACAAGTCGACTCTCTCTTCTTCTTTTTTTTTTTTTCTCAAAACCCTAATATGTGCAAGTTCACACAATTAACTAATAATGTTTTGTTTTTATTTTTATGCAGATTCTGCTAATGTTTGTTCTTTGCATTTATTTATCTTGCTTTTTCATGTTGTAAGTGAAGATTATGGGAAAAGACATGGAGGTTAATACATATCATTGTTTATGCATACTTAGAACTCGATCTAGCTTTCATTACATTATCAGTTTGTATTATGTTTTTTGTTTAAAAATATAAACTGTATAGAATTCATGTTGGTTTATGTTTTTTGATTAATGTGCTTATGTATGTATTAATTAAACTACACTATGACAATTTGTAACAATATTTTTCTTATTAATTTAGGTGTTCAACCTTCTGGAACTACAAATGCGTGAAAAAAGATACAACATGGTTGATTTTGTATACACAGGGATTAGAGGCGGTTCTTGACAAGGTGTGAAACTTGAAGATGATGGAAAGACTAGGTAAATAATATATAGGTCTACCTGAGAACTTCCATATAGTTCATTTGAAAATATACATGAGGTATGCTCTTTTATACAAAACGAGTTTCAAATTTTGATACTTTAGATTGCTATCACAGCCCTTCGAGTGTTACATGTTTGCAAGCTAATCATATTGTGTGGTTTACAATACTTTTTAGGCTGAATAGTCATTATATGATCGATAAATATGACATGGATGTTGACATCGACCACTGAATCGGGTGAGACTTACCATTCATTAAATTGTAATTGTTCATCATATCACTTTTCACCATTATTTTTATACTTTGCCTTCATCGACTATATTTTGACATTTACTAAAATTCTGAAACCTTCACACCTGCTTATTAGAAACTTTATACTTTACCTCAAAATAAGCAATTAACCCAAAGCTGTCTCGATGACACAAAAATATTTTGATCAGATTAAGACATGGATTAAGTCAAGTGAAATCAGGAATAAAAAGGTTGGCCCATAATCGCTCCTTTTTTGAGTATATGCAACTGGAGTTTATTTCAATTGCTTAATTTGAGAATAAATACTTGAGCTGATTAATAGGATTGTATTTTGATTATTTATCCGGTTTATATGTTTATTTTGATATCGGAAAAACGATAAGCTCACTCTTAATTAGATATCGGTTGTGTTGTAGGAAAAGGATGAAAATATGGAAGGACAATTGTTAACTATTAATTAGATAAAGACGGGAACTGCTGCTGATACAGAGGCTGTTACAGGTACTCTTCTATTCATGTGTATTGCCTATCACTCTTTAAAAAGCATCCCCTGCAATAAACTAAATTGGAGATATCTCTTTTTTGATATACAGGGGTACTTATTTTACGTAAAACTAATGAGAACGATGGGGTCAAATGCCTTACTCTCTGTCATCTGGAGTAATGTTTTCGGGTCTGTAATTACATTCAGTCTACTGAAAATCATTTATCCAAGTGTCTTTGTTAACTGCGACCCTCTATTTGTAATAACAGTTAACGATTTCTCTGTGTGCAATGTTTAGCTCATAGCTTATTGGTGAATGCAATTTTGCTCATTGAGTGTACATGATTAGAAGCTCGCATACTACCTAACATTACAGTTGAAGTTCACAAATTCAAAGACTTGAAGGTCAGGCTGCACGCCAGGCAGCAACTATTTTTTGTAAAATTAAGGGGAAAAAAATCGAAACTAGCTATGTAGTACAGCTTGTGCAACAAAGATATTTCTACAATCCTTGTGGGAATGAAATCTGTTGATCAGGTTAGATTTTTCCTTGGGTTCTTTATTAAACTTTAAACCTAACCTGTGTTTCCAAATACCGCCACCTGATTTAGCTAAGCTTTTTTTTTCTTTTGTAAATTGCTAAAAAGATCACTTGATTTTCCTATTGACTATCATAAGAAAAGATGAGGGGTCGTGTGGGGTTGCAGCTTATATCATATACTTATCATACCTACAAGCTTCATCATTGACGAAAAAATGATTGCAACACAGCGAGCGGCTGATTTTGTTGCATTATTGAGTTTTTTTTAATATATTTGACTAGAATTAAAGGGTACTTTAAATGTTCATCAAATATGCAGTTTTATGCACTTTATGGGTTTTGTACACTAGGAAATTCTCTTATTTCTTATTATGGACTCACAATCCATTTATCTATGTTAAAGATGTGAAACGACATTTAAGAGAGTTGAAAGATGGTCAGTAAGTGAGTGTATGACTAAAGAATATGTAGTTCATTCTGATTAAAAAAACATGTTACCTAACAGTTTGTTCAAACATGTTACGGTAAGATATTCACATTTCGATGTGATAACAGGATTAGGCCACATATATCTAAAGAGGGATCCTCATTCTATACTGAACACATAAACTAATTAAGAACTTAAAAATAAGCAGACTCAAAATCAGATTAGTTGACATGGTAGCAGCAGAAATGCTTGCAAGATATCTTGAGGAGTGGTTTAGGTAATGGGTGATTCAAAAAGAATTTGGTCAAGACCCGATATGTTACATTATTTAATTTGATATGTTAATTGTGGTCGAACCCGATATGTTAAGAGTGCACACATGTTAAAATCTATTAAAATCTTATGCTTTTTATCGGTGTGTGAATCAAGATCTCAAGGAACTTGTTCTATGCTCAATATATTTATTACTCAACGTGTGTGTACCAAATGCCCTATCCCCAATTAAGGTAGTGTGTGTACCAAATGCCCTATCCCCATTTAAAGTCTCTGCAAAGTTACACATTGATACGATTCTTAAGTTTATTGAGTGATGATTATAAGAACCTGGAAGTAGTCCCAAGCAATATAGTTTCGCTTTTTCTGAAAATTGACTGTTTATGAGAGCAATATAGTTTCGCGACAACTTCTAAATAAACAACTTCTTTGTATAATGCATAAAGCTCATAAACTGACTAAAGCGTTCACAAAAGTCTTTATAACAACAATACATTAATATAATACCTGCTGCGCTTTTTGAGACAATTAATGATTTTCTTTTACATGAATTATCATTGTTGAACCTGCTATCTTTAAACCAGCAGGAAATTCTATTTTGTGCATGTCATCTGCTGTTTGCATACTTGCAGCGACAAGTTTGACAGCATTTTCTTCTTTGTGTAAGCATGTGATGCAGGAACAACCTCATGTTATATGCACGTGTAAGTAACACGAGTATTAGTATTAGGAAAAACCTTTATTGGCACAAGAAGTAACAGCTGTAGTGCTTCGTATTTCTTGGCTTGCTGCTGTTACAAGTCTAAATTTTCTTCACATTTTCACAAAGGGTGGTTAATCCCAAACACCCCCTAACGGTCCTTAAAATCTTAGACTATTTGCGACTTAAATTGCTCATATATGTTTTATCATATGGTTGGCCTTTTACATTTTCTTTATGTGAACATATAGTTTTGATAGTGAAAAACAAAAGGAAACCTGGCTCGATGTTTCTCCTTATGGTATATTTGTGTGCAGTACAGAAACGAGTGTAGAAGAGGAATATATTTCAGGATTTTCTTATTTGTCGTCAGGCTAACATTGGCTTATTGGCTTTTTGAATGTAGGGTGACGAAATCTTCAGTTTGATGGAAGATGGGTTGTTACAAAGCTCTATAAATTTATTTTTAGGTCAGAAATGTACATATATGGTTGATGAAACCTGAGTGGAACAGTCATAGGAGGGAGTACTCAGTATTCATCCATTCCACTTTATATTTTTGTTGCATTCGTTTAGTTTTTTGAAACAAAGAGGGTGTTTGAATATGATTTTTTTACTTATGAAGTTCACGTGGTGTATGCTATTTTCAGGTGGATGTCTACTTCAAAGGTTCACTGACGCAGGGCAAAACAAGCTTAGGTACGAATCACTGTTTCCAAAAAATTTAGGTATATGGTTCGTTTAGTTACAAATGATAAAGCAACTTTAAGATTAAGAAAGAATTATAGTTTGAGGGACATTATAACATATTCATGAGCTATAACTGGAATAATGTTAGACAAGTGATTAACTTAATGTTGCGTTTATTCTTATGTATAGCATTACATAGTGAACATGGGACAACACTCGCACCCGAGCTCAGAGTCTGTCATACTGGCTAACCACAAGATGCTTGCATTAGTACTTGAAAGGTAAGCACATAGTCCATTTCATATATATATATATATATATATATATATATATATATATATATATATATATATATATATATATATATATATATATATATATAATATATATATATATAATACTTTACTATATTATAACTATTGGAGCTATAACAATGCTGCTGCTCGACTTTGACGGGTTCACTTTGCCTAAGGAGATCACATTTGTTGATTGTAAACACACTTTAAATGTTGAAACTCGTGTTTTTATACTAACCGAGATTTTTGTCTCAAGCCATGAATTTGGATGGCAATGGCTAGAGACGGCTTGCTACCATCACTTTTTCGGATGTAAATAAACACACCCAAGTACCCATTAAGGTCACAATTCTTTCTGGTTTTGTCCTCGCCATGTTAGCATTTGCCATGGATGACGAGTAGTTTAAAGGCATGGTATGTAGTAGCTTTTTCTTCGTGGTTGTATATAGTTTCATTGAATTATAAGGTCTTTAACAATTGATTTTGGGGTTGCAACAGATAGTGGCTCAATGACATTTTTATTCAAAAGTCGCCTCATCCTCCTCCGAACTTCCCTCTTCGTGAAATCGGTGGTTATGTGAGCGGCTTTCAAGCGAAGAGTCATTGCAGCAACACGATGATAATAGTTCGATGGGATGAAACTTGAAGAAACCGAACCACTGGAACTTGAGATTAGCTTATTCAACCAATATGTGGGATTGTACTTCCATCCGTCCATATCTCGATCAAGCTTCTTGGCCTATCTTGGCAAAGGTTGTAAGTTTGTCGTTTTTTTTTTGTTGGACAACTATTGGCTATGCTAATGAAGTCGTTAAACCGCGTTTCTTATGTTTATTATATTATTCCCGCTTTATGTCCGTAGCTTTAATGATAATTCTTAAGGTCAAAAGATTGGTTGTTGGAAGGACACGGTTTATGATCATGACATCATTGCTTTTGTGATTGTCGTGATGGTATTCTTTCTATGCATATGATGAGGTTGTCAATCAATACCTACCGTATTAACTGGATTTATATTATCTTTTCATCTTTTATAATGATTTTATACATAAAAATGGCAATTTCGATCTGTTTACTTTGATTGGGTTTGTTCAGGCTGTGTTTTATTTGGAAAATTGTTCTTGTAAATAATTTATGCTTTAATTTTTTTTAAAATAGGTATGGACAGAATTGTGTTCAAGTGTCCACCAGTACTAAAATATGACCTACTTTTAAGGAGGACTTGTTTGACCCATTTGCCACTCTTTATTCACAAGTATATGAGTTATATTATATTTGTCTGTTCTAATCACAGTGCTATTACAGGATGCCAAGAAGGTGGAGCAAGTATAGAGTGACCCTGTTCAGAGGTTAGTTGTCGATTGCCTACTTAAGAATAAAGATATAGTACATTTCGCATCGCAAGGGGAACATTTCCGCCTTTTCCTTCATATCACTCTGTAAAGTGAGCTTTTTCCTTCGCTCACTTTAATATTCTTGATCCGAGCATGTGATATTTAACTCATGTTGCTACGGTGAAGTTCCATATTCTTCCTAGCTTATTTATATGCATGTTAAGTAGTTCTCTTTTAACTAAGCTCTATCACGGTTGTAATCTGATGTTACTTTTGATATTCAGATTTAGATTTTTATTGCTATGATATAGATAAAGCAAGTCCGAATGCAACTTAAAGGTTTGTTCTTCCTTTTAATATGGGTGAGGTCGCAATGAGCATCGTAAAGGCAAGTTCGTTAGTTTTTAATAGTTAATGATTAGCTTAAGTGAGTGTATTTAATGACTTCTAATCATTATCGTTGATCATTTTGCGGTACATTTGCAAACAAACTTCAACACAACAATCTAATAATCCTACATTTACTATGATTATTCAACGATTTGAACTTCAACATGCGCTTGATAAAATGAGCTTATTGACTTTACAAGACTCCAATAAGTTCATAAGTTCTTTAAAACAGCTTAGACAAACACCTCTTTAATAACTAACATAAAACGGAAAATGTGAATCTTATTAAAAGTCTTTGTGATTTTCGTGGAAAATGACCCAATCACACCGACAATGCGATACCTCATGAGATCAAGGCACGTAAATAAAGAACGCCAAATTCTACACATAGAAGTTATGAGTACAAAATGTTGTACATCATTCATTAACAACTTTTTGTATCACTTTAGTTTATAGGCGAATCAAAACTCTTTACCGATAGCTACAACAAATATGTCATTTAAATTGTGTTGCGGTGAGAATGCTCTATTAGGATGCCCATGGACCGATCCTATGATAATGGATTTCCTCAAACATCCCGAAAATGAAAGGTCGAGCACACGTCAAAGTTCTAACAGCTGAGCTTCAAATTTATATTATACGTCTTTCAGATAATGGACTTTTCTTCTCATTGGCCAATATTTTGTACATGGGTCATAAGTATTTCTTTTTCTTTTTCTTTTTTAGTAGCCATGGTTTTCGACCTTTTGACGGAGTGTTTTTGATATTCCCGCTACATGTTCCGGAGGACATGAGTAACGGTGTCAAGGAAATGAAGAGCCCTAGAATATATAAAAACATAAGCAAAGGACAAATGTATATCATCTCTAACGCTCATCGTGATAATATGATAATTGCCAACAAAGAGACAATGTATGCACGGTTGCAAAAGTTACTTCACCGAAAGACGAGCATAGTCAAGCTTAATGAGTTCAATTCACCAATACGGCTTGTGGAGTGTGATTCACAAATTGGTTACATTCGCTAAGAGCAAGAAAAACTTAAAGATAGGATCCGTGAGAAAGTTTTGAACGAAAAAGGTTGTAAAGCGAGGTAAATTTTGATTAACAAGAATCGATGCTTCTTGATATTGTCAAATTAACATGTTTTTTGGGTCAAGACTAATGCTTCTTTATATGTCGGTAGTGAAATGCATGAAGTTGAACAAAAGAACCGCTTTGACTAATGGTTTTCTTTGATCATAACATCAAAGTTAGAGTATCGTGAGGCATACTAATTTAATAAGCACCGTAATAATTTACCTAAACATTAAAACTAATTATTGCAAATTAGTAACAATTTAAGTAGTTCGAGAAAGAAAACCTAACAATTTCATACTAGCTTTCTCATAACATGCCACCGATAAACTTGGAAACAGATTACAATGTTACGCATGCTTTTCAATATTAATGTACTTACAATCTTATTAGTCATCTTATGCAGGCTAATAGCATGAGTAGCCGACACAACTTGGGTGGTAGAATGAAGTTATAACACGAGTATATCTATTTTTTTTCTTAATTACCATTTTCTTTTTTCTTTTTTTGGTTCAGGTTCCAAGTATGTTGGGTATGTGACCACCTTCTATGCAACACGGTATCTCATTGCTAACTTTAGTACATAACTAATCATGTGTAACACCCCCAAAATTTCACAGCGGAAGCGTTCGGGTCATGGGGTGCTACTAAATCAGTATACACAACACAAGGTAATAAAGAATGGAAATTTATTCCATTTTCAAAAGATATATTAATTTAAGAAATAGTTTTACATAGTTGTTTCAAAGTGCGAAGTAAAGCCCATAAAATATATGTTGTCCCATTAAAAGTTGTATTAAAATGTTTGGAAACACTTCGGATGCCACCTTCAACGAATGCCTTGCCATTGCCCACGCCAATAAGTAAACCCGAGAAAAACATGCTAAAATGTCAACACAAAGGTTGGTGAGTTCATAGGTTTAAGTTTAAGTAATCAAGTTTCCAAGTTGGACCATCGCTGCATATATAGCATCTCCGTGAAGGACACTATATGCAAATAAAAGCTATTACGCTAGTGCCAAGTTCATGCGATCGAAACTACGACAAGGTGCATGCATCTAGAAGCATGATAAATAAAAGCCCAGCAAGTGTATTTCCAAGACACTCAATCAATACGATATGATATATCACCGACGCTTGCCTATCCGGTCAAACTCGAACGGGGTGTCATCCCAACAGATCTATTCATAACAATCGCGCCCCCAAAGGGAACTAACGGTAGCATAGTTGGGATTCAAGGTTGTTTCACGTAATAGTATTTTCGGCCAGTCCGAAAAGAGTTTTGCATGTTTCTCACCC
>CM040241.1:137457856-137499836 GCA_022545495.1 Chrysanthemum lavandulifolium | reverse complement strand
TTTTAATAAAAGGATGTTTATAATAAAAAAAAAAAAAAAAAAAAAAAAAAATAATAATAATAATAATAATAATAATAATAATAATAAATAAAAATTGAAAAATAAATAAATAAATAAATAAATAAATAAATAAAAACCTTACGCTATTGTTGCGGTAAAGATCCGCATCCCATCAAGACACAAGATTTTCTACAACAAAATCAATTGTCAAATCCACATTCAACAAATACCAAAGCCAAAACAAAGTGCCAAAAGTAATATCACCTTAAGCCGCTCATAGCAAGCCTCAAGGTTATCATTCACCAAAATATGATCAAAAAGACCGAGTAAGAGTTTTTGTTCAAGCTCCACTTTGGCATTCCTAAGTCGTTTTGAACCCGTTTCTTCGCCTCTGTCCTCCGTGTCACAACAACAAAGAATTTTTAACCAACTCGAGAGTATAACAACTTTAAGACAAGATTTGGTTTGATAACGGCTTCAAGATGTAATCTCAAACCTCGCACGGCGCTTCAAGCTCCTCAAACGAAAGGGCAAATAAAGATGAAAATAGCTTCAGTGAACTAGCCCTCACGGACCGCCCCTCGAACATCAATGTCAAGGATGCATCTCTACACAAAACCGCACTGCCTTAAGGAGAATATTATGACATTCGGTTTTAGTATCGCTCATGCACAATCATGCAAACAATATCACTAGTCCAAGTATATATCAACACAAAGGTGATTCTGGAACTAGATTAGCATTGTAAGTGCGATGGGGTGGTTGATCCACAATTTGAGATTAGGCTATGTACTAATTAATCTAGAAGAATTCAAGGATGGACTTGAAACACATCTTTTACGCTTTTACTATTTCACATACTTAGAACAGATAACTTTAGGCTAACCCTATACAGCACATAGAACAGATAAATTTTAATGAGCATTGTCCATTGTGAATGCATCTACTAACTCATGCTGCACAAAAAGACAGTTTGACCTTCAAAGTCAAACTTGGCGATGGATTTTTCTACATATTTAGCACTATAGCATGCGTTACCAGATTTCTTCAGAAATAAGTGATTCATAATATTTGTATATGCATATAATAAAAGACATACAAGTAATAGTACTCAAGATGTATACCTTTCTCGCCAGAACAACCTCAACGGCTTCTATGTTTGTCCCATAAAGATTTCCATGAACATCAGCAAACTCAAGAAACTTCCCAGATTTAATCTCTCTTCCATAACGCCTCGGTTGGTGAAATGATAATGAACACCATTTTCCTCCTTTTCCTAGGTGCACGAGTCGTATGGCTCACAGAGAACCCAAACATTGCTGGGAACTCTTTCATTAGCATATTAATTAGTGTGCCCTTACCTACCCAGATGGACCACTAATAACTATCGGCCTCTCGGCATCACCTATAACTCCCTTACTCCAAGCCACTACCTCAGTTCCAAATTTCTTCTTCTGATCCCGGACAAACTGAGTATCCACCTAACAACGCACAGCCAATTAACATTGAACCAATATCATGAAATGATCACTTAACTTTCCTAATAATTTTATATACACACCTCAAGAAACCAAGCACACTCGTTAGATTTTGAATCATGTTTGACAACCAAGATTCTATCTTTATTCAGAAGCATCGTCTTATGGCCCTTTAGCACCTTCGGTTTTGTTCCAAGAACAGTTGAATTCACCCTTTACACGCGAAAAACAATTTTTATAAATTAAATTGTAAAAAACCAACAATTGACGCAAAATCAAACTCACCATTCACCGGTAGATTTATCAAAAACACGAACGCCATTTGATTTTAAATCATCAATCCCGCCAATGACATACTGGTTAACACAAAGAATATCATTCAAACTTTATAAACTTGAAATAGTAAACTACCCTAAGATACTCACATACACGAATCATTAAAAAGATATCAAATAAAACAGTATAAGTTCGACATCATACCGTCTTATTCCCTGCAACAGTTGCTGTTTCGAATTCCTTCAAATGAAAATCATTTGAAAAACTCTCATCACCAAACCAAGCTGGTGCCTCCCCCTAAATCACAACAAAATACAAATTAACCAATTTTTATAAAATTTTCATAACACTTATATTAAATCTTAAATAGATTAAGGTTTAACTCACCATTACAACAACCTCTGCAACAGATTCAGAATCTGAAATTGAAAAAACAAGAAAATTATATAAATGAATAATTAAAAGAAGTAAACAAAGCCCACTTTCAAGATCTTGAAAAAAGTGAAGAAAAAGACAAGATTTAAATATAGGCATATAACAGACAAAATAATTCACCCAAATTAGAAAGTTTAACATTAAACCCACAAAACCCATGAATATAAATGAACCCTAAAATGCAAAATACTTAACCAAAACAAAAATAAAAATACCCACAAGATGAAATAGTAAAAGATTGATTAAGAAAATACCCACCAAAATCCATGTGAAAATAAGGGATCAAAAGTAGAGAAATATATGAAAGAATTAATATTACCTGATAGATGGGTGATTTTAATAAGGGGGTGGTTTTTGAAAAAATAGGTCAAAATTACGTTACGAAAGTTTGAAAAAATGGGTAGAAGAATTAATGTGGAAGTTGCTTAGGATTGGAAAAGTGAAGAAGAAGAAGATGGTGGAAGAAGAGGAAACGTAGACCGCCATATTTATGGAGAGAGATATTGAATAGGAAGAAGTTGCAGTCCCCCCTCTTTATTTTCAAGAGTAAATTACACGGCTAGTCCCCAAAGTCTTCCCAATTCGGGTTTTTGGTCATAAATTCTCAAAAATCTCACTTTTAGTCCCAAATGTTTTCGTAAATTACGCGATTGGTACTATTTTGCTAACGGTTGTTAGTATTTTTCGTTAGCTGAAGGGCAAGTTCGTCTTTTCATTGTTTTGTTTTATGTTCTTTTTTTTGTTAACATTACTTCGTCTCTCTCGTTTGGCAAACACAAATTCAAATTCACTGACAAAACACAAATTCTCTTCATTTTCAAATTGACAAACACAAATTCACAGACAAATATGAATTAACGATTTGTTAATGTCGATATGGACGAGTCCAATATCCGACCAACGGTGGCCCTCCGTCCCTGCAACAACGACCATCAAAGTCATCACTCAACCCCAAAATCGAAAACTTAGTTTCATCCGAGAGCCATGAAAAGCGATTATAATAATATTGGTCTCATGTATTGTTCAAATGGTTAAGGCTCGTGAAATAAAATATATTAGGTAGGTGGTAGGAGTGTAATGCCGACGCAGGAGTATATTAGGAAAGTTGTTGAGGATATGAAGTGAGGACGAGGATTTTACACGCTGGTCATGGGTTGGCGCGATCGAGTTTGTAAATGCTAATGGGGGATTTTGAGGTGTTTGTTGATATCAAGAAATTTCTCAATGATGGGAAACTTGACCGAGTTGTTGCAATATCCATTATTATGACATGGTTAAACATTGTATACGCTAAAAATGTAACACCCCTAAAATACCGCAATGGAAGATTGTGTCACCTGGGTGCTACTCATAATACAAAGTACAAGTTATAGAAAACGACCTCTGCGAGACGTTTGAAAAGTTGCCATTCGATTAATAAATTCAGAGTTACAAACATAAGGTCCCAAAGTATAATGCGAATGTTTACAAAATATTTGAACGATAAATGATAAAAGTGTAAGTCTTCAAACTATGTTGTACGACTCTATGTTCCATGCAATGCTTATCGCTTTACCGACCGAGAGATAAATATGCTAAAAAGTATCAACACAAAGGTTGGTGAGTTCATAGAGTTTAGTTAAATTGTAAAGCCTTTAAAGAATGTTCCACATCAAAGGCATTAGAATCCAATAAGTTCCAAGTTTAGCCCATACAAAACTTGCAACCTATGTGTTTACAACCCAGTGCTAAAATATAGTATGAGTAAGACATATGTGTTTACGATCACTTAAATGGAATCAAACAAATGAAATGCCATAGCCTTATGGAACAAACCACACATACGGGTGCCTCTTCCCAAAGATTACTGGGTGTCATTTCCCAAAGTTTACTGGGTGCCACTTCCCAAAGTTTTACTAGGTGCCATTTCCCAAAATTTACTATCAATACATCCTAAGCACTTGCAATCATACAAAAATTATAGTAATAGCCACACAGTAGAGCATATCTTGAAATTAGAATGTACATATTAACCAAATATGAAAACAATGCATCACAGCATAAAACATTTAGAATAGTGATCCGACACATAAGTTATTGAAAGAAAATAAAGCGATTTAGCACAATGGAAAGTATTTGAAGGTAGTTAAGCATGTATCTCCCCCAAAGAGTTTATAAAACAATTAAATGAGTAAGAATGGGATATGAACCCATGAATATGTTAAAGTTTAGAGTACTTCAGAAAGTAAAAGCAAGTATGAGCATGTATCTCCTCAAATAGTTTATAAATTGATTAAACAAGTAAAGCCGAGGCTACGAACTCACCGTGAACTAATGATATCAAAACGTATAACAGAATCGATGGATAAGCCGGGAAAATCTCTACGTTCAACCTAGAATAATTGTTGCGTCTTATATTTTTGGAATAACGATAAGGTAATATAATGAATCTATACAAGCCGTTATGTTGATCATAATGTAGTACATGGTAATTCGTTATGATCATGTAAGTTTGTTAATACAAATATCGTCATTAAACGTTATTTATATTTTTGATCTTTACCGAAGTTTTAAGTAAAATTAATTTTTATAAAGCTTAAAGCTTGTCAAGTTTAATAGATATTAAAACAAGCTTTTTCAAATAATATCTTCATCACTCAAGCATTTACATTGTGATTAATCATATCTTGATATGAGTCTAACCATAATGTATGATAATAGTTTTGAGAATGTTTTAGTTTCTTAAAAACTAAACATTATTTATGTATTTGCATATTTCTAAAAATAGAAAAACAACACATGACATCATGTGATGCATCATGGAAATCATTGGAAGATTTCATTAGATATTTTGTGTAGATTTGGACTATTCATATCTTACACAATCTTGCATAGATATGAGTCGACTTTGGCAAGATCTTGATATCTTGTCACGACCTCGTGGCACCAAAACTTACAATGGGCGGAACCCTTTAAGAGGTCCATGGTCCGTGGTGTCATTGATGGTTTTGGCTATAAATAGCAAAGCCAAATCAAGTAGTTTTTCATCCCTTCTATCATACTCTCATACATATCTTCTCTAACCTTTCTAACTCCGTTTCATATCATATTAGTGATCTCTTTGTAGCAAAGAAGATCAAGTCACATTCAAGCTTCAACGAGAAGTTGGAAGTCTTGTTTGTTTGGTGTTGTATGATCTTGTGTTGATTCATACTTCATTGTTGTACCAAACTATCATAATCTTGTGAGTGTGAGTGGTTAGTATTTTAGTCCTCAAAATACATTGTGTGTGGGAGTGGTTGTACCCTTGGAAAGAACTCGACATTTAGCTTAGTGTCGGAAATAGTGTTTAAGTGTAAAGGTTTCTCCGCCGGTGAAAGGAGCATGTTGACTAGTGAAGTTAAACTCTCGAGTGCGAGACTCTGGGAGTGGAGTAGGCAAGGAAAAGAGTCCTTGTAGACCGAACCACTATAAACAACTTGTTGTGGTTTGATTTTTCTTTCCTTATCTACTCTTTACATAAAGTTTACATATTTCATTAATATATCTAAGATCAATATCAATTGATCTTTCAATAAGTTTCAAAACAAAGTTTTTAATCTAGAACTATTCAACCCCTTCTAGTTTTCTACAATTGGTACCGAGCCTCGTTGCTCAAACATTTCTAAAATAATTTGTATTTTATAAACTTGAAACGATCTATGGATTCTCGAAAACTTTAAAGAAGGGCAATCTATGCAAAGACCACCACTCTTTGAAACCAATGGATTTATCTATTGAAAACCGCTTTGAAACATATGTAAAATCAAAAGATATAGATCTTTGGTTTGTTATTGTTAAAGGGATTTTAGTTCTACAACAAAGGATATTTCGTTGATGAACAAAAGAAATTAATTGCTAAAAATAATAAAGCTAAAATAATGCTTTATAATGCTTTGCCTAGAAAATAATATGAAAGAATTTTTATGTGTGAAATCGCCAAAGATATTTGAGAATCTTTGATTGTTACACATCAAGGTAATTCACAAGTCAAGGATAACAAAATTGATCTTCTTGTTCAACAATATGAACAATTTGTTATCCCTGAAGAAGAAACCATTGATTGTGGCTTTGCTCGCTTCAATACTATTATTACATCACTTAAAGCACTTGATGAATCTTTTCGTAGTAAGAACTTTATCAGGAAATTTCTTAGAGCACTCCATCCGAAATGGAAAGCTAAAGTGACCGCTATTGAAGAATCAAAAGATCTCTAAAAAATGTCACTAGACGAGCTAATCGTTAACCTCAAAGTAGATGAAATGGTGATGGAGAAAGATTCGGAGATCATCAAAGGAAAAAGGGAGAAGATCAAACCGCTGCTCTAAAAGCAAAGGCGGAATCAAGTGATGATGACTAATCTTGCTCAGTAGTGAAGATGAGGAGTATGCCATGGCCGTTAGAGACTTTAAAAGTTCTTTAGAAGAAGAGGAAAGTGTAAGACAACCTCGAGAAGAAAAGAAGCCATTCAAAAGATCGGGATGACAAAAAGGGTAAAGGTGAAAGAAAGTGTTTTAGATGCGGTGATGCAAGTCATCTCATAGGAGAATGTCCCAAGCCACCTAAAAGCAAAACTCAACGAGCTTTTGTAAGTGGTGCTTGGAGTGATAGTGAAGATGATGAAGAGTCAAGCAAGGAGGAAATCGCTCTAATGGCACATGAGTCAAACAAGGTACATTCCGACTCTTCTTATTCTTCTATTGATGATGACACTTTGCAAAAACAATACAATCAATTGTGTGAGCTAAGTCTAAAAATCATAACTAAAAATAAATTTTTAAAAACTAAAAACGAATTTTTAGAAAATGAAGTCTACGAGTTAAAAGAAAAGGCAAACGACTAGAAAAGCGGATAAGCAAATGACGATGGTTGTAAATCATGTCAAGAGCTTAATCTTGAAATAGAAAACTAAAGTTTCACGCAAGATGTTCTAATCGAACATAATTCTAAATTTAAAAGGTTTAACAAAAACATCGCCTTGCCGATGAAATAGTTAAAATACATAAAACACCGTGGAGACATGAATGGGCTAGGATTTAATGAGATATTAATTCCAAAGAGTCAAAACAAAACGGCCGAAAAGACAAACAAACTGTCAAAACTGCATAAGACAACACGGACCGCATGGACCCAAAATAAGTGGTTCCGTCTGCTGAAAGAAATGGTGACGTGGGTACTTCAAAGAGATGTAATGTTTGTGATACTGACCGTAACAAATTTGTCAAAGTAACAAAGAAAACCAAGGATAGTGTTAAACTAAAACCACCGTTACATCGTGAGTAGGACTTGCTAAAAATGAATTTAGATAAAAAAACTACTCAACAACGACATAAAACACCTTTTGCCAAACGCCTTTTAAGAGCAACCACAACGCACAACCCAACTACCAACACAACGGTTGGAATCAAAACTTTCCTAGACCATATCAAACTCAGATTACATGTCATGGAACTCTTACCCATCGCTTCCATACATGAATCAAATAAATGGTATGTTTAACCCAAATGGACCCATGAGATATCGGGGACCAAATGCTTGAGTTATTTTCTTCTTAGGTATGCTTGAAAGTTGGATTAGAACCTGATGAGTGGATAAAAGATAGTGGATGCTCACGACACATGACGGAGGTAATGTCACTTTTGGTAGCAATCTCAAAAGCAAAATCATTGGCAAAGGTACGGTCGCTCATAACTCCCTAACTATTGAAAAAGTTGCTCATGTAGATAGGTTAAGATTTAATCTACTTAGTATTAGCCAATTATGTGATAAAAAGTATAAAGTACTATTTGATGAAAATGGTAGTAAAATACTAAAAGATTAAAAGATGGTATCACTATAGCTAAAGGAGTTAGGAAAAATAACATATATGTCATGAAAATAGATAAAACATCTAATGACAAACTTTGTCTAACAACGTTAGATGATAGCTCAACTCTTTGGCATAGACGCTTAGGTCACGCTAATATGAGACTTATACAAAACTTATCTTCAAAAGAGCTAGTTAGGAATTTACCAAAACTTAAATATGATCAACACTTTTGCGACGCTTGCAAAATTGGTAAACAAACCAATAGTACTCATAAATCTAAAAATATGGTGTCACATCTAAGTGTCTAGAACTATTGCATATGGACTTGTTCGTCCATCCGCTATAAGAAGCTACGGAGGCAACTTATACACTTTGGTCATAGTAGATGATTACTCAAGGTTTACTTGGACGTTGTTTTTGAAAACCAAAATGAAGCTTTTGATAAATTTGAAATTCTTAGCAAGAAAATTCAAAATCAACTAGGTGTTAAATTGTGTCGATCCGAACGGATCATGGTCGTGAATTTGACAACGAAGCTCAATTTGGAAACTTTTGTGATACAAATGGTATAACACATAACTTTTCGGCTCCTAACACCTTAATCAAATGGAGTAGTAGAACGAAAATAGAACAATTCAAGAAATGAATAGAACAATGCTTAATGAACAAAACATTCCTCAAAAGTTTTGGTGTAAGGCCGTTGACACTTCTACATATATTTTGAATAAATTTTAATACGTCCTTTCTTAAACAAAACACCATATGAGCTTTATAAAGGTAAAAGCCAACTTTAGGTTATTTTAGAGTTTTTGGATTTAAATGCTTCATTCTTAATACTAAAGATTATCTCACCAAGTTTGACCCAAAGTCTTATGAAGGTGTATTTCTTGGTTATTCTCAAACTAGTAAAGCTTACATTGTCTTAAACAAAGAAACAATGATAGTCAAGAATCGTTGAACATTACATTCGATTTAAAGTCCACCTCCTCTAAGACATCACCTTTGGTAGATGATGACTTAGTTGAAAGTTAAATGGTAGAAAGTCAAGAAATAATTAAAATGACAAGGAAGATGAACCATTAAATAATGAGATTATAAACATCAAAGAATCTAAAAGTCATCCTTAGAAAAGGTCATAGACAACTTAATCAAATAACCTTAAGGTCACAAGCCTAAAATCAAAGTAATTATTTTTGTTTTGTATCAACCATTGAACCGAAAACATAAATGAAGCAATAAAAGATGAATCATGGGTAATTGCCACGCAAGAAGAATTAAACCAATTGTTAGAAATGATGTTTGGAAATTAGTTCCAAAACCTAAAGATCAAACTATAATTGAACGAAACGGGTTTTTCAAATAAAATGGATGAAAATGGTGTAGTATCTAGGAACAAAGATAGGCTTGTTGCACAAGGTTATAATCACAAGAGGGATTGATTATGATGAAACTTATGCACCAAAGAGCTAGACTTGAGTCTATTAGAATATTACTTGCTTATGCATGGGCCTATGACTTTAAATTATTTCAAATGGATGTTAAGAGTGCGTTTTTAATGGGTTTATTAACGAAGAAGTATATGTTGCTCAACCTCCCGATTTCACCGACTTTGAGAAACCACATCATGTCTTCAAACTCAAGAAATCATTATACGGTCTTAAGCAAGCACCAAAAGCTTGGTACGATAGACTTAAGACTTTTCTTGTTGAAAACAAATACACCATGGGATTAGTAGATAATACTCTTTTTACCAAGAAAAAGGAGTCACACATTATCATCGCTCAAGTATACGCTGATGACATCATATTCGGATCAACTTGTCAAGAGCTATGTGATGATTTCTAAAATCATGCACGCATTTAGTTTGAGATGAGCATGATGGCTGAATTAAACTTCTTTCTAGGACTTCAAATTAAACAACTAGAAGATGGCATATTCTTTAACCAATCTAAATATATAAAAGACATGCTTAAGAAATTTGGTCTCAAGATTCAAAACCAACTAAGACACCCATGTCTCTGACACTAAACTCACCAAGGATGAGGAAGGTGAATCCAGTAGATAACACTAAATATAGAGGAATGATTGGTAGCCTACTCCATCTTACAGCCTAGTAGACCCGACATTATGTTTAGTGTTTGTCTATGTGCTCGCTTTCAAGAAAACCCAAAGGCATCACACTTAGAAACCTCGAAAAGGATTTTAGATACATTAAGGGATCAACGTGTTTAGGATTATGGTATCCCAAAGGAACGGGTATAGAAACCATAGTGTATGCCGACTCGGATCATGCCGGTGACTATATCGATAGAAAAGTACAACCGGTATTTGCACTTTGTTGGACATTGTCTCACCTCATGGTATGCAGAAGCAAACGACTTTAGCTATCTCAACATCAAGCCGAGTAACGCCTCACCGAAAATCATGTCAACAAGCTCTTTGGATGAAGCAAGCTCTCGAGATTACGGAATTCATCTCAACGATATTGTTATACTTTGCGACAACAAAGGAGCTATCGATCTCAAAGAAAATCCCGTCCAACATGCTCGATCGAAGCATATTGAAAACCGTCATCACTTTCTTCATGATAATGTTCAAAAAGGAAACATCTCAATCGAGAAAGTGTCCTCTCAAGACAACATTGCCGATATTCTAACTAAGCCTCTCAAACGAGAACCATTCAATCTTCTTAGACTTGGTTTGGGGTTAATGGAACCAAACATGTAGGATAAACATAGCCTAAACCTTAGAATAAACAAAACAAAACAATTTTGTTTTGTATCACATCGCACTCCACGCGGCACTAAACGACAACCGTGACGGAACCAAAAATAGGGTGCCGCTCGTCCGTGGTGACATCGGGCAAAACTGCTACCTACAAAACATCTTCTTCCTCAAACCCACTTTACCAAAACGTAAACATTAGACCCAACTCATTGTTGACACCTTCTCACCCACTAATCATCGGAGATAACATCATTGTAAGTATCCTAACTACATTTTATCTCTTAATTTCGAGTTTAGGATTCTAATTTGTGCACAAAATCACTACATGGGGTTTATATATATTCTTATACAAAACATGGATTCAATTGGCAAATTCCATAACTAGTCATTGAAATTAGGTACTACATTATCATATTGCATAAACAAATCATGTTTCCCACTAATCAAAAGATAATGACTATAAGGCTTTATTCAAAAAACCAAACACCTCATGTCAAATTTTTTTGAAAAGCTTCTCACTTGTAGGAAAACAATTTTTCATTGTTAATACTAATAGAAACGTTAAATTTTCATCACTTGCATGCTCTTGAATACTAAAGGTATTGCATAACTAATATGCATTCCCGAGTATATTCAAATGAAGCCACATTGAATTAGAGCGTTTGGGTTATCTCATGCCGCTTGCCAAACTCCCCACTAAAGACTATTTTATGCATAAAATGAGTCGAGATAACCGCAACTCCAAATCGTTTACATAGACACACACTAGAATCAAAACGTTAAGTTTATTCTCATTCTTAACATATAAATTCTGCTCATAGGAATAACCATGGTGTTAATACAAATAAGCCGTAAAAACGTTTATTTATATTTTACGATCTTCTAATGTTTTGTCGATAACAAACGAAAATCATTTTAACGAAACAAATATAGTAACGTAAATAGTTTGAGTTAATAATTTCCTAACACACTTACGCCACATAAAACACTAAAACAAGCTTAAGTGATTTTATGATTTAGATATATATGTACAACAACCAATGTTTACATATTGGGTTAGTACATACTTAAACTAAGTATACTAAAATGGGTAAAACATGTATATATTAAAATGGGTAAAACATGCAAATACTAAATGGGTAAAAACTAGCAAATGGTATTGACCCATAACCCATGGTTTTATATATACCACTTAAACCAAGTTCATTGTATCTAGAAAGAAAACCATGGATCAACCCATAACCCATGACCCATAACCAAAAATACCAATGGGCAAAGAGGAGTTGCCACGGATCCCTGCTTTGTGCTAGCCGGATCCCAGTGGAAGGGATCCGTGAGATCCGGGAACAAGAGAAAGTTTTCTATAAACAGAGAGCTATTTCTTCCTTTCTATGCATCACTTTACACACATACTTCCCCAAGTATTCTAACCTCTAACCTCGGATCCAAGTGATCTATGTAGTTTGTCTTTTGTTTTGTGTGATCTTCTAGGTTCTTCTTAAAGGCAAGATCACCACTTCTTGAAGACGAGCAAGCTCAAGTCCATGAGTTGCCATGCTTCATCATCATCAAGATAACTAAGGTTCTCTTGTTGATAGTTCTTCCTTTCTCCATAAATGTTGGGTTGAAGGCATTAGTGAAGAATGCCGAAAGTGTCAAGATGAAAGCATTAGTGAAAGATGTTCATCATCCGTGTCTAAGAATTATTGAAGAATGCTAAAGGTGTCAAAACGAAGGCATTAGTGAAGGGTGCCAAGCGTTGTGTCAAAGACATTAGTGAAAGATGCCGAAGAATCAAATCAAGTAGCATTTGGGAAGAATGCCTAGGTCGATAATTGATGAGGTGCATCGTTATACATATAAGTATTTGTTTATTTACAAGGATGGTGATATCCTTGATGGTGTTGTAACAAGGAGTAGATCTCCCGAGATTAGGTGTTGTGTCGTGAAGGGTAGTAGTTCCTCCATAGTAATGGAACCAGTGCTAGCCTAGTACCTAATAAAGGGTAGGCGACGTTGTGATAGGATTAGTTCTCCTTGTGTGAAAGAACTGGTGGTTAGCCTAGCAACCGTATAAAGGGTAGGCGGCGTTGTGTTAGGTGTGGTTCGCGTGGTGTGAAAGAACCTCGGTATTTAGCTTTGTCATAGGAAAAAGGTTAAGCGACGTTGTGAAGGCTTCTCCGCCATAAGGAGTTGGTGTAGTGCTTACGAACTCTCGAGTAGGTGACTCGGGGGTGGAGTAGGGCAAGGAAGGTGTCCTTGTAGCCGAACCACTATAAATAACTTGTGTCGTGGTGATGTGCTTCTTTACTCTTTATCTTTCATTACACGCTTATATATCTATCTATCAACGTCCAAAATAAACAACTAAATAGATTGACATAAGTCGATCTAAATATTTAAAAGGAAGTTTTTAATTGGTAAACTATTCAACCCCTTCTAGTTTTCCAAAATTGGCATCGAGCTTCGCTACCAAGTCTCTTAGAGTATGTTGTACCTTAAAAACTTGATACGATCCACTTATGTTTGAAAACTACAAAGAAGGATTTTTTTTCCCCACACATTTTAAAATCATTATAATGTTTATTGTTGGAAAATGATAGAATGCTCTAACATGTTTGTTGTTAAGCATTCTTCATATTTGGATTTGAAGTCACCAAGAAGATCATGAAGAATCTATCTAAATATCTCTTTTCGTAAAAAGAATGTTCAGTGTTGTTCTTCTCACAACATGAATCTGAAGATTCCAAGAAAATCACATAACATCTAAATATTTTTATAAAAAAAAAGAATATTTAGCAAAGGTATGATTACTAAACACTTATTTTAATTTTATTATTGAATTCTTAGTTGCATGATTTATTAGTAATTGCTTTAGTAGTTATCTATATTAAAGTCATCATCAAGAATAGTATTCTTCGACTTATTTGTATAGACTACACTACAAATTGTAATAATGACATTTGGTTATTTGATAACCATTATCATTATTCATTACAAAGAATTTATTGACACCCATCTACGCCAATAAAAATCTATGTGAAACTTCTTACATTATAATAAAATGGGATTTTATTATAATATTTGAAAAATGATTCCCAAAGAATTATGACCAATTCTTTAAAAGGAAACTACGTCAAATAAGATTAGCTTAACATCGTTAAAACATCAAAACTCTAGGTGCTTTAGAACTCCTAAACCAAAAGTATCAAGGAATGCTTGAGCTGATTTTTGCTGTCATGCCGGATCCATGGACTTACGCTAGCCGAATCCCAAATGAGAGGGATCCGCGAGATCCGCGCAACAGAAGACAACTTAAATGAAAGAATGATCACTGTGGATGTTCCACAAACTACTTTCCCCTTAAAGACTCACGAACAAAAACCTTACTACTGCTCACAGGAGCAACTTGATCATCTCTTAAGCATAACAATCACTGTGTAAGTATTATCTTCACTACATTGTTGTTTTCATTCCTTGATTACTAGGATTAAAAGTTCTTCATTTTAGAGGTTGGGTTCAAATGGGTTTGTCATAATTTGTTACCACATTGTTTTCTAAGATAACCCAAATCAAAGAATTAACATTGTTAATACAAATTAAACTCATTTCTTGAATTCAATAAAATGAATCGAGCAAAATTGTGATCAAACCTCTAGGTTACTATTCACAATTAACACCACATTGTGGTTGTATTGTTTAGGAACAATCATGCCAAGCAACAAGCAACAAGATTACCAAGACACCACTCATTACATTCCCATGTACCATAGGAAAAATGGATTAAGTCCGGACGATAGGAAAGCCTTTAAGTTGCTTGAAAGGAGACTCTTTCATGAAGGTAGAGTTGTTGATCCATCATTCCTTGCAAATACCAACATGAGGGAAGTATTTGGAACTATTGGGTTTGATTGTTTATTGGATATAAACGAGCAAATTTGCCCGGTCTTCAGGCTTGAGTTCTACAAGACTATGGGAATAATTAGAAATGATGATGGGTCCATTTCAATTGAATTCGCTATAAATGGACACGAGTTCACTCTTTCACTGAGGAGTTTGGAAGAATAATAGGGTGCCACATGATGGTGTTTGCATGTACTCTAATGAGTGGTCGTTGGAGGAATTACACTCTATGGTTGATCATCACGACATTTATCACACAATAATCCCCGAAGCAACCACGGTAGTGGCACCATGTTTATGCCAAGAGCATCCCCATCAAGGGTGACTAGAAAGTCGAAAGTGATCTATAGGATCATTTCCAAATGGAGCTTTCGGAGATGTATGCATTGTATAGAAAATGGGAAGTTGTGATAAGGGAGAATGTGGTGTGTCTAGTAGAAACAAGGATCACCCTAACGCATGTCTAAGCTTCATGATCTATTGTCTTGTGACCGAGACCCGCTCAACATTGCCTACTACATGATCAAGAGAATGGCAAGTGTGAGAAGCATGGATAAGATGGTGCTTCCATATGCAATGCTTCTAACCCGGCTTGCAAATTCATCTTTGCATTAGACCCTTCTCCACAATCCTTGGATCATAGCTTTTGCAATAAGGTTATGGTACCATTAACCGAGGGTAGAACAACAAGGTTTATGGTGGAAGGCAAGAGGCCATACCCACCCACTGATTCCTCGGACGAAAGGGAAAGGCAAGGAGAAGGTGAAGGTGAAGGTGAAGGTGAAGGGAGTAGTAGCAACCCACTTGAAAATATCAATCTTGACTCCTTGGACTACATTAACCAATTGCCAAACATCCCTAATGAATTACCCGAATGGCAACAAACTAAGGGAATCTTTAAATGCTTCGCCAATTTCTTGAGGAAGAAGAAGTGAAGATAGTTTGATAAAAAAAGTGGAGGACGGGTGAAGAAGTGAAGGAGGAGAAGAAAGGTAAAGTCTTAGGACTCTAATGTATGATGAACAATTTCAAACAATGGTTTGTAAACACTTTAAACTATGCTCGTAGTATGTAGGTATTTCCATATATTGGCACTAAAACAATCCTAACTTAGGTGTTTGAAAATGAGATTTTACGACCCTCGAGTGGTCGTCGCCACTCTTTTAGGAATTCTAGCTCTTCCTACTTTGATATACATTATATTAGTTGTGTTATTGCATTTAGTTCCCATAGAAACAACTAGGAAAAGCATTTACTATAAAGTGCAAAGTTGCACATTTCAAAGCTCTCTCGATCTACAGCTGGCGGATCCCAGTTTTGAACTAGCCGATCCCTCCCATAAGGGAACCAAGGATCCGTGGTATCCGATATGCAACATGATTTAGGTACATCAAAATAGTCTACTAGATCACCTCAAACAAGTCAAACATAAGATACTAGAGCCAACTAAGTCTTTCTCAAATAGTTGAAAACCTCACACTCATCCATGGCTTATCTAGGATATATTTTCAAATATTTTGATTTATCAACTAACCAAAACTCACCATAATTCCGCTCCAACACTCACACATTATCTATTATGTTTGATAGCACTTACCTAGGTCTACCTTTCAATTTTAGCAAATTGATCTCAATCATCTTTGACTCGATATTAGGCTCAATTTTTTTATTTCTTTGTATTTTTAAGATTTTAGTAAATTACTCTTAGGACATCATCTAACTTCTAGGACTTGTTATCACCATTTCTCCACATCAAATTAAATGGAATCCTTGTCAAAACATATAGTTAGACTACCCAAGGTCAATTTTCTTGGCCAAAACCATCATCAAGCACTATTACTTGTTATGGTTGAGGATTTAAGATAACCAACAACTAGAGACTTCAAAATTAAGTCAAAACCTCGAAATCAATTAATAATAAACCTTACAAAAGCATAATGATTTCACCTTAACCCTGTTCGATAGCCGGATCCTCGGTCTTTAACCAAAGGATCCTCACGAGAGGATCCATGGATCCGTAGATGCTGAAAGCATAAATCGCTCCTATATTCAAATTCATGTCACCTTTTGGTTCTCTAACCACTTTAGCATACATTAATTGTCCTTCTAGAGTGATCAAAACCTTAAGAGCATGCTTAGTCTTCTAAGTGGCCAAAATTTAATTCCCAAATTCAAATTATCCTTTATAAACCAAACAACCTTATGTTTATGGCATCATCCTCAATTACCTTTCAAAAATCAGCAATTAGAAGCTCACATTAGCATCTTCATCACCATGTCTAAAGCTCTTAGCAACAACTCTTCAAACATAGGATCATCCAAAAGAAAGGGTCAAATGATCCATGAAATTTCATCCACCGAGACATCTCCCATTAGAGATAATGACACTAGAATCCCACCTCATCAAACCCATCCAACAAAAGCTAAGAGAACCGCAAGGATTAGCATCAAACCCTTCGAACTAGAAAAAGGATCATCTAGTTCTAAACCAAACATGGCGAGTTCTAGCAAGCCTTCAAAACCATCATTCATTGAGCATGAACTACACTCTTTGAATAAGCCTCTCCCTCACCCAAACATCTATTCATTGTTCCATTCACCACCAAGAACCTCCCATTCACCAACCCTTTCATTGAATCGAGAACCACCTACAACACCAACTAGCCCATCATGGGAGACAAGGAACAACCTTGATCATATGGAAGAAGTTCCATTACCACCCTCATTTTAGAACCTCTTCCTACTTCTCAAAATGATGACCAGAACACACATTGAGCCCCTCAAAATATCCATTTCCTCTGGTCCAAACCAAGACAATAATTGCCCAAATTGTCTAAATACTCAAGGACTTGTTCAAGAAGTACGAAATGAGATACATTTCATGTTTAATCATCTTCTTGCAAAGTTGGATCAATTCAACAAGTTCACTCATCCCTAGACTCAAGCATATTGTCGCTTTTTAAGTCTAGTAATTAGTTAGCATTAGTAGTATTTGTATGGCTAAGTTCATTCTCTTAGTTTAGAGATTTGGTTATTTATCTCTTGTTTTATTGAATGATTACTTATATGCTATGTTTATTTTTTTTGTGCTTGTTACATTGTACATATATCTCATTTCCTCATTAGCATTGCTTGACATTTCTTCACCGTCAAGAAACTGCCATCGACAGCTTGATCCTCCATAATGCCTAGACGGATCCTCCAAGCAGGGAACCGTGTGATCCGTGGATCAAGCACAAATTTCTACTAACTTGAGCTTTACTTGCAGGAAATTATGCATTATACTCTTGTTTGCTAACCTTTACTTTGTAGATTTTCAAATTAGCACATGAAGATTTTGACACCATAAAGCTAGGGGAGCTTTGTGTCAAACGATATTTAAAAAAACTTGCAACATTAATCCGCTTCGATTATACTTCATGACACCCCATTGCATCTTTGCAATCTTCAAGGAAGCACATTTTCGCCACTTAGAAGAACCATTTGCAAACATAATTAGTTCTTTTACGCCATGTCCTCGACGCCTTTTCAAAGGGATGGACTCGTCAAGGAGGAGTTAAGACGCAGTACCATTCCCGCCACTTGCTCTCTTTACATTTTTACATAACTTTTCTTATAAAATTGCGTTAGTTTTTTTAACACTTTTGTTTCGACAAAAGGGGAGAAGAAAGTAAAACTACAAATTCAAACTTTTATTTAATTTTAGCTTTTCCTTAAAATAATTTTATGTTTTGTCATCAACAAAAGGGAGATTGTTAATACAAATATTCGTAAAACGCTTATTTATATTTTACGATCTTCTAATGTTTTGTCGATAACAAACGAAATCATTTTAACGAAACAAATAGAGTACATAAATAGTTTGAGTTAATAGTTTCTAACACACTTACGCTTTCACATAAAACACTAAAACAAGCTTAAGTGATTTTATGATTTAGATATATATGTACAACAACTAATGTTTACATATTGGGTCAGCACATACTTAAACTAAGTATACTAAAATGGGTAAAAACATGTAAATACTAAAATGAGTAAAAACTAGCAAATGGTATTGACCCATAACCCATGGTTTTATATATACCACTTAAACCAAGTTCATTGTATCTAGAAAGAAAACCATGGATCAACCCAGAACCCATGACCCATGACCCATAACCAAAAATACCCATGGGCAAGAGGAGCTGTTCCACTGATCCCCGGCTTTGTGCTAGCCGGATCCCAAGTGGAAGGATCCGGATCCGGAACAAGAGAGAATTTTCTATAAATGAGAGCCATTTTTCCTTTCTATGCATCACTTTACACACATACTTCCCCAAGTATTCTAACCTCTAACCTCGGATCCAAGTGATCTATGTAGTTTGTCTTTTGTTTTTGTGTGATCTTCTAGGTTCCTCTTAAAGGCAAGATCACCACTTCTTGAAGACGAGCAAGCTCAAGTCCATGAGTTGCCATGCTTCATCATCATCAAGATAACTAAGGTTCTCTTGTTGATAGTTCTTCCTTTGTCCATAAATGTTGGGTTGAAGGCATTAGTGAAGAATACCGAAAGTGTCAAGATGAAAGCATTAGTGAAAGATGTTCATCATCCGTGTAAGCATTATTGAAGAATGCTAAAGGTGTCAAACGAAGGCATTAGTGAAGGGTGCCAAGCGTTGTGTCAAAGGCATTAGTGAAGGATGCCAAGAATCAAATCAAGTAGCATTTGGGAAGAATGCCTAGGTCGTATAATCGATTAGGTGCATTGTTATACATATAAGTATTTGTTTATTTACAAGGATGGTGATATCCTTGATGGTGTTGTAACAAGGAGTAGATCTCCTCGAGATTAGGTGTTGTGTCGTGAAGGGTAGTAGTTCCTCCATAGTAATGGAACTAGGTGCTTAGCCTAGTACCTAATAAAGGGTAGGCGACGCCAGGATAAGATTAGTTCTCCTTGGTGTGAAAGAACTCGGTGGTTAGCCTAGCACCGATAAAGGGTAGGCGACGTTGTGTTAGGTGTGGTTCGCCTTGGTGTGAAAGAACCGGTATTTAGCTTTGTACCCAAAAAGGTTAAGCGACGTTGTGAAGGCTTCTCCGCCATAAGGAGTTGGTGTAGTGCTTACGAACTCTCGAGTAGGTGAATCTGGGAGTGGAGTAGGCAAGGAAGGTGTCCTTGTAGCCGAACCACTATAAATAACTTGTGTCGTGGTGATGTGCTTTACTCTTTATCTTTCATTACACGCTTATATATCTATCTATCAACGTCCAACATAAACAACTAAATAGATTGACATAAGTTGATCCAAATATTTAAAAATAAGTTTTAATTGGTAAAACTATTCAACCCCTTCTAGTTTTCCACACATGGTAGCCGTAAAATTCTATGATCACAAGGATACCGTTAACTACATTCCCAAACACCACAAAACCAAAGGACTTTCAAAGGAGCAAGTCGAAATCTTTAAGAGTCTAGAGACTAGGTACTTCCATGAGGGTAGAACCATTCACTCCTCTTTTATCGAAAATACCAATCTCCGTGAAGAGCTTGCCACTATTCAATTCGATTGTCTCCTTGACATCGATGAACCTATTTGTCCTAGGTTTGTGTTAGAGTTTTATGCTAGTGTCACAGGTTTTATTGATGAAGATGATGAGTTTAGCCTTAGGTTTAAGATCAATAAAAACGACTACACTATCTCCTTAACCAACTTTGCTCAAGTGCTAGGAATTCCCAACCGAGGGACATGTGTCAACTCGGATAAGTGGTCACTCACAATCCTTGATACAATCAATGACCGCCTCTTCCCTACCAAACACCTTTATCAAATAAGGATGTCATCCGTGAATGCTTATTTATCCCAAGGAGATACAACCGAGTCACCCAAAAGGAAAGGAAGTGAACCGAGATCCATATGGAATGGAGCTCAATGAACTTAAGTCCGAATTTAAGAAATGGGAAGAACTACTTAGAGCCAACGCTATTAGCACCATAGGGAATAGGGATCACATCAATGCTTGCCTTTGCCACATGCTCTACAACTTGTCCACCACAAACATTCAATTTAGCCTACTACATCGCTAGGAGAATGATTGATATTCCAACTCAAGGATCGGTTGCTCTTCCGCACGGATGTTTCTCACTGCCTCTATAGAGCTTATGCACCAATTCTACCAAGCCCAAATGGGATGCACCTTCACTATGAGCTCATCCTCACATCTTTATGCCCTCGAGTGACGAGCGAGTTGCTAAGACAAAAGGCAAGAGAGCAAAACCTCCAACTCCATCATCATCATCATTAAATAGTTCAAGATGGTCTTCTAAATTCTCGCCTTCCACCTCATGAGTATTATGCATCTCTTCCGAGATTGAGAATGAATCAGTGAAGTTCAAGCAAACCAAGGGGATGTTCAAGTGCCTTGTTAGGATGATGAACAAGATCTACAAGAAGTTGGACAAGTGAGAATCGGTTTAAGGAGTGTTTGAACAATACATTATCTTTATTGTTTGATACAATTTGGTTGTTTCTATTTTGTAGGATGATAATATAACTCAAAACAATGTTGTATGCTAACTATTTCATGTAGGGGGATAGCACAAGTGTGTTATCAAATTTTACCCAGTTTCACTTCAATGTGAAAATCATTCACCCTTGGTCAAAATCTATGCTCCACTATGTTTGTACATGTGTTATTTACTTTTCCTAACTAGAAATAGTTAATGTCACATGTTTTGAGCAAGATTTCAGGTTTCAGAAATGTCCCCGACACTTAAAAATACGCTCGTGGTGATTTACGGTGTCCGACGGATCGACGGCACCAATATTTTGGTTCCGTCTCATTATAAGAGTTGGTACCGCTGCACTGACAGGCGGACCAAAGTGCATCCTTTAAGGGTTCCGCCTGTGTAAAACTTTGGTGTCGTAGATCCTCCAGGTAACTTTCTGAATTTCGGTTATTTCGACATTCCAAATTACCATACATTGCTTGTAAGTTAATCTTGACTAGTTTTTACCCATATTAGAACTAGTATAACATACTTAGGCATATAGGAAATCCACTTCCCACCAAAATTCAAAAATTTGAAAGATCAACCCAAGGAACCCTTTTGCATAAAGGAAGGAACCAAAAATTTGGTTCCTTGCAATCCGGTAATCTGATTGTTAGGATCTTACAATCATTAGAACACATTTATTGCAAATCTTTGCCTCTTCATCGCATCCCTTTGTATGGCTTGACTTGGGTGATATGACTAGCATTTAACCCACTTCCAAATCATTAGGAACCTCATCCCTTCTATGGTTTAACATCAAATCAAACACATTTCTCCATAATTTTCACTTCTATAAATTAAGAGGTTTTACCATGATCATCTTCACACCTTCTCCATTCTTACCATCAACTAGCAAAACTCAAGTCAAAATGACAAAACTTCTCCTTCAACCAAGCATTGCAAGAAAACCGCTAGGATTAGCATAAGACCTTTTGTTTTGTCAACTTGAGCTCTTCATCCGAGTCATCTCCACTCACCATCTCATCTCCTATAAGTGGATCATACACACCTCACTTTAGCTACTCCTACACCCATTACCATCACCACTCCACCACCAACAAAGACACCAAGCTCACCACCACGGCACCCTCCAAACATCAAAACACCATCACCACCAAAATCTCCAACCCTCATCCCATTAGAGTTATTTTCCACACCTCCCACTTCTCCAAATCCTTTCTTGGAGGACTTGGAAGATTTGCCTCCTAGGCCCAATTATCCACCACCATTGCCATCATTTCGCACTATTGAGCGGATTGCTCATGAGTCTCCTAGACCATCCTTCGACCCAAATGCCCGTTAGGGCCAAGACCTTTTCTTCCACCCCATCCACAAAGACATCCATGGTCCTTTTTATGGGGATCAACCACTCCTACATCAATGTCCCTCACATAGAGGACATTGAGGAGTCCATGGGAAGATCATCCCACAAGAGAGGAGATTCAAGCCGAACTCCAACATCTCCACCAATTCTCAAATATGGTGGATTCTCACCTAAGTGAGACTATGCAAATGCAAAGTGCTTTGCTAGCCTCCATAATCACCACCCCAAACACCAACACCAACATCAACACATCTACCATTCCACCACCACAAACTCATCAACCATACTACCCTCCTAGGCATGGTTGCTCAACTTGTGAGCAAACCGCCCAAACCATTGATCAAACCCGGGTGATGGTCCATGAGTTCCAAGAGGAAATGAGGTTCATCCTCAATCACATCCTCGAGTGACTCAACTCTCTTTCTCATCCACCATCTCATTAGAATGGTCCTAGATTAGCTCTTCTAAGCATTTTTTTTCTTTTCTAGGATTATTTTTTTGATTGTACTAAACACTTCATTGTGTTCCCTTTTCATGGTTTTTAAATCATGAAAATTTTTAACTAACGAATGGTGTTTTCTATATTTGTTGGTTCTTATTACATAGTGTATGGAAATGCTTGTGAATGATGATTATTACTAACAAATCTTTTTGTAGCTTTTTCACAATCCATGTATCCTCCCATTGGCACCCAATTTAGGGGTAGCATTGGTCAAGGGGGAGATAATGGCTCGGGCTCATTACACATTCCGCCTCGCATCTTCTTTTTGTTGAGACGAAAAGGGGGAGAAATATATAAAACTTGGTTATATTTTGACTTTTCTATAAAAGTCAAACTGCATACATTGACTTTCTGAAAAAGTCAACATGATACTTCATTGGTAATATTTGACTTTCTGAAAAAGTCAACTGCATACTTTGACTTTCTGAAAAAGTAAAACATCATATACTTGCATTATCATTTCTCTTTCAAGTTCTAAAACTAATATTTTTATAACTCTTGTACAATCTTTATATCTTTTATAAAAATAAAATTTATATTTTGTCCTCAACAAAAGAGGAGATTGTTAATACAAATATCGTCATTAAACGTTATTTATATTTTTGATCTTTACCAAGTTTTGTTAACGATAAAAGTAAATTTAATTTTATAAAGCTTAAAGCTTGTCAAGTTTAATAGATATTGAAACAAACTTTTCATATAATATCTTCATCACTCAAGCATTTACATTGTGATTAATCATATCTTGATATGAGTCTAACCATAATGTATAATAGTAGTTTTTAGAATGTTTTAGTTTCTTAAAACTAAACATTACTTATGTATTTGCATATTTCTAAAAATAGAAAAACAACACATGACATCATGTGATGCATCATGGAAATCATTGAAGATTTCATTAGTTATTTTTGTAGATTTGGACTCTTCATATCTTACACAATCTTGCATAGATATGGTTGACTTTGGCAAGATCTTGATATCCCGCTATCGCACCTCGGCGGCACTAAAACTTTAACAGGCGGAACCCTTTTAAGGGTCCGCGTCCGTGGAGTGCTTGCCGATGGTTTTGGCTATAAATAGCAAAGCCAAACCAAGTAGTTTTTCATCCCTTTCTATCATACTCTCATACATATCTTCTCTAACCTTTCTAACTCGCTTTATATCATATTAGTGATCTCTTTGTAGCAAAGAAGATCAAGTCACATTCAAGCTTCAACGAGAAGTTGGAAGTCTTGTTTGTTTGGTGTTGTATGATCTTGTGTTGATTCATACTTCATTGTTGTACCAAACTATCATAATCTTGTGAGTGTGAGTGGTTAGTATTTTAGTCATCAAAATACATTGTGTATGGGAGTGGTTGTACCCTTGGAAAGAACTCGACATTTAGCTTAGTGTCGGAAATAGTGTAAGCGTAAGTGTAAAGGTTTCTCCACGGTGAAAGGAGCTTGTTGACTAGTGAAGTTAAACTCGAGTGTGAGACTCGGGAGTGGAGTAGGCAAGGAAAAAGAGTCCTTGTAGACCGAACCACTATAAACAACTTGTTGTGGTTTGATTGTTTCTTTCCTTATCTACTCTTTACATAAAGTTTACATATTTCATTAATATATATAAGATCAATATCAATTGATCTTTCAATAAGTTTCAAAACAAAGTTTTTTTAATCGGTAAACTATTTAACCCCCCTTCTAGTTTTCTACAAAATTGTTTCAAAGAAACGGGTTTAGTTTGTATATCTTGTACTACCGTTCGGGTCATAATAATACAAAGGTCTTGTAGTAAACGTTCGAGGAGCTAGGACACTTTAAATCGTAAATCCAGCAACTTGTCGACCCGTTTACCCAAATGAAACCCCTCACATGAAGCTCCCTAGTTTTGCAGTGTTCAATATGAAAAACATGAAGTTTATAATAGTTATAAGGATCTATAAGTTTATAAGTATAGTTTCACATGTGATAAACACTATTCTGGAGGTCGAATAAACTTCGAAAAGTTTATTGGAATGAAGGTTATTTTAGTAAGTAACTAGTCTCGAAAACAATATGGTTTCTAATTACTTGACTTGTGAAAACCAATTTTGATGCCAAAAACTGTCTTACCATTTCGTGCGTAAAGATGCCCTTGTTTGGTGTTTTCGTGCCGAGTTCTCTTTCAATGGACGAAAAATCGCTTTGTAAAACTTTCGTGTTTTAAATTTTGAAGAATCGGAGCGAAGTGCCTCGAAAAATCTCGATTCTGCGAGAAGCTATTTTGCGGTTTCTAAGTTTCGCTAACTTTTTTATCATAACTTTACTCGCTTGTCCATTTCGGGTGATTCAAATTGCTACGTTTTCATTTTAATCTTGTATACAACAATATATAATTTAACAAGTCTATATGTACCTATTTTGGTCGACTTTTATTTACACAAATAGCTAGTTACACTAGTTTGCACAAGTAAGTTTTTAACTTAGGTTTTCTTTATAAGTTTTGGCCATGTACCCATATGATCAACATACTAAGCATGCATATAGACATATAAGAAAAGAAACAAGAGTATGTTATGAGCACAAGGTTTGGATTACACCTTTTGGCTTTCAAAAGAAAGGAATAACAAGGATTTAGAACTAGGAGTTTGAGCAATCTCCACTCCTTGGAAGTCTCATACTTCTTGTGAAAGTGTTAGGACTTGTACTAATCTCTTGGTTACTTAAGTAGCTTTAAACTTAAGGAATCATCAAAGATTGCTAAGAGTTGATGAAGGATTTACAAGGACTTGATATCTTGAATAATACTTGAAGTAATGAGCAAATGAGAAGTGTGTTTGTGTGTGTTTATGTTGGCGTCAAAGAGAGGGGAAGGGATTTTATAGCCTTTTGAGGAGGTTACAATTGCAAAAGTAATCTTTATTAGTTGCTAAGTCTTGGTACATGGCATGATCTTGTGCTATTTTGATTAAGGATGTTACATGTGCCCTAATGAGTCATGGTAAGGTGTAAGAGGAATCAAAGTTGATTACTTCTACTAGATTAAGAGTGTAAGTAACCATTTATTAGTTACTTAGGGACTAAGGGTATGTTGTGATTGGTCCTTGAGTTGTGATTCATCACCAAGACTAACAAGTCTTGGTGATCTTCTTATTTAAACGCCTAAGAGGGGAGGAGGAGGAAAGTGACGAGGTGGAAATTAGTTACATGTTATTTATTTGGTAACTTAAGTCTAAGTAATTTGTTTAGCAATAAGTCTTGTAAATGCTACCAAGTCACAAATGTCCTAGTGGTTTATTTAAGAAAATAACACTTATGTTGGATGAGGTAAAATATTAGATTCTAGTAATTGTCGATGCTAGTAAATTTATTACATCTTAGTATATAATTGTTTGCTAAATCTAAAATTGTAGGTCGGGATTACGTGAATTAATATTTTCGTAGAAATAGAAAAACAAATATGTAACTTGTAAAATATTTTAAGAGATGAATAGTAATCCAAAAATGTGAATTGTTACAAAAAACACTTGAAAAACATGATTTGGATTTGATTTATCGGGACAGATTTGATCCGTGACCAAAAAGACACAAACTGTAAAAATCAGTGGATTTCTGGACTTGGACAAAAATATAAGATTATAGATCTATGTCTTAGCTTCGATTTAACGGGTGGCTCGACCCATAACTCCAACCAATGATTTAACTATAAAATAAACGGTAAAACTATGCCAGATTTGATAACCAGATTTCAATGGCCAAAAAATCTTAAAAGTTGTACAAAACCCACTATTATGTTCAAACAAGAAGTGTAGTGGACCCTTTAAATCAAACTTGGCCGCTTGATTGGAATCAAATGGAGTTTTAGTTTGTTAAATAAAGTCGTTTTCTTTGGACTGAAATGTACAACTAAAAAGCAGTTTTGATACACAAGGGTATTTTGGTAATTTTACACAAGTTATAAAACTTTTGGAACAACATGACCCATAAATTAGATAAGTACCCTCAAATATGTTTTCGTGAACGTAAAACCGAGCCATAACTCTTACAAATCGGATAATCTTATAAAACCATTTTTAACAAAACTTATAAAACCAATTAACTTTGTAATAAAACTTGTAAAAATTGTATAAATTGTCAAAATTAGTCCCTAAAGGTTATAAACTTTTGAAAACACTAAGTACAATGTTATCTATATATGAAAACTTTATAAACTCACTTGCATAATCACGTTTATTATTCTCAATCTAAGTCGCAACTTCTTATTTTTAGGTTGCTCCTAGAATAGTTCTCGTCTTCTCGTTGCATTATCTCATTATTTATCTAGTTGCTTTACGATGAGTTCCATAGCCTCGCTTTTATATTGTTTATAGATTTTTCAAATATTCGGGGTGAGAATACATTGCTTGCTTTTATCTACGGACACAAGTACTTTAAACCATTATACATACATAACCGAATGTACCGGATACATAACCGAATGAACCGGCCAGACTGCTATGTACATACTTGACTGAATGTACTGATCAAACCATACATGTTCAGGATCGAATCTAATGGTCAAACAAACGTTAAATCTTGTGGTCCACACTACTTTTACAACTACTTAAACCTATGAACTCGCCAACCTTCTGTTGTGTAACACCCCCAATTTCATGATATGCAGCAGAATTCAAACTGGTGTTACTCGACAAGACAACAAATATGATAATAGAAAACGATCTCTAAAGGAGTCGTTTTAAAACTAGATTTATCATTCAAATATATCGAGTTTCAAAATAGGTCCCAGTTGGTTCTATTGTTTATGGACCCGAAATACATGCTTAAACTCACAACACAAAGGTTGAGTGAAATTCATAGTTTGTTTGATGGTTGAACACATTATGTTGGTAGTGTGAGCTATAGACTCACACCAATGGTTTGAAATCAAAACAGCTTATTATTAAACTAAGCATCATGCAACCAAGGCGTTAACGTGTTCCAAAATTAATTGGTGAAATTGTTGGTACTGGCCCTAATAGGTAAAATTGTCATTTTACCTAATGTTACTCAAATATAGTGCCTTTTTGCCTACCGGTCAACACAAATGGGATTCGTCAATCCCAATAGATCTATTCACAATATATGCGCCCCTCTCCAATTGATTAATGATTCATGATTTAGGGACTTAAGTTTGGCTAATGCGGTAACTTAGTTCTAATAAAACAATCGATAAGCATACATTTTGAAAGCAATGTGTTCGGTTTAAAATAAATCATGTATCTCCCCAAGGGTTTGTAAAACAATTAAGTAATAGAAAGTGGGGCTATGAACTCACCGAGAGTTGATGATGTTAAGTGCTTTAACGGATGTGATGGATAAGCCGAGAAATCTCTACGCAACCTAAAATGGAATGTTGCAACTTAGGTTTGGAATAATGTTTAGGAAAACATAAACCAGACCTATATCGCCTCTATGTTGATCATGATGTAGTCATTTATAGTTTGTTGCTTATAGTAACCGTTTAGTATGCGAAAACGATTTAGTTTATAGATATCGTACCACCGCTCGGGCCATCATAATTCAGAGGTCATGTAGTAAACGTTCGAGGAGCTAGGACACGTTAAATCGTAAATCCAACAACTCGTCGACACGCTTTTACTCAAGTGAAACCCCTCACATGAAGCTCCCTACTATTGTAGCACTTAGTAGATAAAACATATGTTTTGAATGAAGATTGTTATATCATAAATTTTTCTGCTTTTTAGTAAATATCTAGTTCTTACAAGTTCTCGCCGATTACTAGTGATCATAACTTAATAACATGGTCAAAACGAAGTTTGGTTAAAATCGGGAAAAGGGTAAAATGGTCATTTTCCGTTGCTTGCGAAAATACTATTCAAGGTTGAATGAAGTTTTGTTAACTTCATATCTAACTAGTTATGAAAATAACATGGTTTCTATTTTCTCAACTTATGAAAATCCAACTTTTCTTAGGTAGAAAATTGTTTTACGCCAAAAATGATATCGTTTGGTCTTTTTAGGCCATATTCCGGATAACTTTCGTGTTTTAACTTTTGATCACTTATGTTTTAGACGGACCCGTTAGTAAGTATTTTTGGCGTTTCTAGGTTTTCACTAACTTTACTATAACTTTTGAGCCGTGATTCAAACATCGTCTACCGGATAATTGAAGCAGAGAATGGAATTGTTGAGAAGGAATTCGTGTTTTAACTTTTGATGATTCGAAAAAGAACCTTTAATGAATGTATCACTTATGTAAAATTTATAATTTTTTGGACGTAATATGACTTTTTCTTATGTTGGTATTTTAAATTTAACAACAATAGATAAGTAAGTATTTTAAGCTTTTAGGCCAATAGGTTTTCACTAACTTTACTATAATTGCCTATGAGATTTGACTCGAACCTTTTTGTCCGCTTGCAACAAATGGGTGATTCAAGTTGCTATGTTTCCCTTTTATCTTGTCTACTATAATTTTGGTCTTCTTAAACAACTTTAGCCATCAATGTCGATATCAACATTCTTTGGTGGCGTGCAACAATGATGACATTACGGTGCCCTAAAACGAAGATCAAAAACATTAAAAACTTTATCTTGAAGAAAATATCAACTGTCAATACAAAATTTAGGCTTGGCATTTTATCAAACACATGACATGTGACAACAAGACATCAATGTTAATAAACCTACCAAAGCGCTCTTTATCATAACTATATAAGCAATGAGATTGTGAGAACATGAATTGATATATCACTCTATTCAGTTCATCGTGATTCGAATTTAAGCAAACATGTAATACATAAAAAAAGAATGTGCCACATCGTAAAATACTAAATTGATGAGCAGTGTAATTTTTAATGACTAAAAATAAGACAATCAACCAAAACGAAGACAAACAACACATATATTTAGTTACGAAGACATTTGATTTCGAGAATTAGGTACGAAATCTGCATGGAGAAAATGTCTAAGGTTTGAGATTGAGTTTTGTTTTTGGTTGAATGTGCCATGCACGTGTGGAGGGTATTTATACCTCGCTTTTATAAATAGATGCTAGCATTCTCGATGAATTAAACGGAGAAAGGGGCCTATGAATAAAATTGGTTTCTCATGCTTTCTCCGCTTTTTGTAAAGAATCAAAAGAGTGGAATGAGAATCCACTTTTGATTCCATGTTTCCATTCCTCGCGATACACAAACGATAGAAACACCCTCATTCCCTTTCTTCTCTTTCCATTCTAGCGTACCAAACATCCCCTAATATGTAAGTTACAAAGTCTATATGTAACTGGTTTTAATGGTCTCAAACGTGTAAAACATGACTATTTTACTTAGTTTGTTACTTTTCGACAATATGTGAATTAAAACATATGATTGAGTATATGTACATCATGAATCAACATAGTAACCATATATATAGCATGAAATTGACAAGATTATGAATTAATAAACATGAGATGATGGTGGTGATTAGTTTGCTTGCAACTTTTGGCTTTCTAACGAAAGGAGTAACTAGTAAGGATAAGACTTTGATTGAGCACTTAGGGCCTTGATAGAGCACTTAGGACTCTGATTGAGCACTTAGGACCTTGATAGAGCACTTAATCTATGGCTTGACAAGAGCTTTGATGATGTCTTGGTAACTTGAGTGGATTCAAACTCAAAAAAAATTACTAAGTCTTTTGCAAAGGAGTAGAAGGAAGTACTTGTGCCCTTTTCCTTGGAAGTATACTTAGAGTAGAAGATAAACTTTGAAGATGTAAATGTGTGTAGGTATGGACGTTCTTAGGAGAGGAGGAGTATTTATATGGTTTTGAGGAGGTTAGTTAGTCTTGACTTTTAAAGCTTCCTTAGTAAGTTTAACACATGTAAACATCCTAGACTCCAAAGCATGAGATCAAGACACATGAAGGGTGAATCACCCCCAAGAGGTTGTCACAATAAGCATAGGTGGCTAGGATGGTGAGTCATGGTCTTATCTTGGTTCTAGAATGTGTTTTGGTCCGTTAACGCCAAGTAGTAAGTTGTTAAGCTATAATACGTAAACCGGGTATCGTAAAATCTGAAACTTGCAGGAATGATGAAACTCATCATTATACTCCATATAAAAATATAAAATGAGTGATAAGTCTCATTGTGTGCAAAAGCTGCTAAAGGCGGAAGCAGCGGGTCAAGCAGCGTAATTAAGCGTAAGCAGCGGAAAACGTAAATTCCAAAACTTATGGAATTGTCGTAAAATGGTATAATTTCATATTTTTAGTGTTTATAGTGTTTTATGGAGATATCGGGATGCCCAAATGACGTTTAAACCCTAAATTAGTTCTCGGACACGGTTTTGTGAAGAGTTACGAGTGGATTCAACGTCGTCGTCGGGGCGACTTGTCGAGTTTTATTTATCTTGTCATGATAGTAAAATTTTTAAAAACTTTCTGGGATGAATAGTGAAAGTGAATAGTAAATTGAATAGTAAATTTTCAAAAATGAAAAGTAATATGAAAATGCGGGTGGTTACATGTTGACACTTTTATCATGTATTTTCCAAGGTTTGTAAGGCACTAACTTTGGATTTGAGCATTTGGATCGTACGACATGTTTTGAAGACTTTGATACATTATATTTACCATTCGACAATGTTTTAAAAATGTCTATGTTTCATTTCACATAGGGACCTCTATTTTGTAACTCGATATTACTTATCGAATGATATCATTTAAAATGTCTCATTTAAATGTCGTTTTCTATGACTTGAACTTTGTGCTATGAAGTAACACCCTTGATTACATTATCTTCATTGCGATATTTTGGGGTGTTACAAGTTTATATCGATTAATATTTTGTATAAATTTTATTTGTGAAGGATTTGACTTTGTTTAATTGGCATTGTATTGATGTTGTATAAATTTACTATTGATATAATATTTTAGTGCCCGCGAAAAATTGTTACGAATATCCCTATTTAATCTTAAAGATGAATTACATGCGTCGTTGCTATATTTATAACATCTTGTATTTATTTTCATCTCACAGTAACCCATAGGACCGTGTTTTCATTTTAATATTTATATTCATGTTAAAATAATTTTTGTCATATTTAATTTTTAAACTCGTGTACATGGTTAAACTTATAAAGAGAAATAACATGATTTGTTATTAAAAGTAAATAATAAATTAAAAAAGAAAAAAAAAGCCTTTTGAGACATCTTTACTTAATCTCATAAATAAAAATAACACGAGTCTAGTATATATATATACAATTTTTGTATTTATTAACATACCACAATAACTCGTGCTTTCATTTTGAAATATATAAATTATATTTGTAAAAACAACAACATATCTTTGTTTTTAAAAAGTAAAATATAAAGTCTATCTCTGCTATAATATCTAAAGGGTTATTTATTATATCTATAAAGTTATTAAAAATGTAAACATATAAGTTTACTTAATTTTTATATATTTTAGTTAAAATTTGATAACTAAAGCTTTTTTAATTACATCATTTTTAAAATTTTAATTTTACAAAATTGATATATATATATATATATATATATATATATATATATTTTAGTTAGATGAAATATAAATTGATTTGATTAGATTATTTTAATTTTGACTTATTGTCCAATGAAAAGGATCGATAATTATGGTAAATTGTTGTTTATACTCTTTGCCCTTAATTTTATTAAGCGACATATTAAAGCTAGCAATGTGATATGAATAATGAATTAATAAAATTACAATTTTGCATATCCAGAGGCTAAGGGAACAAATATAATTGGGTACATAAATATTTTTAGCCGTAATATAATATAGTTTAAGATGCTAACTAAATAAGACTAAAACACATTTTGATGGACCGGGGTCATTTATGCATTTGGGAAAATCGATGTTTTATCTTAGAATTAACACTACATCGAAAAATCTATAAGTGTCCGGTACTCACGAGACCCAGCTCAGTCCACCCCATAAACGGGTCAAGCTAACAAACATGGTTGAAATTTCTTACTTCATGTGATGTCCACAAATGTAAAAGAAACTCTATATTATCACACGATGTGGCATTTACGGATGTTTGATGTCAAGGCATATCATGTCCGTAAATACCATGTGGACAAGAAGGCGGGGCTAGTGCTAAAGTGAAGTCGTAACAAGGTAGCCATACTAGATGTGTGGTTGGATCACCTCCTTTTAGGGAGAGCTAATGTTTGTTGGGTATTTGGTTTGACATCGCTCACGCCCAAAAGAAAAGAGTTCGTCGAATTAAATTTGGAGATGGAAGTCTTCTTTCGTTTCTCGATAGTGAAGTAAGACCAAGCTCACGAGCTTATTATCTTAGGTCGGAAGAAGTTGATAGGTCCTCCAATAACCGTGTTGTTTTGTTCGGAGGTTAGTAGAATCATAATTTGAAAAGAAGGTTATTTTCACGTGCTCTATTATTTGGATACAATGGGAGGTCGTGGGGTCGGTTGAGGGCAAGGTTGAGTTCGGTTGTGCCATTGTGGAGAGAAGGTTGTGCCCGGTCGGTTGTGCTCAAGATGCCAACCTAGTTCAAGATCCAACCGAGTTAAATGCATACCACTTTTACAAAACTTTACCGTTTCATATTAAAAAAAAAAAAAAAAAAATACTTTACCACTTTTACATCCTATAAATACTAACTCAAACACACTTTTAAACACACAATTTCAAACACAATTCAACTTCAAAATTCACACTTCTCTTTACGCAAGATTATTATGGCTTGCCCCTCCGCATTCCGCTAAAGATATGCAAACGACGCTCAAAATCAATGCAATAACGACGATGAGGCTCGAAAAGACGCTATTATCGCGTCATCCAATTGTTTGAGCGGGGAGGACGGAGAAGTCGCAGATGAGAGAAAACTAGAAGAGTTGCAACGACATCAACACCGAGCGAAAGGTGTGATCGAGAAATTTACGAAGGAGGAAGCCCACCGAGATGACGAAATTATTGACAAGTTGTGGCGGTGTGTTCAAAGGGTAACGAACAACATCAACACCAAAGTCAATTGGGAGCTATCGGGTGAACAAAGATGATGACGCAGGAATCTCCGGTGAGCGAGCGAAGCTTTTGTCTACCGAGGATTATATACCTCCCTCGTATGATTCTCGCGAACGATGAGTATTCAGATTAGGATTTAAGATTTATGATTTATGTATTATATATTTCGTATCGTTTTTATTTGTAATATATTGTAATGTTTTTATTTATTTTTAATGAATTTTACATTTGTTGTTAAAAAAAAAATAAAAGAACTCGCGTCAATTGTGTGATTAGGTCGTTGAAAGAGAAAGGCGATGTGGCGGATGAACCAGGCCACAACGTTGTTCAAATTCTTTAATGTCATCAACTTTTAATAATCATGATATGCAAAACCTTTTTCATATTCGATGACCATCCATTTTTTATGTAAACTAAACAAAATTTAATTTCTGTGTAGGGTATATATATGACCCTTCAAGTGTTACTAGCCTAATAATCGAATGTAGACCATATATTGCCAAGACGTGGTTTAATTCTACTGATTAGTTAAATGGAGAGTTAAATTCATATTTAGATATTAAAGTAAAGGAAGGGATCCAGTAAGAAGAAAAACTAAAATGAGAAGAATAAGAAAAATTTCTAGCCACATATTTTAAATTAGAGTGAGATTTTTAAAGGGAGATGCATCAATATTTGTAGGTGCATGTAAAATGTGTGGTTGTGGTTTTTTCTTATTCTTCTCATTTTAATTTTTTTTTATTTGATCCTTGAGTAATACCGATTTTTGTGTGTTATAGATATGTACGGATTGGGACTTGTTTATTGTGATTATTACGTTTTATCTAGGTTTACAAGATGCAAAGGAACAAAATCGAGACCACATATGATGTGCATGTATGCACGTATATATGTTTGACCATTTACAAAAAGAATCTAAATTCATTGTACAAGACTTTAACCGTTTAAAATTATATGTTCCGTATTTGTTTGACCAGAAGAAAGTAATATTTTTCTAACGAAAATAAATGGTGCTTTCGCCTTTCTGCGCCACTTTGAGTGCACCAGAGGCAATTTTTAAAAAAAAAACTTTATGTGATAATCGACAAGAATCTTTGGCCCAAGTTCAATGGTTTTTGCAATTACTGTGACATATAAGATATATAAAAAAGGGAGATGATTTGCACGCTCTAAAAAATAATTGTATACTTTTATACCTTTGAACTTCGGGCCCAAAATTCTTGTCGACAAGAATTTTTTAGAGTGTGCAAATCACCTCCATATAAAAAATGATCGAGAGGTGTAACTTGTGATTCTTACATTAAATCTAGTGAATTAGATTTAGAGATGCAGCAAAAGTCAATTAAAAACATGATATAACATAAACATGTCAAGACTAGAATGATTAGGCTTATTAGGCTTATAATAAAGTTTGGCGGCCTTTTAAAGCTGCTTAAAATGCCGTCATCTTAGGCTAGTCGGCAAGAAGTGTTTTTGACTCACCTTAACTCTTAACCGACGCACGAGTGCCATGCCTTCTCCTTCAATTCACGCGTGAGTCTCGCAACCCAAGAGAAACTAAGATGACTCGGTCACCTACTTGATTTGTGTGCAAAAATTTCGTCCGCTTGGTTTATTTAAAAAATAAACAAAAAATAAAAAAAAAAAATCCTCACTACCTCATTTTCCCCTTATAAATACCCACTAAATATATTTTCTAAAACACACACTACACTTTATAACTACATCTTTCTTTTAAAAAACCATGTCTCAAGAAAAAACCCTACAAAACACCAATCGTTTCCGAGGAAGAAATCCCCGAAACAATCCACCGACACCCGAAGGAACCTTCAATTTAGGAAATACTCCTTTGCCAAACCAACAAATCAACTTTCGAGCACAGTCATTCTATAACCAAACATACCAAAACGAACTCACCGTTACCCATATCCACAACCACAACAACAAGCTTTTAGCCAATATGCACAACAACAACAACAACAACAAAACGCGTTTAGTCAACTTTCACAACAAAACGCGTTCCCATTTGATAACCCAAACTACATGTCACAAACACAAAGGGGTCATCGCAACCTCATACACAACAAACCATGTCTCCCATTTCTTTATTTCCAAATGAAGAAATGTACGAACCTAATTTTGGAGAAGAATTTTATCAAAACCGGCCTCGTGAAGAATCTCCCGTTGAAGAATTGGCTTCGGAACCGGCACCGGCCAAAAAGGTGTCGAGAAGACGCAAGACTAGGACTGCTCAAACCGAGGAGCAACTCCGAATGACTCCATGGACCTAAGACAAAGAAATTGCGTTGTGCAAAGGTTGGATTCATGTATCTGAAGATAGTGCCAAAGGTAACACGAGGAAAGAGAATGGATTTTGGAGAGAGGTACAGGCGTACGTAGAGAGCAAAACAAATATGGATTGCCGAACGCACGATATGGTTTGTGGGAAATGGAAGATTTTGTGCCCGAACGTGGCTCGGTTTTGTGGAGTGTTCAATAACGTCAAGCGTATGAATCCGATAAGTGGAGCAGGAGACGAAGATGACTACAATACGGCAATGCTAAACTTTGAAGCTGAATACGGTTACAAGTTCACACTCAAACATTGTTGGTTGGAGTTAAGAAAATGTGAAAAATGGAATGAGGTTGAAGCTCCAATTTTTTTAGCAAATGAAGCAAGAGAAAGGTCCAAGTGATACAAGTCATCTGGGTCTAGTTCATTCAACACGGAAACTGGGGATGCTAGTATTAATTTGAATGCTGAAGCTCAAGAAAACGAGGTGGATGATGTGCAGGAAGTTCGACGCCCACCGGGTAGGGACAAAGCAAAAGCTGCGAAGAAGAAAGGTGTGCGCTCAACGGCATCGTCGGGAACTATAAATGACGAGACGTTGGCGAAGATGATGATATCGGAGTTGGCACAGCAGAATGAACGTGTCATGGAATTGAAGATGAAAGAACGGGTTGAATTTATGGCAATAATAAAATTAAAAAAAAAAAAAAAAAGGTGGAAGTACAGGAGTATAAAGCAAGACAAAAGACATGATGTTCTATTTGGTACCATATGAACACTGACCGGGAAGCACGCAGAGCTATGGACGAGCCTAGAGCGGGATCAAAGCAAAGTGGGGTTTCGAGTTTTAGTTTTAATTTCAAGTTTATGTAATGTTTAACTTTCGTATGTTTGTGTTTTAATAATTGTAGGTTATGTACTATTTTAATTTCAAGATTATGTAATGTTTTATTTAAATGCGTTCGCGTTTTATTTTCATTAGTTACGTTTATATATTTTTAAAGTAAAAAAGAAAAGAAAAGTTAAGGTGAGTAGAAGTGAGTGTCTTGTCCACAAAAAGCTAAGTGGAAGTGAGTGGAAGAGAGAGAAGAGAGAAAGTTGATGTGACGCTCAAATGTAAGGTGACTTTATACACGCCTTGCCTTCCGGCCTAAGACTAGAGGGCAAGGTGTTACTTCACTCACCTTACACATCAGCTTTCTCTCACCTCTCTCTTCCACTCACTTTCACTCACCTTTATCATGACAAGGGTTCACTTCCACTCACCTTAATTTTTTACTTAAATGTTTTTTAACACTTATTACAAATTCAAAATTCAAATTTAAATTCAGAGATACTTGAAGTAATCGAATACAAAATTCAAATTCAAATTCAAATTCAAAAATTTCAAAAATTTTATATATATCCACACTCACAAGCCACACACACACACATACACATACACACATAAATTTTCTTAACAAATTCTCTGAATAATGTCTAAAAAAGACTTTGGCCAACAATTTCCAGAACAAAAAGACTTCGGCCGACAAATTAATGAAGATGAACTTTTAAGAGAATGGAGGAAGCTGCTCTTAAGGAGGAAGCAGAAAGGGAGCAAGCAGAAAGAGAACGAGCCGAAAGGGAGGAAGCCGAAAGGGAGCGACTTATGCTCCAAGATGAAGAGGTATTGATAGAGATGGAGGAAGCTGCTCGTAGGGAGCAAGCAGAAAGGGAGGAAAAAGAACGTCGGGACAGAGAATTTGATGCTTTGTATGCAGAGTGGGATGGGAGCAGATTTGAAGGTTTGTCTTCGTATGCTTACGACGATGGTTACGACTCCAACAATTCTCAAACCTGGGATCACCCGGATTATCATTAGTTGTTTTAATACATGTCTTTTATTTTATGTATCGCGATTTAATTTCCTATGTAATGTAGTCTCTTTTTATGTAATGAATAAAAGTTTGTCCACTACTTTGGTGCTTCATAGTCTCAAATTAATATACAAACTATACATACTTTTTTTTTAAATAATGGGGTAGTGGAATTTTTTTTTTTTTTTTTTTTTTTTTTTATTATTATTATTATTAGATACAAAATTTTGCACACAATCAACTAGGTGACCAAGTCACCTTAATTTGCATAGAATTGCGAGACTCGCGCGTGAGGGAACAAGGGCGGCAAGGTGAGTCACGAGTGAGGAGGTTAAGGTGGTCGAGTCACGGATCCTTGCCTCACCTAACAACCGAGAGACTGCTCGAGTTTTGCTTTTATTTCTTTTTCCACGTAATGTGAAACAAGAAGGATAATCGAGAGTAAGGGTGAGCATACAACCCGAACGGACCGGACCGACCGTCGGATCGACCGAGATCGGACTGGACCGGACCGGACCGACCACATTCGGTCCGGTTCGCGGTCTCGACTTTTGGGCTAATTCGGTCCTCGGTTCGGACCAAAACCGACGAATTTGGGCTAATTTAGTCTTGTTGGACCGGACCGACCACATTCGGTCTGGTCTCGGTCTAAGATTTTTGCCGAAATCAGGTCTCAGTCCGGTCCGGTCTTAGCCGGTCCGGTCCGGTCCGGTTTTTGGACCGTGCACACCCCTAATCGAGAGGATAGTTTTATTCAAGGGAAATACACCTCTTGCAACTTTCATTAAACATAAACTATGGGCATTTGTTTAAGCTTATTTGGGGTACTAGCTTATTTAAATCAGCTTATATTTCATAAGCGTAACTCTTTCGCTTCTTTTATGCTTATAATGAAGTCATAATTATTGAAGGTTAATTGTTTTCCTTGATTGATTGATTACAGCAATACCGAATATAAAGATTTAAAAGAGTATTCTAGATCATGGGCTAGGCCTATCTACATTACATGGGCTTTACAACTATACATGTAAACATATATCGACTAATACGCCCCCACAGTTCGAGCGGAAGGAGGGCGGACGCTCAAACTAGATCGAAAATCTTCAAACAGAACGGACGGCAGACCTTTGGTGAAGATGTCAGCATACTGATAACGATAAGGAACATGTAGAACACGTACATGTCCAGAAGTAACCATGTCGCGAACAAAACGGATGTCTATCTCAATATGCTTTGTTCGTTGATATTGAACAGTGTTAGCAGACAAATAAATAGCACTCACGTTATCATAGTAGACGAGAGTGGCAGTGGATAATGGAGAATGTAGCTCACGAAGCAAGTTGCGAAGCCATGCAGTCTCAGCCACAACATTAGCCACACCCCGGTATTCAGCTTTGGCACTGGAGCGAGAAATCGTGTGTTGGCGCTTGGAAGACCAGGAGAGAAGGGTGTCACCTAGAAACACACAATAACCAAAGGTGGACCGTCTAGTAGATGGGCAACCTGCCCAATCAGCATCAGTATATCCAACCAGAGATGTAGTAGAAGATGCATATAGGTGAAGGCCAAAGTCCAAGGTCCCGTGAACGTAGCGTAAGATACGCTTGAGAGCGTTAAAGTGCGGTTCCCGTGGATCATGCATATAAAGGCATACCTGCTGAACAACATAAGACAAATCTGGTCGTGTAAATGTAAGGTACTGTAGTCCACCTGCGAGGCTGCGATACAAAGTGGGATCCTAAACCAGAACACCTTCTGGACCCAGTTTAGACTCCGTATCAACTGGTGTCCGAGAAGGGCTACAATTAACCATGTGAGCACGCTCAAGAGGTTGAAGAGCATACTTGTGCTGAGACAAAAATAGACCTGTAGAGTGACGAACAACAGAGACCCCAAGGAAATAATTAAGAGCCCCGAGGTCAGTCATGTCGAACTCAGTATGTAAGGATGTGATAATCTGCTGAAGTAGCTCTGTAGAAGAGGCCGTAATTATAAGTAAGTAGGCAACCTGTGTACCCTATCGTAAAATAAATAGAGAAGAATCGCATCGGATGTGATAGAAACCCACTCGTGTAGCATACCCTGCAGAACGCTGAAACCAAGCTCGGGGAGCTTGTTTCAAACCATAAAGAGATCGCTGCAGAAGACATACATGATTAGGAAATCTAGAGTCAACAAAACCTGGAGGCTGATGCATGTAGACAGGCCTCGGATAAATCACCGTTAAGAAAAGCATTCTTAACGCAAGTTGATGGATAGGCCAACTGCGAGATACCGCAAGGCTCAAAAAGTTGTTGATCGCTACCATGCAACCAACCGAGAATGGTAGCCGTATGTAGGAACTTTTAAAGCGAGTAGCTTTAGACCATTGAGGAGATTTTGGAATGGGGGAAATGGGAGACGTATGTAGAGAGAGACGATCAATAGGTTTGACAATGCCGTGTTGAGAGCGAGTAACCATGCGGTGAGTACGAGAAGGATCAATGGTGGAGTTTTGAAGGGGGGGCTGATGGTTCGTTGGTTGTAGGAGGAACGATATGGTGTTGGGTTGGTTCCTGATTGGGTGAGGTTGAATGGGGTTGGGCCATAGGAGTTGGGCCAGGTGTATGTGATGAGTTGGTGTGCGTTGGGTTGTACTGGTAGAAGCATTGTTGGTGTTGGGATGGGTCGAAGTAGGTGAATGTGATTGGGGGGAGTTGGTTTGGGTGGTGCTAGGAGAACGGATGGGGTTGGTAGCACGGGGTGTAGGGGAGGTGTTCAATATTTGGGTAAGTAGGGGTTGTGTTCAGTTCAAGAAATGTATATGAGGGAGGAGACGTAGGGGTCATTGAGCGGTAGGGGAATTGGGTCTCGTCGAAGGTGACGTGGCGTGAGATAATAATTTTATTGGTTTCAAGGTCTAAGCATCGAAAAGCATGGTGATATGCGGGATAACCAAGAAAGATGCACGGTGTTGCGCGTGGGGCTAATTTGTGTGGGGAATGGAGGTGGGGATAACAAAGACATCCAAAGATACGTAGTCGAGAGTAATCGGGTTCTTTGTTAAAATTTTTGGTGAAGGGTCATTTTTTATGGCGGTGGATGTGAGAAGGTGATGAGTGTCAAATACTCATCATTTTTATCTCGTTAGAATGCCAAAAACATCCGAAAACACTCGAAACATATCAAAATGATAAAATATCACAAACAAGTGTTTTATATGTTTTAAATGCAAAACATCAAAATCGATGAAAAACGTATCAAGTTTGCATAATTGGCGTTTAGTCCCCAAGTTTCAAAAGTTGTCAAATCTAGTCCTCGTAATTCAAAACTTGTAAAATATCATTTAAGGTCCATAAGATTCAAAAGTTGTCAAAATAAACCTTTTAAAGTTTAAAATTTACAAAATGACGACTTTAGTCCACGAACTTTGAAAAATGTCAAATATAGTCCTTGGTTAATTTAAAAAGTGAAAATTATCAAATTTTAACCTTGTACTATTTATAACTGACAAAATTGGTCCTTATGGTAAACTTTGGAGAAATTACATGTTAGGTCCCTCAAGTTTCAAAATTGACAAAAATTACCCTTGGACGTATAAAATTGGATAATAAATACATTTATGGTCCTTGGTAAATGAAACTTGGCAAAATTCACCCTTGTGATAAGTTTGGAAAAGTTGTAATTTCAGTCCCTATACTTTCAGAATATTACATGATTGGTCCTTGTTATTAAATAAACCATATGGACCCTTGTATTATTATTCCAACCCAAATCCATCCAAGCCCAATACCGCCTAACCCGGTGTTTAAATTAAAAGCGCCAAGACCTGTTCATCCTCACCTCCCAACACTGCTACCACTC
>CM040241.1:137007614-137457756 GCA_022545495.1 Chrysanthemum lavandulifolium | reverse complement strand
TGAAAATTACCCCTTAAAAATAAACTTTTGGTAATTTATTAAAAAATAAAAATTTATAAAATTGTTTTTCCCTTTAAAAAAATACAAATTTTTTTAAATTTATATTTCTTACAAAAAAATAAATTTGGGGAAAAACCCTTCCAAACAAATATTTTTAAATATAAAAATTTTAAAAAATCAAAAAAGAAATTTAATTTTGGGGATTTTGCCCACAAAAGGGATAAAGGAGTTAAAATTTTTAAAAAACAATCCAAAAAAAAAACAAAAAACCCAAAAAAAAAAGGTTTTCTTTAAAAAAAAACCCTTTAAACAAATTTTTAAAATAAGCAGAACAATTTTTGCAAAAACATCCCAAATTTTTAGGAAAAAAAAATTTTTTAAATAAAAAATTTTATTTTTATTTTTTAAATTTAAAATAATATTTTAAAAATTGTTTTGGTTTAAATTTACATTTAAATTTAAACCATTTGGATTTTTATGAAAGGAACCAATTTTTAAATTTTTTGTTTTTACTTTTTAAATTGAAAGCCAAAATTTTTTTAAAAGGATTTTCCCCAAAAATAAAGGGACTTTATGATTTTTTTGGTTTATTTTAAAATTTTAAAATTTAAAAAAAAAAAAATGGGTTTTAAAATTTTTTTAAAAATTACAAAATTTTTCCCTTTAAAGGGGTTTTTACAATTTTGTACCCAAAAAATTTTAAAAATTTTCTTAAATTTTTTAAAAATTTACTTTAATTTTTAAAAATTTTTTTTTTTTTAAAAAAAATTTTTTAAATTTTCAAACCAAAATTTTAATTTTAACAAATTTTTTTTTTTTTTTTTAAAAAATTTTTTTATTCATTTTAAAAAAATTTTTTTAAAAAAAGCATTTTAAAAATTTGGGTAAAGGTACTTTAAAAATTTTATTCTTTAAAACATTTTTTAAAATTTAAATTTAAATTTTGTAAAGAAAAAAAGCCCTTTTTAACTAAAAATCAAATGAATTTGAAGTAAAAGGTAAAAAAGAAATGAAAAAAAATTTTATATTTTCCCCTAAACCCCTTTTCAATAAAAAAAAAAAGAAACCCAAACCCCGGGTTTAAAAGGGAAAATTTTTTAAACCCTTTCCCCATACCCTTCTTTTTCCCCTTTCCCAAACAAAAACCCCAAAAATTTTTCCCAAAAACAAACACCCTTTTGGGTTTAAACCCCCCAATTTTTTAAAATAAATTGGTTTAAAAAAAATAACCCCAAAGTTTTATGGCCCAAATTTATAAAATTTAGAAAAATTTAAAATTTTAATCTCTTTAAAAAGGGAAATGGTTTTTGAAATCAAAACAATGGTAGATTTCCTTTAAATGGGTTTTAAAAAAATTTGGTTAAAAAACCCTAAAAGGAAATGCCAAATTTGATGATTTGTTTTAAGTTTTTTGGGAAGAATTTTAAAAACCCAAAAAAAAGAAAAATTTGGGTTTTAAAAATTGAAAAATTTTTTAAAAAAAAGGGAAAGGAACCCCAAAAGGGCGGCCCTTTATAAAAAATTTGGGCCTCCAAATAAATAAAATTTTCCATTTTTTAAAAAAAATAAAAAAAATTTCCTTTTTCAACCCAAAAAATAAAAATTTAAGATTTAAAAAATTCCCAAAACAAAATTTCCAATTTTTAAAAAAAAGTAAATAAAGTAAAACTTTTTTTTGAAAAAGTTAAAAAGTATTATTTGATTTGCTTTAAAAATTAGTTAAAATTTAATAAATTAAAAAATTTTGATTGAATTTTAAAAATTTAAAAATTTTATGGGTTTAAAATTTTAAAATTTAAAATTTGAAATGGGTTAAAAAAAAAAATGAATGTTAAAAAAAGAAAAAAGGGTTTGAATTTTTAGAAAATTTTTAATTTTTATTTTAAAAAATTTTTTTTTATTCCCAAAAAAGAAATAAAAATTAAAAATATTTAAAATTAAAGATTTAATTTAAAATTTAAATTTTTTGAAACAATTATTTAAATTTTTCTTTTTCAAAAAGGGTAAATTTTTTAAAAAATTTTCCCAAAAGTTTTAAACATTGGTTAAAAAAATTAACCCCCTGTTTTAGCCAATTTAAAATTTGGGGAAAATAAAGGAAAAAATTTATTAAAAAAAAAGGAAAGAAAAATTTTCTTTATAAAAACCCCGTTGGCCCTTTGGGCGGGATGGGTTTTAAAAAACTTTTTTTTAGGGTTATTGTTAAAAATTAAAAAAATTTGTTTATTTTTGCAAGGGTTTCCCAAAAAGGGGCAAAAATTCAAAAAAATTAGTTGTTTTTTAAGGGAAAATTCAAATAAAAATTATAAAAATTTTAAAAAAATTTTTTTCCCAAGGGAAGAACTAAAAAAGGAATTTTTATGAAACCCTAAAATAGAAATTTATAAACATTTAGATGGGAAATTTTAAAAAGGAATAAAATTTAAAATTTTTAAAAAAAAAAATATATTTTTAAAGGAAAAAAATAAATTTGAAAAAGTTTAAAAAAATAAAAATTTAAATTAAAATAAAAATAAAAAAAAATTTAAAAGAAAAAAATTAAAGGGATTTCCAAAAGGAAAGTTTTAAGGGTCATTGGGTTTCCAAAAAAAATTTAACAAAATTTAAAGTTAAAAAATGAAAATGTTAGGGAAAAAAGGGGATTTAGAAAATTTTAAAAAAAAAATTAAAATAAAAATTTTTATTCAAGCAAACCCGGATTGGAAAAAAAAAAAAAGGGGATTTAATATCATTAAAATTTTTTTAAAAGTTTCAATTTTTCCCAAAGTTTAAGTTAAACAAAATAAAAAAAATTTACAAAAGAAAAAAATGAAGATAAAAAAAGAAGAAAAAATTGCCATTTAGGGAAAAAAGATATTTAGAAAAATTTAAAAAATTTTCAAAAAATTTAACTTTGAAAATAAAAATAAAATTAAAGGGAAAAATTCAAAGTAACAGGAAATTTGGTTCGCTTTGAAATTTAAAAAATTTAAAGAAAGGAAAACCCTTTTTTTAGGTAAAATTTGTTGTTTAAAAATTTTGGGTAAAAGTTTGAAAAAATAAAGAAGGTTTTTAAAAAAATTTCAAAGGGTTTTGAAATTTAGAAATTTTTTTTTACTAGGGGTTTTAAAAGTTTTTAAATTTGAAAAAAGACAAAATTAAAGAATTTTTAATTTCCCTTTAAAGGGTGATTACAAATTTGGAAGCAAAAAATTTAAAAATTGGTTTAAAGATATTTAAAAATTTTATTTGTTAAAAATGGAATTTTTCCCTTTAAATCAAAATTTTTTCCATATCTAATGGGCATTTTTCAATAATAAGAGGATTGATATTTTAATAAATAAATGGGGTTTTTAAAAAAAAAAAGTTTAAAAAGGGTTGAAAACAAAATAAAGCCAATTAAATTTTTTAATTTTAAACAATCAAAACCCAAAAATAGAAATTTAAAAAAAATTAAAAAAGGCTAAAAAAAACAAGGAATTAAAAATTTTTACAACCCAAAAAAATTTGTTATGAAAAAATTGTTAAAATTATAAACAAATTAAAAGAAAAGAAAAAAATTGAAGAAAAGAAACAAAAAAAAACAAAAAAATATTTTAAACCAAAAGTTTTTATTCAAAAACATTTTCAAGAAATTTTTTGTATTGAACAAAAATTTTGCCAAATATTTAAAAAAATAGTTATAAATTTGAAAAAATTTTTAAAGCCCAAAGTTTAAATAAATTGTAAACAAATTTTACAAAAAAATTTAAACAAAAAGAAAAGAAAAATTTTTCCAAAAAATTTAAAAACAAAAAATTAAAGCATGATGAAAACCCTCAAATTTAAAAAGCCCTTTTTATTTTACTTTATCAAAAAAATTAACATAAATACAAAAATGGTTCAAAAAAGTTTTTTAAAAAAATTAAATATTTGTTTTAAATTTGGGAAAAATTGTTAAAACAAAAAAAAAAAAATTTTTTTTAAAATTTATTTAACAAAAAATTAAACAACTTTTAGAACCCAAAATTTAAAACAGAGCAAATAATTTTAAAATAAAATTCCTTTGTTAAAAATTTTTTAAACAAAAAAATTGAAATTTTTTGGGCAATAAAAAACAAATTTAAGTGGGATTTATAAGGGAATTTTTGGGTGTTTAAATAAAAAATTTTAATTTTTTAAATGGGTTTTTTTTTTGTAAAATTTAAACGTAAATTGGTTTTAATGGTAAATTTTAAAAAACGTAAAAGGGCTTTTTCTTTAAAAAGAAAGGGGAGGTTTAAAAATTTTTTAAAGGTATTTTAAATATAAAGGAAGGGTTAAATTTTAAAAAATAAAAAGGGTTTTTAAAAAAATTTAGGGGTTTGTTTTAAAATAAGGCCAATTCGTTTAAAACTGTTTTTTTTGTTGAAATTTTTAAACCAACTAAAATTGAAATATTGTTAAAAACCAAAACCTTAAAAGGGTTTGGGTTTTTAAAACTATTCCAAAAAAAACCAAAGTTTTAATTTGTTTTAACTTGGTTAAATTTTTTGGGAAAAAATTTACCGAGGAAATTTAATCAAAAATATTTTTAAAAATTAGAAAAATTTGGTTTTTTAAAAAATTTTTAAAATATCAAATTTTATTTAAAATTAAAAATTTGGAAAAAATTTTAAAAGGGTTTTTTTGAAAAAATTTTAATTTTGGGAAAGGAGTTTTTCAAATTTTTAAAAATTTTTTTAAAAAAAATTTAAAAGTAATTTGTTTGTTTAAAATTTAGGGTTTTAAAAAGGGGATGGGCCGTCGGCATTTAACTTTTCCAAAATTTTTAAAATTATGGGAAAGGATCAGATTTTTTTGAAACCCAAAGTTTTAGGAAAGGGTTTTTGGGGTTGATTTTAAAATTTGAATTTGATTTTAATTTAAAATGGAAAAGTTTAAAAAAAGAAATTTTTTTTTTAATTTAAAGTTTTAAAATCTGTAAATTAAAAAACCAAGGAATTTTTTAAAATTAAAATTTCCAATTTTTTTATAGGGTTTGTTAAATTCAAAAAAGTTTAAAAACGAACAAATTTTTTAAAACAAATCACTTTTTGTGGGAAAGGTTTAAAAATTCATTTTTTGGTTTTTCTAAAAAAGTTGAATTTTTTTTATAGTTTTTAAACCCAAATTTTGAAACAAATTTATAAAATTTTAGGATTGGTAAAAAAATTGGAATTTTGGGTTTAAAGTTAGTTTTAAGGAGGGGAAAATTGATTTAAAATTGGATTTAGGGAATACCAGGAAAAAAGGGAAAGAAAATTTCAAAAGAAAAAATTTTTTTTGTTTTTGTTTTAAATTTTTTAAAAATTTTAAAAATTTGAAAATTTTTAATTAAAACTAAGGATTTGAAATTTATGAAATCAAGTTGTTCAAAAGGGGGATTTAAACCCAATTAAATTAAAATAAAAAAATAGTTTAAAAATTAAATAAATTGGTTAAAAAATCCCAAATTTTAAAATAATAATTTCGTTAAACCCAAATTTTCAAAATTAAACAAAAAAAAACCCCCAAATTTATTAAAAAACTTTAAAAAATTTTGGGTTAAACGAAGACAATTTTTTTTTCCCGGGAAATTTTTTTTCAAAATTGAATTTTTAAAAATTTAAAATTTTAAAAAAGGGGTTTTGGTAAAAGTTTTAAAATTTTAAATTGCCGTTTAAAATTTAAATTTTAAAATTTTAAATAATTTTAAAAATTAAAAAAATTTCAAATTTTTTTTAAAAACCAAATGATTTTAAATTTTTGGGAATAATTTTTTTTTTGGGTTTAGAAAACCCTAAGTTAAAAAAGGATTAAATTTTAAATTGAATGTTTAAATTTCGGAACAAAAAATTTAAAAATTTTAATAAAGGGGAAAAAAAAATTTAAAATGTTAAAATTTTGAAAAAAAAAACATTCGGGATTTTGTAAATTAAAAATTTTAACAATATTTTTTAAACTATTTTAAAAAATTTTGGAGGAAAATTTTCAAAATAAAAAATTTTTTAATTTCTTCCCAAAAATTTTAATTGGCCCTCTTTTAAATGGGCCAAAAATTTTTTTTTAAAAATTTTGGGCCCCAAAGGGAACAAAGTTAATTTTAAACCAAAATTTTTTTCGAAAGTTTTCCCCAAAAAAATTTTGCCTTGGGAATTAAAACTGTTTGAAAAAACCAATTTTTAAAAATAGGGTTTTACCAATTTAAAATTTTATAAAAATTTTAAAATTTATTTAACAAATGTTAAAAACCTTTTTAAAAAAATTTTAAATTTTTTTAAAAAAAAAACTTTAAAAAAATTTTTTTTTTTTAAACCAAAACCTTTAAAACTTTTTTAAATTTAAAAATTTTAAGAAAAAGAAATTTTAAAAACCCGGGTTTTTCGGGGATTTTTCCTTTTTAAAACCCCGGTTACCCAATTATTAAATTCCAAACCAAAAATCTAATAAAACCTTAAAGGAAAAAAACCTTTTCGGCAAAGCGAGAAAAGGATAAGATCCTATGATGGTGTTCTAGATAGTGAAGTTGTAAGGTGCTAGTTTAAGGAAAATCCTATATGTGGAGATGAAGACGCTTTGTAAAAACACATGATGCTTTTTCACTTGATGAGGTATTGGTGAAAAGGTTGAACTAGTTGTGGTTTCATGAACCGGTTTAGCTAAGTGGTGTTTACCTATGTGTTGGTATTGTAGAGTCTAAGAGACATAAAATTTGACAAAAGACAATTATGCGAATGAATTTCTCCCCTTAATCGTGGACATCCAACATAATGTAATGTATCAAATAAGGAATGACAACAAAGTGTTTAGGAGGTTATTTGGCTTAACGAAAGAGATGAGCTTAGTGATATTTTATGGATGATGGTTAGCATACAATGAACTTCATCCTTAAAGTCACGCACTTTTCTCGATTAATACGAGATGATCGATAATGAGGCATGTGGTTTCTAATAGGAAGTGAAGATGATTAGAGTATTGTTATAACTAAATAATGATGGAGATGATTTTGGAAAGCGGAAGCAAAATGAGATTTGGAAAAGGTCGGTTGAAAGACAAAATGCAAAGCCAACCCTCTAGAATTTAATTATATATGCATTTAAACTATATGCAAGTGTAGGGGTCCCATAAAGCATATTACTAATCTACGAGCAATAAACGGGATTATACAAAATGAGCATATAAAAGTTAGAACCAGTGAGATAACAAATAATTTGTTATCAACCTACAAAACAAATTTGTTAGTGACAAAATATGTTAACATGATATAAATCAAATGATAACATATGATATAAGCAAAACAACACATTGCACTTAGTAGACAAGAAATCACCACACAAGATAGCATCAAAACAATCATAATATGCAAGAATACGACTTTATTCAAGACATTTCATTATGAGATTGTTTTGTCATTAGACTTAGACACTTAAGCATACTTGGATATACAATAATCTATGTGATTAATTTGTAAGATAAAAAGGCTTCTAAAAGTTAGTCATACCAAAAGCACTTTGATGATTATATGTGCACACGTAGCAAACAAATAGTGTGACAAGAAGCAAAGAAACAAGATGAAAGATTCATGCAAGCCATGTTCAAGACATAACAATTTGGAGCATGTATCATTTGGATCATACTACACATAGATGTAATGAATGCCAACTAATAGCTTTCAAACACAAATATATCATATCAAAATTATCACGTATCAAAATAGCATATTATGAGTTCATAAGTAACATGTTAATCATGCTAAAAATAATTCAAAGTAAGTATCATGCAAATAAAGTTTAGGTTTAAACGCTTAGTAGCATGAAACAACAATACAAGCATTATAAAGATAAAACGCATTAAGGTTTACACATTTGACTTGTTATCAAACACTAAGATAATGTCAAATCAACTTATCACATTTGATAGTTATCAAACAAGAACATGTAATCAACACATGTAAGTGCAATGCAATTGGTTTTAAAAGAAAAATCATATATACTACTTGTTTGATTAGTATTCCTAAGGCGAGGAAAACTATCAATGTTTTAACACTTACTTTAGGCAAGTATAGGAAAACGATTTTCAAGTTGGAGAATGAATATGAGACTATTATTAGCGGTGCTCAATTAAAGCTAAACACGACCATTTTACGGTGATTCCACATACCCAACTTCTCTCCGAAGCAATTCAACCGTTAGGTCAAATTGAGTTTCTAGTGCAATAGATTCTCCAAGAATCATTCTCATGTTAGAAAGATGGGAACTCCTACTTTTGCCTATTAAAGTGTATAAAAGATGATAGTTTACCAATACTTGGCTTAATGTGACACAACTAATATGCAATATAACTAAGGAGATGAAGATGTCATGTTATACACATGAATTTTAACAATGGTGTGTTTGATAAACAATGTGTTTTAATCTTGTGTTTAGAATCGAAAGTTGTTCAAATTACACACTTAATTGTATGATCTAATGGATGACATCTTGTACTTTAAATGTGAATTGATCATCTAAGACTAGAGAATAGAATATGTTAAACTAAGAACGTTTCAAGAAAGCTCTTTGAACATTATTTAACAAGAATCTAAGTGAGGTTACCAACTTCAATAGATCTTGTGTATGCTCTAAAATTGTGTAGTTTTAACCTTGGATGTGCACTCGATTTGAGCAAGGTTAGGTTATGATGTACGCTTGAAAGGAAATAGATACAAATAGTATCTTTCAACAAATGAGATTATCCCATGGGATAAAGTTATCATGCTTATGAAAACAAGTATGACAAGATGAATTGAATATGCTAGTTCACGTAACTTGTAGATGTTTGTTTCAAGATCATTTAGCTAATGAGGTGTAATGAAATCTCTTGTAACACAACTATTTATGTCGCAAGAGTGATGCATAGATATACAATATCCTTTAACAAAATGAAAGCTTAACGATGAATCTTAGTCATAATGTTCTTCAAAACATCATGTTTTCCTAAATGAAGATATGAAGCCAAAGTGTTTGAATCGGATAGTCCCATCTAAATAAACTTGGTCTCAAGATTATATTCACTAGATGATGACAAGAGGAATTCACCGAGTTTCTTATGTATACCCTCAAGAGTCATTGTTGCTTGGGGTGTATGATGTTGGCTTTGAGATTGCATTTTAACATATGTTGTTAAAATGTTGATTTGAAGTTTAACGAAATTTATGCAGAAGTTTAACGACAAAGTATTACTAATACTTTGATTATTTGTGAAGGTAGTACTACTTATACCTAGTGGAAATTGACAACAATTACCAAGAGCACCATGCTTATTTGATAGTTGAGGTTCTAGCCATAATGAATTATCTAAGTCCTTATATGTGGGAAAGGATGGTTGAGTTTGTTCAAACGTGCATTTGATTCAAGACAAGTGTTGGACACAAGGGCTTTTTGAGCAATACACTCAACTAATTCAAATGATGGCAAGGATGGTGGATTGGTTGATCTAGGTGGTAGGTCTTCTAGTGTGTCTAAATAAGGATGTGGTGATGTAGGGGTTTGTTGTGCTATGGGAGTACTTATGTTGATTATTTGTCCACGATGTTGAACACAAAAGTAATGGATACTAATTTTATGGTTCATTGGTTACTACAACTAGCGGGTGAAGTGCTTGAAGTTTTGGTTATGTCTATGAAGCTTAGGGGCTGAGGTATAGGTTCACCTTGAAAGGGCACGTTTGATTTAAAGTATACTCTTGAAGTTCATGAGCAATACGGTTAATAGTGCCAAAAGATGGAAGAGGATAGTAGGTGTCAAAGAGGGATAAGTGGCACCGTGGGTTGTTTGTTTTGGATAAGTGTTTCAACATGTGTTGTTAAAATACTTGGGTGTTGATTTTTCTGATATGACTTTTAATGACTACAATCGTAAGTCGATATACTTGAATATTTCGGATGAAATACTTAAGTTGTCAATCCTAATTTGTTGAGGTTATAAAGCTTAGATTGAACTCAAGGATAACAAGACTTGATAATATGTATTTAACATATGTGTGAGTTATGACTCGATGTAAATACTTATTGTCTCAAGGATGACACATTATTTTCATGTTAACCAAAGTGAGGCAATACATGTAGATACAAAACAATATCTATAGTCATATGTTAGACTTGTGTATGATATCTTTGCAAATAATGAGTCCAGTTTATTAGTCTCGGTAAGTCATCTAAGTCATCCGCAAACGGGTGAGGAGATGTTGGTGGTGTTGCACAAAGTTTGATAGGAACAAGCTTTGGAGACTTTGGTAGTGAAGTTGTTTTGGATGATGGTGGGTGATTTTTGGTGGTGGAGTTGAGTACTCAAGTTTAGAAAGTTCACATCTTGAATGGGTGATGAGATGTTGAGGGTAATGAGTCCGAGGATGAAGAGCTCAAGTTTATGAAGCAACAAGATCGAATGCTAATCCTAGTGGTTTTCTTAAGTGGCTTATTTGAGGTTAAGGATTTAGTCATTTTGATTTTACTTTAAGAAATGCTAAGCTTGAGGAAAAGTAATAGTGAAGGTGTGAAATGATCATCTTGAATGTGTTGATTTATGGAACTAAGGATTCATGGATTTGATGTTAATCCATACAAAGATGGTAGTTTCTAATGAGATGGAAGTGTCTAAAATCATGTCAAACATCCTAAGTTAATCCATTGAGGATGTGTTGAGTGAGGTATGAAAGATATGTATTAACAACTATCCTAGAAACGAAGTTTGTAAATTAGATTACGGATTTAGTAAAATTCAATAACTTACCCGTAGGATTCACGGCACCATTTCTTTACACAACGAACCCTTAAATTGGTGTCACTCGTCCGCCTCACATGTATGGCGGTACAAAATACATAACAGACGGTACCAACATTTTGGTGCCGTCGATCCGTGGACATCGAAAAGTTCACACCCATTTTTTTTTAGGTGTCGGGAGTTTTCCAAACCCGAAATTTTGCTTAAAACATGTGACATTAATTACTTAGTTAGAAAAGTCGATACCACATATACAAATATAGTGGAGCATAGACTTTGACCATATAACGATTTTCACATAAAAGTGAAAATGGGTAAAATTTGATAACACACTTGTGCTATCCACCTGCATAAACCGGTTAGCATACAACATTGTTTTAAGTCATATTATCATCCTACAAAGTAAAAACAAATAAATTACATCATACAACATTGTTTTTGTCCTTGTACCAAACACTCTCTTAACACCTTCATTTTTCAAAGTACTTGACTAATTTACTTAGTACTCATTGCTAAGTGAGTTATGACATTTCATAAGTTATGCGAGATGTTAGTAACCTATGCAAACGAAGTGATCTAATTCTACAAGCGATGGTAAAATAATTTTCCAACTTAGTGCACAAAATCTAGCAAATAACCTATTGTGCATAAACAAGAAATCGTCAAACAAGTGAATAAATAACATGGCAAGATTGACACTTATATTATGCAAACAAACAAGTGTAAACAACAATTTGAAAAATAAGCAAGCAACATATATGCAAACAACATAAACAAGTGGTCATTTAGCATATCATAACAAGAAAGACACTTTTCATCATTTTATGCTTAAATATGACGATGTATACCAAGCTTGATTAGTTTCCTTTAAACATATTACCAAATTATTTAGTTTCAAAGGAAGTTGTATCAAAGTTCTAAGAATACCAACTTAAATTGCTTGATTCAAAATTTTGAGTTTTTATGTTAAAGCGAAACTCAATATTTTAGACATACTGTAGTATTTGGTCTATTTCACTTATTTAAAATTAGACTCAAGCCATGAGAGTATTTTTAAATGAAAGTAGACTCAATTCCCTTTAAAATGATAGGTGGCTCGACTGCATGCGGACTTACGGTTAATTAGTTATGATTTTTGAAGTTGCCTAAAATCGTGACATCGTATATATACGGATTCCACGGAACCAAATAAAGGGATCCGCCTTTATAAGATTTGGTGCCGTGGTCCTCGAGAGATGATTCACCAAAACTAGTATTTGACATAGAGAAAACGTGCGACTTACTAGATTTCATAGTAAACATATAATACACATATTTAACAATATATCTACTTATGTAACTTATCTTAAACATTTACTGAGGTGATTTTTCAACTAGATTTATAGTTATCCCAAACACTTTTTAAAATCATATTTCTTCAGAATTTTCTATGAGCACACAATACAATACTTACTAGTTCTTTCAACAAACTTTTTTTTTTTACTTTTCAAGAAAACCTTCAAGCTTGTATACAAAGTTACATTTAACAACAAAATTTCTAAGTATAACAAGCAAAGCATTTTTCATATTATTTTTCGCCTCAATGGTAATTTGATACATGGATCGTACTTCATTTTAAAACCATTTGTTTTGAAAATACGAGCTACGTGGCTCGTACCAATTGTGGAAACGTAGGGGGTGAATACGCTATCGCTTAAAACTTTAGATCTTTAGTATCAAATCGCTTATGAAGCTTGTTATAATATGAAAGTACCAATTATTGTTTGTGACTAATATAAAGCATGGTAAACAAAGTTGTCACACAATCATGAACATCAAACCACATCACAAACAATAGTATAGTGCAAGTATAAAAGTAAAGAGATAAAGAAAGGAAAGTGCAAACCGAACACGAGGATTTATAGTGGTTCGGTCACGGATCTCCTTTCCGCCTCTACTCCACTCCCCCGAGTACCCAACTCGAGAGTTACTTCACTAAATCAACAAGCTCCCTTCTCGTGGAGAAAACCTTACAATCGTCGCTACACTTTTTCCCATACAAAGCTAAATACCGGTTCTAGTTCGAGGTAGAACCAACCTAACGTCGCTTATACAATATTTCCGACACTAAGCTAGATGTCGAGTTCTTTTACAAGGGTACAACCACTCCCAATATGTTTTATGGCCCAACATAATAAACCTTGTGTTTTATGGCACAAACACATAAACCATCTAATCTAGTTTGGTGAAAGTGTTGTTATGATGCAATGATGTTTACACTAATGATCCATGACACAAATGTCTAATGGATATGAATAACTACTTCTAAATGAACTTCCATTGATAGGAAGCCTTCATGATGAAGATCACAAGTTCCCTAAACTTCTTGTGATAGATCTTCAACTTGTGGTGAGTGGGATGGCTAGATCTCCAAGATTTCCTTGGTTGATCAAAGAGTATGCTTACAACAAAGATGAATGTTGAAGCATTATGATCATGATCATTAGGGTGTTTAATGTGTGTTACTACATTGTTAATGATTGATCTAAATGTATGCAAGAAGGTGGAGAAGATGTGCTTTTAAGTGGTGAAGAAATGGGAAAACAATGGGCTTCTATTTATAGCCAAAAGTGAACAGAGCGCCTGATGGACCACGGACCCCTTAAAAGGGTTCCGTCCTTTATACAATTTGGTGCCGTGGGTACCGACATAAAATCTAAAAATCTTTCTTCAAATCTTTCCAAGATATTACTAAATCTTACTAAGATCACATTTGATATATTGAGTGTCAATCTAACCAAAATATTCAAGTGATCTTCCAAGGATTTCAAAGATGATGCATGACATGATGTAACATGTATTTCCATTTTTAGATTAAAGGTTTATCAAAGTAAACTTGTAAAATGTATTATGTAACTAGTTGATAAAATGTCTAGTTACCTTTTGAAATACTTGTGAATGCAAAATGTAAAATGAGGTTCAAATAGAATGGTTAACCTATTAAAATACTTAGTGACTCTAAACGTATTTTAAACATTCTAAATGATTTGTTAATGGGTTTGATCATAATGCCACATAACAAACATGTACGAACCTCGTGTTGTAACATACGAGGACTTGAGACATCGAGAGGTGTTGAATGTATGTTGAGACAATGTAATTACAAGTAACTTGTACATTTTACGTTATGTATTATAAGTTACATGTTTGTCATCAATCAAAACAAACGAGACCAGATAGATTAAATATCGTAATATTTGCACCAACAATCTCCCCTTTGATGATGACAAATATATGTAAACGTAATAGAAAGTAAATGTAAAAGGTTACTTGTATCCTTACTACCTTACATTACCTTCTCCGCTTACACTCTTCTCCCCTTTGTCGAAACAAAAGGGCGGTCCTTGAGTTTAACTTCATTTCTCCCAAAAAGGCGAGCTTGCATCATCCCTAGTGAAGTTAAACCTCTACTTCAATCCGCCTTGTTAGGTAGCGGATCCATGGATCAAATTAAGAGGCTTAACCTACATCAAGGTTAGTTTTATGCAACAAAAATTATGAGAAATATATGAAAAGAAAATGCATAGCAATATTAGCCTATTTTCTCCACTTTTATCAAGCACAAATGCTTGTTGAAAAGTGAGAATGATGCTAAATGCGTGCATGCTCCCCTCGACGGTTGCTCCCCTTGTTTGAGGCGCCGTGGTATAATTAAAACCTACAAAACAAATATTAGTGCAAAACTATATTCGCTATTGACGAGTAAGTGATATACAACAAAGTGTATATAAGATGCACTCAAGAATTTCGACGGAAGCCCCTTGCTCTAGGCCAAGATGAACCTTCAAAATAAATATTAGTATAATAGAAGCTTTGTCTTTAGACAAATATGTCATATACAACCAAGTGTATAGACGATGCAATATGAGTGCTTAAAGGACATTCCTCCTTGTTCTATGGTGTCAAGAAGCACCTAAAATAAGAAAAATAATTGATCCAAACTTCATCTTTAGATGAGTAAATTATATACAATCAAGTGTATATGATGATGAACCTACAATGAAAAACATTAGTGTAATATATTTCATCTTTTTCACAAAGAAAATAAGATGTATATATGTGATAAATGATATAATCAAAGATCTCATGAAGTGTAGTCTCCTAATTACAATCATAAGAAAAGTGAGAATATAATGTGATAAAAACTACAAAATAGTTCCTAGAAAGAAGATATGAAGTTTCCACCGGTGTGCCACTAGTGGTGCTAGTGTTGGTGTCGGTTTACTTGTAGGAATCATGTGGTGATGGTAGATGACTCGAGATTTACAAAGTAAGTTTTCACTAATCCATGATGGTGATGATTTAGTGAAAGTGGTGATGGAAGGTGGTGGTGATTAGGTAGGAAGCTATTAAGGAGTTAGAAACTCATATGTATAGCAAATATAAAAATATGGACTCATGCAATCCTTTCGGCCATGTCAAGTGACCAAAGCTAAGAAAAAAATATGAATGGACATTGCATTTCAATGATGCATAAGGGTTATGATTTGAATGATTTATTGATGCCAACAACCTATTGTTTTGAGCAAGTTCTCATATGCTTCAACCCAAGAGTAATCAATAATGTGTTCTATCTAAGAATATTATAATGAAGATACCAAAAGATATAAAAGTGATGAAGATAAATTCGCTCATCGATTGACACGAATTATAAAATGACCTATTCTAGGTGACAATGGGAAAGGTAGTATTAGCATGGTTTTGACCGACATGGATGATTATCACTTTGAAAAGAAGTGAAGACAATATGGAAAATACTAATAATAATAATGAGTACCTATATGAGGATGAGAATGACATCATATAAGTGAGAGTTGGATGGACCAACGTGTTGGAAATGGTCGTTTTGATTAATATATCGCTTGCACCGACAAGGACATGCATGATAAGCGAGAAAAGGATAAGATCCTATGATGGTGTTCTAGATAGTGAAGTTGTAAGGTGCTAGTTTAAGGAAAATCCTATATGTGGAGATGAAGACGCTTTGTAAAACACATGATGCGCTTTTCACTTGATGAGATATTGGTGTGAAAAAGGTTGAACTAGTTGTGGTTTCATGAACCGGCTTTAGCTAAGTGGTGTTTACCTATGTGTTGGTATTGTAGAGTCTAAGAGACATAAAATTTGACAAAAGACAATTATGTGAATGAATTTCTCTCCCTTAATTGGTGGACATCCAACATAATGTGTAATGTATCAAATAAGGAATGACAACAAAGTGTTTAGGAGGTTATTCGTATTAACGAAAGAGATGAGCTTAGTGATGTTTTACTAGATGATGGTTAGCATACAATGAACTTCATCCTTAAAGTCACGCACTCTTCTCGATTAATACGAGATGATCGTATAATGAGGCATGTGGTTTCTAATAGGAAGTGAAGATGATTAGAGTATTGTTATAACTAAATAATGATGGAGATGATTTTGGAAAGCGGAAGCAAAATGAGATTTGGAAAGAGGTCGGTTGAAAGACAAAATGCAAAGCCAACCTCTAGAATTTAATTATATATGCTTTTAAACTATATGCAAGTGTAGGGTCCCATAAAGCATATTACTAATCTACGAGCAATAAAAGGGATTATGCAAAATGAGCATATAAAAGTTAGAACCAAGTGAGATAACAAATAATTTGTTATCAACCTACAAAACAAATTTGTTAGTGACAAAATATGTTAACATGATATAAATCAAATGATAACATATGATATAAGCAAAACAACACATTGCACTTAGTAGACAAGAAATCACCACACAAGATAGCATCAAAACAATCATAATATGCAAGAATACGACTTTATTCAAGACATTTCATTATGAGATTGTTTTGTCATTAGACTTAGACACTTAAGCATACTTGGATATACAATAATCTATGTGATTAATTTGTAAGATAAAAGGCTTCTAAAAGTTAGTCATACCAAAAGCACTTTGACAGATTATATGTGCATACGTAGCAAACAAATAGTGTGACAAGAAGCAAAAGAAACAAGATGAAAGATTCATGCAAGCCATGTTCAAGACATAACAATTTGGAGCATGTATCATTTGGATCGTACTACATAGATGTAATGAATGCCAACTAATAGCTTTCAAACACAAATATATCATATCAAAATTATCACGTATCAAAATAGCATATTATGAGTTCATAAGTAACATGTTAATCATGCTAAAAATAATTCAAAGTAAGTATCATGCAAATAAAGTTTAGGTTTAAACGCTTAGTAGCATGAAACAACAATACAAGCATTATAAAGATAAAACCGCATTAAGGTTTACACATTTGACTTGTTATCAAACACTAAGATAATGTCAAATCAACTTATCAGATAAACAAGAACATGTAATCAACACATGTAAGTGCAATGCAAGTGGTTTTACTAAGGTTTACATTTGACTAGTTATCAAACACTAAGATAATGTCAAATCAACTTATCGTTCAAACAAGAACATGTAATCAACACATGTAAGTGCAATGCAATTGGTTTTAAAAGAAAATCATATATACTACTTGTTTGATTAGTATTCCTAAGGCGAGGAAAACTATCAATGTTTTAACACTTACTTTAGGCAAGTATAGGAAAACATATTTTTCAAGTTGGAGAATGAATATGAGACTATTACTAGCGGTGCTCAATTAAGGCTAAACACGACCATTTTACGGTGATTCCACATACCCAACTTCTCCGTGAAGCAATTCAACCGTTAGGTCAAATTGAGTTTCTAGTGCAATAGATTCTCCAAGAATCATTCTCATGTTAGAAAGATGGGAACTCCTACTTTTGCCTATTAAAGTGTATAAAAGATGATAGTTTACCAATACTTGGCTTAATGTGACACAACTAATATGCAATATAACTAAGGAGATGAAGATGTCATGTTATACACATGAATTTTAACAATGGTGTGTTTGATAAACAATGTGTTTTAATCTTGTGTTTAGAATCGAAAGTTGTTCAAATTACACAAATAATTGTATGATCTAATGGATGACATCTTGTACTTTAAATGTGAATTGATCATCTAAGACTAGAGAATAGAATATGTTAAACTAAGAACGTTCTCAAGAAAGCTCTTGAACATTATTTAACAAGAATCTAAGTGAGGTTACCAACTTCAATAGATCTTGTGTATGCTCTAAAATTGTGTAGTTTTAACCTTGGATGTGCACTCGGTTTGAGCAAGGTTAGGTTATGATGTACGCTTGAAAGGAAATAGATACAAATAGTATCTTTCAACAAATGAGATTATCCCATGGGATAAAGTTATCATGCTTATGAAAACAAGTATGACAAGATGAATTGAATATGCTAGTTCACGTAACTTGTAGATGTTTGTTTCAAGATCATTTAGCTAATGAGGTGTAATGAAATCTCTTGTAACACAACTATTTATGTCGCAAGAGTGATGCATAGGATATACAATATCCTTTTAACAAAATGAAAGCTTAACGATGAATCTTAGTCATAATGTTCTTCAAAACATCATGTTTTCCTAAATGAAGATATGAAGCCAAAGTGTTTGAATCGGATAGTCCCATCTAAATAAACTTGGTCTCAAGATTATATTCACTAGATGATGACAAGAGGAATTCACCGAGTTTCTTATGTATACCCTCAAGAGTCATTGTTGCTCAGGGGTGTATGATGTTGGCTTTGAGATTGCATTTTAACATATGTTGTTAAAATGTTGATTTGAAGTTTAACGAAATTTATGCAGAAGTTTAACGACAAAGTATTACTAATACTTTGATTATTTGTGAAGGTAGTACTACTTATACCTAGTGGAAATTGACAACAATTACCAAGAGCACCATGCTTATTTGATAGTTGAGGTTCTAGCCATAATGAATTATCTAAGTCCTTATATGTGGAAAGGATGGTTGAGTTTGTTCAAACGCATTTGATTCAAGACAAGTGTTGGACACAAGGGCTTTTGAGCAATACACTCAACTAATTCAAATGATGGCAAGGATGGTGGATTGGTTGATCTAGGTGGTAGGTCTTCTAGTGTGTCTAAATAAGGATGTGGTGATGTAGGGTTTGTTGTGCATGGGAGTACTTAGGTTGATTATTTGTCCACAGATGTTGAACACAAAAAGTACGGATACTAATTCTTATGGTTCATTGGTTACTACAACTAGCGGGTGAAGTGTTTGAAGTTTTGGTTATGTCTATGAAGCTTAGGGGCTGAGGTATAGGTTCACCTTGAAAGGGCACGTTTGATTTAAAGTATACTCTTGGAAGTTCATGAGCAATACGGTTAATAGTGCCAAAAGATGGAAGAGGGATAGTAGGTGTCAAAGAGGGATAAGTGGCACCGTGGGTTGTTTGTTTTGGATAAGTGTTTCAACATGTGTTGTTAAAATACTTGGGTGTTGATTTTTCTGGATATGACTTTTAATGACTACAATCGTAAGTCACATATACTTGAATATTTCGGATGAAATACTTAAGTTGTCAATCCTAATTTGTTGAGGTTATAAAGCTTAGATTGAACTCAAGGATAACAAGACTTGATAATATGTATTTAACATATGCGCGAAGTTATGACTCGATGTAAATACTTATTGTCTTGAAGGATGACACATTATTTTCATGTTAACCAGTGAGGCAATACATGTAGATACAAAACAATATCTATAGTCATATGTTAGACTTGTGTATGATATCTTTGCAAATAATGAGTCCAGTTTATTAGTCTCGTAAGTCATCTAAGTCATCCGAAACGGGTGAGGAGATGTTGGTGGTGTTGCACAAAGTTTGATAGGAACAAGCTTTGGAGACTTTGGTAGTGAAGTTGTTTTGGATGATGGTGGGTGATTTTGGTGGTGGAGTTGAGTACTCAAGTTTAGAAAGTTCACATCTTGAATGGGTGATGAGATGTTGAGGGTAATGAGTCCGAGGATGAAGAGCTCAAGTTTATGAAGCAACAAGATCGAATGCTAATCCTAGTGGTTTTCTTAAGTGGCTTATTTGAGGTTAAGGATTTAGTCATTTTGATTTTACTTTAAGAAATGCTAAGCTTGAGGAAAAGTAACAGTGAAGGTGTGAAATGATCATCTTGAATGTGTTGATTTATGGAACTAAGGATTCATGGATTTGATGTTAATCCATACAAAGATGGTAGTTTCTAATGAGATGGAAGTGTCTAAAATCATGTCAAACATCCTAAGTTAATCCATTGAGGATGTGTTGAGTGAGGTATGAAAGATATGTATTAACAACTATCCTAGAAACGAAGTTTGGTAAATTAGATTACGGATTTAGTAAAATTCAATAACTTACCTGTAGGATTCACTAAGACCATTTCTTTACACAAACGAACCCTTAAATTGGTGCCACCGTCCGCCTGCATGTATGGCGGTACTAAAATACATAACAGACGGTACCAACATTTTGGTGCCGTCTCGATCCGTGGACATCGTAAAAGTTCACAGACCCATTTTTTTTTTTAGGTGTCGGGAGTTTTCCAAACCCAAATTTTGCTTAAAACATGTGACATTAATTACTTCTAGTTAGAAAAGTCGATACCACATATACAAATATAGTGGAGCATAGACTTTGACCATACAACGATTTTCACATAAAAGTGAAAATGGGTAAAATTTGATAACACACTTGTGCTATCCACCGCATAAACCGTTAGCATACAACATTGTTTTAAGTCATATTATCATCCTACAAAGTAAAACAAATAAATTACATCATACAACATTGTTTTTGTCCTTGTACCAAACACTCTCTTAACACCTTCATTTTTCAAAGTACTTGACTAATTTACTTAGTACTCATTGCTAAGTGAGTTATGACATTTCATAAGTTATGCGAGATGTTAGTAACCTATGCAAACGAAGTGATCTAATTCTACAAGCGATGGTAAAATAATTTTCCAACTTAGTGCACAAAATCTAGCAAATAACCTATTGTGCATAAACAAGAAATCGTCAAACAAGTGAATAAATAACATGGCAAGATTGACACTTATATTATGCAAACAAACAAGTGTAAACAACAATTTGAAAAATAAGCAAGCAACATATATGCAAACAACATAAACAAGTGGTCATTTAGCATATCATAACAAGAAAGACACTTTTCGTCATTTTATGCTTAAATATGACGATGTATACCAAGCTTGATTAGTTTCCTTTAAACATATTACCAAATTATTTAGTTTCAAAGGAAGTTGTATCAAAGTTCTAAGAATACCAACTTAAATTGCTTGATTCAAAATTTTGAGTTTTTATGTTAAAGCGAAACTCAATATTTTAGACATACTGTAGTATTTGGTCTATTTCACTTATTTAAAATTAGACTCAGGCCATGAGAGTATTTTTAAATGAAAGTAGACTCAATTCCCTTTAAAATGATAGGTGGCTCGACTGCACGGACTTACGGTTAATTAGTTATGATTTTTGAAGTTGCCCAAAATCGTGATATCGTTTATACGGATTCCACGGAACCAAATAAAGGGATCCGCCTTTATAAGATTTGGTGCCGTGGTCCTCTCGAGACAGATTCACCAAAACTAGTATTTGACATAGAGAAAACGTGTGCGACTTACTAGATTTCATAGTAAACATATAATACACATATTTAACAATATATCTACTTATGTAACTTATCTTAAACATTTACTGAGGTGATTTTTCAACTAGATTTATAGTTATCCCAAACACTTTTTAAAATCATATTTCTTCGTAAATTTTCTATGAGCACACAATACAATACTTACTAGTTCTTTCAACAAACTTTTTTTTTTTTTTACTTTTCAAGAAAACCTTCAAGCTTGTATACAAAGTTACATTTAACAACAAAATTTCTAAGTATAACAAGCAAAGCATTTTTCATATTATTTTTCGCTCAATGGTAATTTGATACATGGATCGTACTCATTTTAAAACCATTTGTTTTGAAAATACGAGCTACGTGGCTGGTACCAATTGTGGAAACGAGGGGGGTGAATACGCTACCGCTTAAAAACTTTAGATCTTTAGTATCAAATCGCTTATGAAGCTTGTTATAATATGAAAGTACCAATTATTGTTTGTGATTAATATAAAGCATGGTAAACAAAGTTGTCACACAATCATGAACATCAAACCACATCACAAACAATAGTATAGTGCAAGTATAAAAGTAAAGAGATAAAGAAAGGAAAGTGCAAACCGAACACGAGGATTTATAGTGGTTCGGTCACGGATCTCCTTTCCGCCTACTCCACTCCCCGAGTACCCAACTCGAGAGTTACTTCACTAAATCAACAAGCTCCCTTCTCATGGAGAAAACCTTACAATCGCCGCTACACTTTTTCCAGTACAAAGCTAAATACCGGTTCTAGTTCGAGGTAGAACCAACCTAACGCCGCTTATACAATATTTCCGACACTAAGCTAGATGTCGAGTTCTTTTACAAGGGTACAACCACTCCCAATATGTTTTATGGCCCAACATAATAAACCTTGTGTTTTATGGCACAAACACATAAACCATCTAATCTAGTTTGGTGAAAGTGTTGTTATGATGCAATGATGTTTACACTAATGATCCATGACACAAATGTCTAATGGATATGAATAACTACTTCTAAATGAACTTCCATTGATAGAAGCCTTCATGATGAAGATCACAAGTTCCCTAAACTTCTTGTGATAGATCTTCAACTTGTGGTGAGTGGGGATGGCTAGATCTCCAAGATTTCCTTGGTTGATCAAAGAGTATGCTTACAACAAAGATGAATGTTAGAAGCATTATGATCATGATCATTAGGGTGTTTAATGTGTGTTACTACATTGTTAATGATTGATCTAAATGTATGCAAGAAGGTGGAGAAGATGTGCTTTTAAGTGGTGAAGAAATGGGAAAACAATGGGCTTCTATTTATAGCCAAAAGTGGACAGGAGCGTCCACGGACCACGGACCCCTTAAAAGGGTTCCGTCCTTTATACAATTTGGTGCCGTGGGTACCTGACATAAAATCTAAAAAATCTTTCTTCAAATCTTTCCAAGATATTACCAAATCTTACTAAGATCACATTTGATATATTGAGTGTCAATCTAACCAAAATATTCAAGTGATCTTCCAAGGATTTCAAAGATGATGCATGACATGATGTAACATGTATTTCCATTTTTAGATTAAAGGTTTATCAAAGTAAACTTGTAAAATGTATTATGTAACTAGTTGATAAAATGTCTAGTTACCTTTTGAAATACTTGTGAATGCAAAATGTAAAATGAGGTTCAAATAGAATGGTTAACCTATTAAAATACTTAGTGACTCTAAACGATTTTAAACATTCTAAATGATTTGTTAATGGGTTTGATCATAATGCCACATAACAAACATGTACGAACCTCGTGTTGTAACATACGAGGACTTGAGACATCGAGAGGTGTTGAATGTATGTTGAGACAAATGTAATTACAAGTAACTTGTACATTTTACGTTATGTATTACAAGTTACATGTTTGTCATCAATCAAAACAAACGAGATCAGATAGATTAAATATCGTAATATTTGCACTAACACATTATCTACTAACTGCTGGTAGGTGGCGCTCAAGTTCTTTAAGCCAAAGGGCATTTTAGTGTAGCAGTAGACGCCTTGGCTTGTATGAAAGGCCGTTTTTCCTCATCTTCCTTAGCCATCCGGATTTGGTGGTATCCTTTGTATGCGCCCAGAAGCATTTAAGTGGTATCCACACAAAGACTCTACCTTCCACCTATCTCCGGCAGCTGGGTAGCGCCTTGTGGACATGCCTTGTTGAGATCTCGAAGTCCACACACATCCGCCACCACCGCCGCTTTCTTGACCATTACGGGTTGGAAATTCACCGTAGTAGACTTCTCTCATGATACCGCCCCACAAGTTTGTGTATCGCTGAATTGCTTGCGCGCCGCCTGAGCTTGGTCACGCTTCAAGGCGATTGCGAGTATCCTTGTCGGATTCTCGCCAGGTTCTCGTGATCGAGCTGTAGTACCCCGTCATGTGCTTTGGTTCCCATGCAAAGACATCCGTGTTCTTAGCAATAGTGCGCACACGGCCGCTTTGCCATTATCCGACAATCCTCCGATCGACACTTCGCTCGGGTAATCAGATGAATTGCAACCTTCGTGTTTGGAACTTTGTCACAATGCTCGAATGGGTGTCGCCTCACCGTAATCGTGTTACATTCTCTATGTGGTACAAGCATGCAGTAGAGAGTAACAATACCACCTTCCACTAGGAATTTGAGCATCCCATGTGTCAGAGATTCAGACAACGACACGGTCGATATCCCCGGTCTTCGATAATGCCATTGTATGGCGGCGGATTGATCACCATAAAATTCATCCAGTCGTCATGAGTGTTCTTTATTACCCACATTGACTAGTAGGCGATTTGCCCCATAGGCCATATCTTTTCTCCTACAAAACCAACAATACGTCATGATCGGGCTTAACCGATCGCGTATCTTAGGTCGCAATGCTTGAAACAAGAATTCAGACATTATGTCGCAGATGCTCCTCCATCAACATACATGCGCGGATATCGCACCCCGCATTAATTTCAATGGTGAGCGGCTTTCACCACTGCGTTGTCCGCATCAAGGTGGGGAAAGAGATTTCACTTCCACGAAAATTTCTCGACCTTCCGCTTAGTTACTCACCGCCATGATTGTATCATGTAGATGGTGTCACCTTATCTTTGGGTGCTTTTTCTTGTTCCCGCCTTACGCCATCTTTCTCTCCTTGATGTTCTTGACCAAATGGTCCAATCGCCTCTTTCACTAGTTTATCAATGAGTTGGCGGTTGGACACATTCATTGGTGGTGTGGCCCTTCCGCCGCCGATAGTCACAAGATCAACTCCTATGCGCCGATCCTCCTGGGTGCGACGCTGGGTTCTTGGGAAGTTCGCGCTCAATGCGAATATTTTCTTTTGAGTCTTGGTCACGGGCATACCGCTATTATCCCGTCCGCCTCCCCGACCGCGGTAGTTCTTGTTACGGTTGTTACTCCGGCCGCGGATTGTCTCCCAAGTTGTTCCCGCGACCGATAGTTCGAGTAAACTTTCGCTATCCGCCGCGGTAGCTTCCTCGATGAAGGACCTGCGCGTTTACAAGTTCATCAAAGGTTTGGGGATCTTGTCGCTCAACCTTTGATGAGTTCTCGGGTTATTGATCCCATTCATGATCCCCGAAATTTTCGATTTCGGCATGCCTTAACCTCGTATGCACTCATCTTCGCCCACATAAGCGCCAGATTCCCCTAGGCCGCTTGACCGCGAGTTCGACAGGTTTTTAGCGACTTTTTCCGTTGAGTGAAGTTTAGCGAACGCTTTCTCAACTCTTCGGCCATCAATGCTTCGCGGAAGCCATCGACCGCCCGCTTCCCACTCAGTGTAGAATCAACATGCGGCACCACATGTGTGGCCAATTTTCAATGGTGGCGGCCGATTCAAAAAATTTTAGGTGATCATCGTGGTCACATGTTCCATCATAGGTTTTACATTAGCGGCATGCGCCTTCTTGTCTTCGAGAAATTATCGATACGTCGAGCTTAACGATCCACCTTTTCGGTGTGCTACTAAGAGACATGTCTTCCTCCTCCCGGTCACGATATTTCTTCCTGGACTTCCATTGTCTGTTTCACTATCCTCGTTGTCCGAGGAATTACCAGAGGACTAATTTTCCTTCTTCGCGCTTCATACCGACCGCCCTCGGACCGTGACTGCGGCTTTCACTGGGAGTACCGCCCAAGTCTCGTCACGGACCTCGCGGCTACCAAGCCCGGCGCGACATTGGTACGCCGCTCATCCTCTTCGCTTTCTAGCCGATGCGAGTTAGTCGTCTCATCATTCTCAACTCTCCTCCCACCGTTAAACACCGGGGTCGGCGGCTATCCCTTCCGCTTCTCTTCTCGACGACGCCACGAAATGTCTCATATTCCAGATCGAAATTAAGTCGGCCGCAGTTTCGACTGACCTCTTTTTGCTTCCTCTGCATGAGAGCGCCAAAGTTTCGTAATTTTGAGATACGAAATCTCCCTTGCTAGTTCCGCCACCCTCCAGCAGGGGCGGCGTCTGCTTTCTACCATCGGGCCCTTGTTTCGCCAGTGCATCCGGTGCCTTCGGAGGTCGGGCTTCTAACACCGATTGGAGGAGTGGCAAAAGGCTGCAGTGATCTCCGCTGGTGGTGGTGTAGTGGTTCTGGTTGTCTCGATTCGTCCCAAACAAAAGTTTAATCACGCAAGCTAACCACTGCGAATGGCTAACCGTAATAAACTTAAAACACTGAAACAAATGCAATGAATTCCGGAGAGTATAGTGTTTCCTGTGTCGTTAAGTCCCAAATGAGTCATGCGAGAATAATCAAACGCAGAAGAATCTAGAGATTTGAATCGAAAAGAGATTGTGAATGATTATAACTACGTAAATAGCCTATAATTACAAAGGCTTAAATGCAAATTAAAAGAAATTAAAAAGATAAAAAATATTAAATAAACGCTATCACTATTTGCAAAATGATGTTTTTGATTTTATGTTTTTATAAAACTTAATTTAAAAACTACGCGACGTACAAAAGAAAATGTGAAACTAAAGCAATATAAATCCTAAAATTATGAAGATGACATTTTTACAAACCTAATGATAAAAGAAAATTTATAGAAAAATAAAATTATTTTTATAACTAATTATCTAATTATTATTAATTAAAAACTATTTTTAATTATTAATTAATAGCCTAAAATACAAGGAAATAGGAAATAAAGCTAGAAAAATAAAATTATGACTTAGAAAAATCTAAAATAACAAAATAGAATTTTCAAAACTATTTTTGTATTTTTTCTGATTATTTTTCTATTTTCTAGGAATTAAAAACTATTTAAAACTACTTAAATCACTTAAAAATACAAATTTAACTAAGAAAATTTTGGAAAAATATTTTTTTGTCTTTTTATATTTATCTTAACTTAAGAAAAATGAAAACTTATTTTTTTGAGACTTTTCTTAATTAATTGTATTAAATGCTAATTAAAAATGCTTAAAATCTAATTTAAATTAAGAAAAATAGCAAACAGGACATGAAAAATCTGAAAAATTCAAGATAACTCTAAAATAATATTAGAAATCTAAGAAAATGGAAAAACAGTGGTTGTGTGGAGGAATATGAACTGATGTGCAAAGTGCTTAGAAATAAGACTAGAAATAAGCCAACAACCACAAAAAGCCACCAACTTGATACGTAAGTCGATAAGCTAAAATTACCAAAATGCAATAAGAATGAACTGCTTAAACCTCTGGAATGATAACTACCAAGATTTGGTTGATTTTAGACCAAGCGCTAATAATAGTTTGAGGTACCTATTTTGGGCTTAAAATAAGCAACTAGATAAGTCAAACCGAAAACCAAGATTTGAACTTGAACTAGACCTGGCCGAGACCTAGTAAACCAAAAAGGAGCCTTGGACAAGCTCTCAAGAGTGGTCATAGGTTCTGAAACCTCGCAAGGCACTCGCTAACACCAGTCACTTGCACGTGGCATTTTTCATTCATGTTGTCAACCAATTTTGAGGGTTATAAAAAATCACAAAAATCTATAAAATGATAATAAGGAAATAGACCCACTGAAATTTAAAACCCAAAGTTTCACCGAGATTGGCCTAGAAATGAATCCATGAAAATTCTTCCTAGTCGAGCCCAAAACAAGTTTCATACAATGTCGACTTTTGACAAAACCGAAAAGTTGACTTATATGAGTTTTGATTCAATTTATTTAACCGAGAATGATGTAATATGATGAAATGGAACCGAATTAAGCTACTCTAATGATTTTTGAATACAAATCAAACTTTTGATGCATGAAAATTCTAACGTATATGAATATGAAGATAGATTGAGAGGATTTTGACTTTCACTCAGTTTTGATGATAAGCAATACTTGGAATGAATCAAATGAACCTTATTGAGACTAAGTAGACAGACATTTAAACACAAACAACAGCTTAAGCTTATCAATACCACTGATCCAAACACTACTTAAGCTACTGTTTTGAACTCTTGACTAAGCTAACCACTGAACCAATATGACTTTTCACTTAAACTGATTCTAAATACCTTAATCACAACTAGTTAAACAGGTTAAAAAGGTTTAATGATCACATGTTCAAACACAAACACAAACCGCAAACCCATACAAAATGAAAAGGAGATACAAGCTACAAGTTCCCAAAGAAAGATGTAGCCAATATAGAACCCAAAACTACACTATTCCATATCAAACCCAATCCAAATCAAGCACAAGATCAACCATTATCCATTTCAAAGATGCTTGAACCAAAATTGCACCAAGTTTGACTTTTGTTGACCAACCATGAGAATTACTGAATCGAGTTACAAGTTTATCAAAAGCTATGATAAGCTTGAATAAACTTATTCGAGCTTAAAAATAAGTCGCTTGAATCTTAAACATAGGAATTTGAAACTTAATTTTGCAACAAAGGACTGGAAACATGAAATGGTATTAAAACCTTGAATTGATATTTAAAACCGGATTACAACTATAAAACAACTTAAGTTTGATACATAAAACCAAAAAGATTACATTTTAGAGTCTAATTAAAACATAAAAATAAAAAACGACATACATTTTAGAAAATAAACTAACTACTCCTTCTCTTGCCTCTTCTTCCTCTTTTAAATACTCCAATAAGCTCCACGTGTCCTTCTCGAGAGTATCCCACCACTTTGTGAGCCAATGGGTGAATTTTGTGGATTTTGGCCATTTTATCATTTCATGAAAGACAGCTGACTTGTAGGGCTCAAACTAGCACTGGGGGTGGCATTTATTGTAGTGGGTTTGTGATGATGGGGCGAGGAAAGGTGAGGTGATGGGAGGGAGCAGCAGTGGTCGCAGTGCACTAGTTGGGAAGATAAACAAGAGGTGGCGGGCAAGTGTGGTAGTTTGACTGCTTTTGACCACAGGGTCCAAAATGATTATGACAGGGGACCAAAATGGTATAAAGCGGGGTCCAATTTAATTTTGACAAGGCAAGGTTTAATATTAAATGACAAGGACCAAAACTGAATTTCTTGATATTTGAGGGACCAATTCTGCCATTTTTCCAAAGTTCTCACAAGGGTCACTTTTGACAAGTTTCAATAGTGCAAGGACTATTTTTGACATTTTCAAATTCTCAAAGGACCATTTTTGCCAAATTTCAAAGTTTAGGGACTTAAGTTGTAAATTTGCAATTTTAAATCTCAAGGACCAATTTTGACAACTTAGGAATCCTTGTGGACTTGAAATGATATTTTCTTTATTTTGTTTTACTGTGGACTGCTTTTGACAACTTTGAAACTGGGGGACTAAACCGCCAATTATGCAAACTTGATACGCTTTTTCACCGATTTTGACATTTTGCATTTAAAACACATGAAACACTTATTTGTGATATTTTTATCATTTTGATGCATTTCTGAAGTGTTTTGAGATGTTTTGCAGCTTTAAATAGCAGACAAAACGACGAGATTAGACACTCATCATCCCCGAGCGTTGTTCCACCGTAGGGAAGACCGTATCCGGCATGATCCTTGGTTTTTAGCCGACACCGGTTGTTCCGTGTCCGCTAGGTCGATCCGCTTTGCGCCTTCTTTCCCCGTAGGGTCTGCTTCACGATCGCCGATTTCCGCGTCTTCGTCATTCTAGTTCTTAGTTCTTAGTGATGGTCCCACCTGATGTCGCCACTGGCTGATACAAAAGCCGCCTTGTTTGGACCCGGCCTCAGATCAATCGGATCTTAACGCCGAGACCGCGCACCAAGAAAGCAGAAAACACCGCAGCTTTATCGCGATTGTCTCCCACGATTATCCTCCCATGGTAGCAAAGAATCGGTTTAGGGTTATTATCGAGAATTGGGTTGTAGAACGTCCTTTAATGAGGATAGGGTTCCTTTATATACACACGAAACTCGTTGTTTCGTGTTCCCAACTTTCAGATCCCGCCAAGTCATTTTGGTAAGCAATTATCTCCAAAGTTAGAGATATCCGATATCCTATTCCATAAATAACTTTGACTTGGGAATTTCAAACCGTTATCGGATTACAGTTCGAACGCTTTATTAGTGACGTTCATTAATCGCGCCGCGACCAATACGGATTATACGTCATCATAACCAGTTCATTACGTCACATCAAGAAAGCTTAGGAAAACCAATGGTTTTGGCTCAACTTAAGTCGTGAATTTTTTTTTATAGACTATTCGAAACTACTACAAAGTATTAAGAAACTCGTCAATTCAACTCTTTCGTGTGGGTCATATCTTGTTTTGTATATTGTTGAGCGATAGAAGAACCATACACGTTTCACGCTTGACAAATTATTGTCTTCCACGTAGTACGACACGTGTGAGGGTGTAAGTGGTAGTAAATCACCAAATTACGTGTGACCTTGTAGACTAATAGAACTTGGCCGACACCTTAATTAATTTAAAGTATTAGTAAAGAAAAAAATAAATACAAAATGCTAATGAGATTTTTCTATGGTATAGTTATGTATATAAATAAAAGGAGATGATTTACACATTTTAACTCATTATTTGCATATTTAAATCATTATTTGCATATTTAAATATACAAATAATTAAAGTAAAATATTAGTATTGTATTAGTATTCAATGCATTTATTTAAGTGTTCAGGTTATTTGTACACTTAAATTAAATATACAAACAGTTAAAGTAAAATATTATTATCGTAGGAGTATCTAATGAATTAAGGTGTTTAGGGACGGAACAAGGGGTTTTCGCTAGGTCTCAGGTTATCTATGAATTTTTTCGATATAATATTAATTTTAAAAAACATTAATTTTTTTAAACGTATCTTAAACGCATACGATCTATCAAAATATATTTCAAATATTATTTAACAGATACTTACAAAAAATTTTGACACCCAACGATATTTTGGTTTTAATTTCGCCATAAAATTCTCCTAATCAATTTTTAATATTTGCAAATCACATTCACATAAATAAAGCCATCCATGTATTGCATTTTACTTTCTTTGTCCTTCATGTTTTTCCTTCATCTTTTAAGGCGAAAAAGTTTAGCCCATGTCATGTAAGACACTTTTTTTTTTTTTTTTTTAAATTTTTTTTTGACAAATGAACTTTTCTAATATCCGATCTTTGTTCAATTATGTTTATCCGGTGAAAGGACATGTGAAGTTGTGAATAGTTTGTAACAAGTTTTTAAGATCAGGATTTTAGTTAGGATCATTTTTGTTTTTACAAAATCGTAATTGTAAGATCGGATCGAGATCCTAATATCCTACTACAACGTTATTATTAATTAACCTTTGTAGTATTATTCAAATATACAAATTACTGTATATCATAAATAACAAATTACTATATATCATAAATAATAAATTATATGAATGTTTTATGTAAACATTGTATTAAATTATGAATATTGAATGTTTATGAAGAATCCATATTGTTTTTTTAATAACCCATAACTTTGTGGTTTTTAATTTCATGGCTCGGTAAACGAAAATCGATCGGACAGATTTTAAGATCTCACTACATGATCGTGATCCTGTAAGATCTAAAAGTTACAAATTGGCCCTTACTCTCATTAAGCGTACATTTTGCATCCTTTAAAGTTTAAAACTTTTAACAAATTAACCACCAAACTCATTAAAACTCTTTATCCTTACTCATATTTAAAAAGATAAGCTCACTATTGCGTAAGAACTTTATATCGAAGTTCCCAACCACAGCGCGCAGGTATGATACCTTTGTTGGTCATTAATCACAATCTAAAAAATTGTTGTTAGCGAAACCCGAAAATTATATAATATTATTTTATTTTCTTAGAAATCAAATGTTTTCTCATATAATAAATTATAATATATATACTTTCCAATATTGTATATTTATACATTAGGTGAAGCATATAATGTCGTATTGCTTCAACCAAATATCAAAACAGAATGTTTATAAACTCTCCCAAGTAAAGTAAATTTGTATATATATATATATATATATATATATATATATATATATATATATATTTATTATTATTATTTTTAATCGGTAATTTTTAGGACGATATTTATATTTACCCTTAACAACTTAGTAGCGACATAGAAATAGCAACTTTATCTAAATCGCTTTTATGTAAATGAAGTAAAAGTTTTATCTTTAGTAAAGTTTATCATTTAAAAGGAATTACAATTACAATCAAGAGTTCGATATTATAATACTTTTGATTTTTGCTCGCTTTTTAAAATAATTAACATTATAACAAAAAGTACTCCATCCATTTCAATATTGAAGATATTTTGACTTTTGAATTAACTTTGATTTAAATATTTTTGTTGTCTTTTATATAATATACTTGATGAAAATTATATTAACGAAAATACATTTAAAGCTCAAATCTATTTATATATTTAGATCAAGATTATATAATAAAACAAAAATATTTAAAAGTAGATTAAAAAGTCAAAATAAACTTATATTTTAAGCATTTAATATAAGATATAATAAGATGGTGAGTTTTCTGAAACTTTCATTCTATACCCTTTAACTATTTATTAAGTTGGGTAGTTTGCAATTTTTACTTTTGCGCCTAAATTTAGTAATGACATAAAAATAGCAAGTGTTATCTTAAATTCCCTCTTGCATAAACGAAATAAAAACTTTATCATTTACAAAGTTTTACAATTATGATTAAACTTAATCAAATGTCATATTACCTATGATTTTTGCTAGAATTTATATAAAACAAATAACACAATAACAAAGGATTATAAGATACATTGGTTAGTTTGGTGAGGTTTTTAAAATCTATTTTTTACCTTTTAACTATTTATTTATTTATAACACTAAGATTGGAAGTCTTATCTAAATTTAACTGATACAAATTTATGATTTTTGTTTAACACATTCCAAATGAGATGCCAACTTAATATGTTGTTTTTGTATACTTATGTTTCATTAAAAACATCTGATGCAAATGTCGCCGTGAAGTATAAAACTTTAATACATGTAAAAATATATAAAAGTGTAAATCAAAATATTTTATAGATTTTCTAAAACTGTTGCAACTAGTAAAATTAAAAATATAAAGGTCTGTAATAACACGTGGTAACCTTTTAAACCTTGTTACATTAAAATTTGGAAGTCCTGGAACTTGGAGATCATATCCATATGCACACTTCACATATTCTCGTATACGGCTTTCAACCCACACGTACTAATTGTTAGCACATGTATTAGAGAACATCTCAAAGTTTTGTTTTGGCCTGAAGAAAGGGGTGGTAGCTTTATGCCTTTATCAGTATAATTAGTCAAAGGATCCAAGTATAACATTGCTTTAACTTGAAGGACTGTTGCTTTTTCTCTATTAAGAAATTGAAATAATAACTAAAAGTATATTTAATCTATAAATTAATAAAATATTTGACACGTAGCATTTGATGAGCGGCATATTAGTCCACCTCTCCGACCTAAATTTTAGTGGGAATTGGTATTATTTGTCTAGATGTGAGCAACATTAATAATGAATTTTCATTCAATGAACTTACGAGTTAAGAAAATTGTTGATATGTCACATGTTTGTTATACTTTCTTTTTCATATGTTTAACTACTTTATGTAAAGTTAAAATATATGGTAAAAATTGCATGATAACTACTACTCATACGTTTACATGATTGCCATTTATATCTGTCAAAAAACCTAGTACACCTTTCAATCGAAAATCTAAACGAACCTCTACCTACTTCATGTTGTTCCATGAATTTTTTAAAATCCATAACGTTTTTATTATTATTATTATTTTCGCATAAAGGTGGGAAAATAAGCGAAAGAACAAAACGTGTCGTTAACTTTGTTTGAATTATAAACTATTTTTCTTAAAAACAACATTTCACAGATCTCTGTCATAATAATACCGCTTTTGTCGTTTGATCAATACCATAGCTTGGTTTACTAGATAATATAATTAAGAATGGTGAACAAAATATCTAACTATTTTAACATGTCTCAAGCAGAGGCGGACTTAAAGAGATTCTCGGGGTTCACAGAAATCCGATAGATCATCAAATACTTTAAAATTGTTGTATTTTATAACATATTTTGATCCATGACTTTTGGGACCACATTATAATAACACTACGATCATTTTGTTTAGAACCATCTTTTTCATCAGGATAATAAAAATCTTTCCTTAAGTTAACCTTTACCCCATGCAAGTTCCAACATATATGTGGCATATATTTGCTGAACATTAAATCCCTTTACACCAATACTCACCATGTTCATTCAACCTTCTACCTCTACAAACAATCATCATCAACAACAACAAGATGACGATGATGATGACGACATAAGAGAAATACATGCCTTGGCACCACAACCACCACTACCTCGTCGAAGAGAAGTTTGGGATACAACTAGCCATAGATCATCAAGTCTTTCAGTAGCTAGCACCGAAACAGAAAACTTTACTACCATGAGTAGGGAGTTTAATGCTTTGGTGCTAGCAGGAAACGATATAGATGTTAATGAGCACAACGAGCCAATTAGTAACTTGGAGAGGATTAGGAGGATGAGTATCCAATGGAAACTAATCCTTTGGCAATTGTTGCGGATAATAACCGAGAATAGCGTCTCCAACTAGACGTGCAGGCGCTGGTGGTCAGGAGATGAGTTTGATTAGTACTACTAGTGCAAGTAACCATAGTGATGTGTCTTCTGTGAAGAAAGAGGAGGTGGAATCAAAGATATCGGCATGGCAAAACGCTAAGATTGCGAAGATTAACAATCGATTTAAGAGGGACGATGCGATCATCAATGGGTGGGAGAGTGAACAAGTTCAAAAGTCCTCTTCTTGGATGAAGAAAATTGAGGTAACTAAAATTATTATGATAATACAAATTTTAAAATTCTTTTCAAGATTTGAACCTACATAAAAGATCCAATTTGGTAGCACAAATTTTTATTATGTGTTTCAATTTTTGTTTGTTATATATAGTCACTTAACTTATTTTAACTGGTTATATTAGTAAAGTTAAGTGGCCTTTGACAATACTAACACTAAAGTTATAAAGAAAATGTGATGATAACATATAAAAGGAAAATGATACAGAAAATTGTATATATATATCAGTAAAACACAGGTACAAAAAAATTTATTTAAAAAGGCACTCGCGCAGACATGAACACGTACAACATAATGTGAATAACACGAAACCCACAACACACGGTAACACCGGCGTCAACATCAACACCATCACCTGTAAAACGATGGATTAAAAATATAGTTTTATAAGTCAGTTAACCTTTTCATAAAAGTATAAGGTAAAAGAAGTTAAAGACAAGGTTAGGTTATATTGTTATACTTATATATTATTACAATTTAATTAAAATTCATATTATTGATCTGTTAACAATTCGATGAGTGTTGGCAAGTATATATATGGGTCAATATACCCAACTTAAAAACACCATAATGTTATATTTATCCAAAATATACATTAACTATATTGTACGTAAATCATGTATTTTAGACTTGTATTTTGGGTATATATGATATTTTGATATTTAGTACAATTATCTACCAGTACCATGCATGAATCATCATTAGTGATTGTCTGATTGAGATGCTTAGCATTCAGATACTCAATTATTCATTTAATTTGTTGCTTAATTATTTATGTTAATACACTATATTAAACTTGAAAATTGTGATGTGGTACGACTGGTCATGGAATAATAATGTGACTGATTATATCGAGCATTTTATTTTATGTACCTTTTCCCCTTTTAAAATCATCACAAAAGCGAAACTTATCTTTTATTCGGTCGATTTCAAAGTCGTTAACATGTTATTATCCTAGAAAGCTTTTTTCCACTTTCAACCATTTATCAAATTTGTACACGACGCAAAAATTCTGTATAGCGGTGTTTTAAGTACTACTAGCTACTACTTAAACCTTTTGGACTTCACATATATTAAGAATGTAAGGCCTCCAATATTATAAAACCCCTCTTAAATACGGAAGGATAGTCTCCATTTTAAACTTATGTCTACTATTATAGTTTGGAATTTTTTGTGTTCCGAGTCTCTTTTTGTACTGGTTCCATCCATGATCTCCTATTTTTAGGTCACATCTTTTGTTTAGGAAAATAATTCATTTCGTACTTGTTCCAAACAATCATGCTAAAAATAAATAAAGATGAGGAAAGAAATAATGATGTGAGCACATCTCAATATCTCATCAAGATATTATTAGAAGGACGACTTCAACAAAACAAGATCTCTCAACCAAAATTTATGGACATACTAATTCATTTTTTTTTCAAGGCCATTTCAGAAGTGTCTCTAACAACTGTCGTGTCATTTTTCCACAATTATCAAAGGTTTGGTCAGGTTTTTATTTCTTTTTTGAGTTTGTGGTTTGGCCAAATTGCAGGTTTGGTATTTAAAACTTTAAAATTGCAACGATAGTCTTCAGTTTGGGTTGCATTTTTGGTCTTTATCAGTGTGAAATGACTAAATTACCCTTGTCTTTTTATGAATAAGACAAAGGGTATTTTAGTCATTTAAAATGATCCAGGGACTAAAAATGCAATCCAAACTTTAAAATATAGACTATTGCTGCACTTTTAAAGTTTTGGGGACCAAACCTGCAATTTGGCCAAACCACAAGGACCAAAAATACAATTAACTCTTTTTTTTATATATTTTTTTATCTAATCTATACTACTTTATAATGCATTTGAGCTTAAAATTCGACTTTTTACTGCTTATTAGAGCGCAAGGTATGGGGTGCCATGATGAGCCATTGGTGAAATTGGTGTCTGCCAACCTTACCGCCAAGATGCCAAACTTGCGCTAAACGACTTTTTGTTTTGAGCCACCCACCAGCTCGCCCAAACGCACCTTTGTGTGTGTGTGTGTTTTTATTGTGAGTGAGAAGATATTTGGTGCAGATTTTATGGGACCTGCAGTGATGTTAGTGGTGTGTTATGAGGACCATTGTTTGAGTTATTGGTGTGTTATTGGGAGTATGATGTGACGACAAGATACCAATAACACGTTATCGGTTCTCAGACATACCTTGTGCTCTTATGGAAAGAATTAAAAAATAAGATAAGGAAATTAAATCATCGAAATGACACGTGTCACTTCTCTAACTAAAAATAACAAAAGAGATTTAGCCTAACAAACTAAAATAAAGAAATTAATAATATGGTGACACATGTCACTTCCTAACTAATTAATCACATTTATTTTAAATTTAAATATCTTTTAATCCGCTTAATTTTTTATGATCTAATTTCACCATATTTTTTAAAATTTTGTGCTTTTTAATTCAACATCCATTTTGATATATTTTTATGAGTTTTCTTTAGTAGTCGGGAAGAAGCGGAGTTGAAAAGAGAAAACTTACTTGAATTAGACGTAAAATGAAAAACATTTGTTCGCCATAAAATAGTCATCGTGCACTAGCACCAAGCATCACTGCGGGTTCCCTTCTAGTCATGTAGAATTGGTTCTCATTTGTCTAATATCACGATATATTATTTGTTAGTGTTCATTGAATTTACAGTGTGTTTTCAAGTATAGATTTAAGGAAGAAAGTTAGTGAAACTGAAGAAAACTAAAATATTATGTGTTTTTAAAATAAAAAAATAAAAAATCTTAGGAAGAAAAGTGTGAAAAGGAGATGAAATGGTTGATAAAAATTTTATCCCAAAAATGAGGTGAAAGTGAGAGAAACAAAAAGTTGTACATTTGTTATGACTATTGTGGAAACGTAGAGGGGGGTGAATACGTTACCGTTTAAAATCTTTAGATCTTTAGTATCAAATCGCTTATGAAGCTTGTTATAATATGAAAGTATCAATTATTGTTTGTGACTAATATAAAGAATGGTAAACCAAGTTGTCACACAATCATGAACATCAAACCACATCACAAACAATAGTATAGTGCAAGTATAAAAGTAAAGAGATAAAGAAAGGAAAGTGCAAACCGAACACGAGGATTTATAGTGGTTCGGTCACGGATCTCCTTTCCGCCTCTACTCCACTCCCCGAGTACCCAACTCGAGAGTTACTTCACTAAATCAACAAGCTCCTTCTCGTGGAGAAAACCTTACAATCGTCGCTTACACTTTTTTCGGACAAAGCTAAATACCGGGTTCTAGTTCGAGGTAGAACCAACCTAACGTCCGCTTATACAATATTTCCGACACTAAGCTAGATGTCGAGTTCTTTTACGGTACAACCACTCCCAATATGTTTTATGGCCCAACATAATAAACCTTGTGTTTTATGGCACAAACACATAAACCATCTAATCTAGTTTGGTGAAAGTGTTGTTATGATGCAATGATGTTTACACTAATGATCCATGACACAAATGTCTAATGGATATGAATAACTACTTCTAAATGAACTTCCATTGATAGAAGCCTTCATGATGAAGATCACAAGTTCCTAAACTTCTTGTGATAGATCTTCAACTGTGGTGAGTGGGATGGCTAGATCTCCAAGATTTCCTGGTTGATCAAAGAGTATGCTTACAACAAAGATGAATGTTAAGCATTATGATCATGATCATTAGGGTGTTTAATGTGTTACTACATTGTTAATGATTGATCTAAATGTATGCAAGAAGCGGAGAAGATGCTTTTGAAGTGGTGAAGAAATGGGAAAACAATGGGCTTCTATTTATAGCCAAAGTGGACAGAGCGTGACGACCACGGACCCTTAAAAGGGTTCCGTCTTTATACAATTTGCACCGGGGTACCGACATAAAATCTAAAAATCTTTCTTCAAATCTTTGCAAGATATTACCAAATCTTACTAAGATCACATTTGATTTATCGAGTATCAATCTAACCAAAATATTCAAGTGATCTTCCAAGGATTTCAAAGATGATGCATGACATGATGTAACATGTATTTCCATTTTTAGATTAAAAAGTTTATCAAGGTAAACTTGTAAATGTATTATGTAACTAGTTAATAAAATGTCTAGTTACCTTTTGTAAAGAGTGCTTGTCAAAATAAAATATATTTTGACAAGTGTAAGTAAACTTTAGTATTTGTACAATACTTGTGAATGCAAAATGTAAAATGAGGTTTGAAATAGAATGGTTAACCTATTAAAATACTTAGTGACTCTAAACGTATTTTAAACATTCTAAATGATTTGTTAATGGGTTTGATCATAATGCCACATAACAAACATGTACGAACCTGTGTTGTAATATACGAGGACTTGAGACGTCGAGAGGTGTTGAATGTATGTTGAGACAACGTGTGATTACAAGTAACTTGTACATTTTACGTTATGTATTACAAGTTACATGTTTGTCATCAATCAAAACAAACGAGATTGTATAGATTAAATATCGTAATATTTGCACTAACAATCTCCCCCTTTTTGATGATGACAAATATATGTAAACGTAATAGAAAATAAAATGTAAAAAGTTACTTGTATCCTTACTACCTTTACATTACCTTCTCCGCTTATTACTTTTCTCCCCTTTGTCGAAACAAAAAGTGGCGTGTCTTGGAGTTTAACTTAATTTCTCCCAAAAGGCGATCTTGCATCATCCCAGTGAAGTTAAATCGTCGACTACAATCCGTCCCTTGTTTGGTAGCGGATCCATGGATCAAATAAAGAGGCTTAACCTACATCAAGGTTAGTTTTATGCAACAAAAATTATGAGAAATATATGAAAAAGAAAATGCATAGCAATGTTAGCCTATTTTATCCACTTTTATCGAAGCACAAATGCGTGTTGAAAAGTGAGAATGATGCTAAATGCGCGATGCTCTCCTCGACGGTTGCTCCCCTTGTTCGAGGCGCTGTGGTATAATTAAAACCTACAAAACAAATATTAGTGCAAAACTATATTCGCTATTAGACGAGTAAGTGATATACAACAAAGTGTATATAAGATGCATTCAAGAATTTCTTGAAGCTCCTCGCTCTGTAGGCCAAGATGAACCTTCAAAATAAATATTAGTATAATAGAAGCTTGTCTTTAGACAAATATGTCATATACAACCAAGTGTATAGATCGATGCAATATGAGTGCTTAAAGGACATTCCTCCTTGATCTAAGGTGTCAAGAAGCACCTAAAATAAGAAAAATAATTGATGCAAACTTCATCCTTAGATGACTAAGTTATATACAATCAAGTGTATATGATGATGAACCTACAATGAAAAACATTAGTGCAATATATTTCATCTTTTTCACAAAGAAAAATAAGATGTATATATGTGATAAATGATATAATGAAAGATCTCATGAAATGTAGTTTCCTAATTACAATCATAAGAAAAGTGAGAATATAATATGATAAAAGCCTACAAAATAGTTCCTAGAAAGAAGATATGAAGTCTTCCACCGGGTGTGCCACTAGTGGTGCTAGTGTTGGTGTCGGTTTACTAGTAGGATTCATGTGGTGATGGTAGATGACCCGAGATTTACAAAAGCAATTTTTCGCTAATCCATGGTGGTGATGATTAGTGAAAGTGGTGATGGAAGGTGGCGGTGATTAGGTAGGAAGCTATTAAGGAGTTAGAAACTCGTATGTATAGCAAATATAAAAATATGGAATCATGCAATCCTTTCGTCATGTCAGTGACCATAGCTAAGAGGAAAAGACAAAAAATGCGAATGTACATTGTATTTCAATAATGCATAAGGGTTATGATTTGAATGATTTATTGATGCTAACAATCTATTGTTTTGAGCAAGTTCTCATATGCTTCAACCCAAGAGTAATCAATAATGCGTCTATCTAAGAATATTATAATGAAGATACCAAAAGATATAAAAGTGATGAAGATAAATTGCTCATTGATTGATACTGAATTATAAAATGACCTATTCTAGGTGACAATGGGAAAGGTAGTATTAGCATGGTTTTGACCGACATGGATGATTATTACTTTGAAAAGAAGTGAAGACAATATGGAAAATACTAATAATGAGTACCTATACGAGGATGAGGATGACATCATACGAGTGAGAGTTGGATGGACCAACGTGTTGAAATGGTCGCTTTGATTAATATATCGCTTCAGACCGACAATGATATGCATGATATATGTCAAGCGAGAAAAGGATAAGATCCTATGATGGTGTTCTAGATAGTGAAGTTGTAAGGTGCTAGGTTAAGGAAAATCCTAGATTCGTTGATTGTGGAGATGAAGAAGTTTGTAAACACATGATGTGTTTTTCACTTGATGAGGTATTGGTGTAAACTTGTGATATAAAGTTAAAACGTTGAACTAGTTGTGGTTTCGTGAACCGGTTTTAGCTAAGTGGTGTTTATCTATGTGTTGGTATTTTAGTAGTCTAAGAGACATAAATTTTGACAAAATACAATTATGCGAATGGATTTCTCTCCCTTAACTAGTGGACATCCAACATAATGTGCAATGTATCAAATAAGGAATGACAACAAAGTGTTTAGGAGGTTATTCGGGTTAACGAAAGAGATGAGCTTAGTGAACTTCATCCTTAAAGTCACGCACTCTTCTCGATTAATACGAGATGATCGTATGATGAGGCATGTGGTTTCCTAATAGGAAGTGAAGAGGTTTAGAGTATTGTTATAACTAAATAATGATGGAGGTTATTTTTGAAAGCTAAGCAAAATGAGATTTGGAAAGAGGTCGGTTGAAGACAAAATGCAAAGCCAACCTCTAGAACTTAATTCTATATGCTTTTAAACTATATGCAAGTGTAGGGGTCCCATAAAGCATAGTACTAATCTACGAAGAATAAAGGGATGAGCATATAAAAGTTAGAACCAATTGAGATAACAAATGATTTGTTATCAACCTACAAAACAAATTTGTTAGTTACAAAAGATGTTAACATGATAGAAATCAAATGACAACATATTATATAAGCAAAAACACATTGCACTTTAGTAGACAAGAAATCACCATATAAGATAGCATCAAGACAATCATATTATGCAAGAATACAACTTTATTCAAGACATTTCATTTTGAGATTGTTTTGTCGTTAGACTTAGACGCTAAGCATATTTGGCTTGTAAATTAACACAACAATCTATGTGATTAATTTGTAAGATAAAAGGCTTCTAAAATTTGTCATACCAAAAGTACTTTGACATATTATATGCACATGTAGCAAACAAATAGTGTGACAAGAAGCAAAGAAACAAGATGAAAGATTCATGCAAGCCATGTTTAAGACATAACAATTGGAGCATGTATCATTTGGATCAGACTACACATAGATATAATGAATGACAACTAATAGCTTTCAAACACAAACTTATCATATCGTAATTATCACGTATCAAAATGACATATTATGATTTCATAAGTAACATGTTAATCATGCTAAAATTATTCAAAAGTAAGTATCATGCAAATAAAGTTTTAGGTTTAAACGCTTAGTAGCATGAAACAAGAATACAAGCATTATAAAGATAAACCGCATTAAGGTTTACACATTTGACTAGTTATCAAACACTAAGATAATGTCAAATCAACTTATCGATAAACAAGAACATGTAATCAACACATGTAAGTGCAATGCAAGTGGTTTTACTAAGGTTTACACATTCGACTAGTTATCAAACACTAAGATAATGTCAAATCAACTTATCGTATCAAACAAGAACATGTAATCAACACATGTAAGTGCAATGCAAGTGGTTTTAAAAGAAAAGTCATATATACTACTTGTTTGATTAGTATTCCTAAGTGAGGCAAACTATCAATGTTTTAACACTTACTTTAGGCAAGTATAGGAAAACAAATTTTTCAAGTCGGAGAATGAATATGAGACTATTACTAGCGGTGCTCAATTAAGGCTAAACACGACCATTTTACGGGTGATTCCACAAACCCAACTTCTCTCCAGAAGCAATTCAACCGTTAGGTCAAATTGAGTTTCTAGTGCAATAGATTATCCAAGAATCATTCTCATGTTGAAAGATGGGAACTCCTACTTTTGCCTATTAAAGTGTATAAAGATGATAGTTTACCAATACTGGCTTAATGTGACACAACTAATATGCAATATAACTAAGGAGATGAAGATGTCATGTTATACACATGAATTTTAACAATGGTGTGTTTGATAAACAATGTGTTTTAATCTTGTGTTTAGAATCTAAAGTTGTTCAAATTACACAATTAATCAGATGATCTAATGGATGACATCTTGTACTTTAAATGTGAATCGATCATCTAAGACTAGAGAATGGAATATGTTAAACTAAGAACGTTCTCAAGAAAGCTCTTTGGAACATTATTTAACAAGAATCTAAGCCGAGGTTACCAACTTCAATAGATCTATCAGATGCTCTAAAATTGTGTAGTTTTAACCTCGATGTGCACTCGGTTTGAGCAAGGTTAGGTTATGATGTCGCTTGAAAGGAAATAGATACAAATAGTATCTTTCAACAAATGAGATTATCCCATGGATAAAATTATCATGCTTATGAAAACAAGTATGACAAGATGAATCGATATGCTAGTTCATAGAACTTGTAGATATTTGTTTCAAGATCATTTAGCCAACGAGTGTAATGAAATCTCTTGTAACACAACTATTTATGTCGCAAGAATGATGCATGGATATACAATATCCTTTTAACAAGATGAAATCTTAACGCATGAATCTTAGTCATAATGTTCTTCAAAATATCATTTTTTCTAAATGAAGATATGAATCCAAAGTGTTTGAATCGGATAGTCCCATCTAAATAAACTTGGTCTCAAGATTATATTCACTAGATGATGACAAAAGGAATTCACCGAGTTTCTTATGTATACCCTCAAAAGTCATTGTTGCTTGGGGTGTATGATGTTGGCTTTGAGATTGCATTTTAACATATGTTGTTAAAATGTTGATTCGAGGTTTAACGAAATTTATGCAAAGTTTAACGACTAAGTATTAATAATACTTTGATAATTTGTGAAGGTAGTACTACTTATACCTAGTGGAAATTGACAACAATTACCAAGAGCACCATGCTTATTCGATAGTCGAGGTTCTAGCCATAATGAATTATCTAAGTCCTTATATATTGGAAAGGATGTTTGAGTTTGTTCAAACGTGCATTTGATTCAAGACAAGTGTTGACACGAGGGCTTTTGAGCAATACACTCAACTAATTCAAATGATGGTAAGGATGGTGGATTGGTTGATCTAGGTGGTAGGTCTTCTAGTGTCTAAATAAGGATGCGGTGATGTAGGGTTTGTTGTGCATGGGAGTACTTAGGTTGAATATTTGTCCACAGATGTTGAACACAAAAATACGGATACTAATTCTTATGGTTCATTGGTTGCTACAACTAGTGGGTGAAGTGCTTGAAGTTTTGGTTATGTTTACGAAGCTTAGATACGAGGTATAGGTTCACCTTGAAAGGGCACGCTTGATTTAAAGTATACTCTTGGAAGTTCATGAGCAATACGGTTAATGGTGCCAAAAGATGGAAGAGGGATAGAGGTGTCAAAGAGGATAAGTGGCACCGTGGTTGTTTGTTTTGGATAAGTGTTTCAACATGTGTTGTTAAAATACTGGGTGTTGATTTTTCTGATATGACTTTTAATGACTACAATCGTAAGTCGATATACTTGAATATTTTGGATGAAATACTTAAGTTGTCAATCCTAATTTGTTGAGATTATAAAGCTTAGATTGAACTCAAGGATAACAAGACTTGATAATATGTATTTAACATATGTGTGAGTTATGACTCGATGTAAATACTTATCGCTCAAGGATGACGATTATTTTCATGTTAACCAAAGTGAGGCAATACATGTAGATACAAAACAATATCTATAGTCATATGTTAGACTTGTGTATGATATCTTTGCAAATAATGAGTCCGTGTTTATTAGTCTTGGTAAGTCATAAACCAAGAGAGAGATGTTGGTGGTGTTGCACAAAATTTGATAGGAACAAGCTTTGGAGACTTTGGTAGTGAAGTTGTTTTGGATGATGGTGGGTGATTTTTTGTCGTGGAGTTGGAGTACTCAAGTTTAGAAGGTTCACATCTTGAATGGGTGATGAGATGTTGAGAAGTAATAAGTCTGAGGATGAAGAGCTCAAGTTAATGAAGCAACAAGATCGAATGCTAATCCTAGTGGTTTTCTTAAGTGGCTTATTTGAGGTTAAGGATTTAGTCATTTTGATTTTGTTTTAAGAAATGCTAAGCTTGAGGAAAAGTAACGTCAAGGTGTGAAAATGATCATCTTGAATGTGTTGATTTATGGAACTAGGATTCATGGATTTGATGTTAATCCATACAAAGATGGTAGTTTCTAATGAGATGGAAGTGTCTAAAATCATGTCAAACATCCTAAGTTAATCCATCGAGGATGTGTTGAGCGAGGTATGAAAGATATGCATTAACAACTATCCTAGAAACGAAGTTTGGTAAATTAGATCATGGATTTAGTAAAATTCAATAACTTACCAGTAGGATTCACGGCACCATTTCTTTACACACCGAACCCTTAAATTGGTGCCACCGTCCGCCGCATGGTATGGCGGTATTCAATGCATAATGCATTTGCACCAACATTTTGCGCCGCCTCGATCCGTGGACATCGAAAAAGTTCACAGACCCATTTTTAGGTGTCGGGAGTTTTCCAAACCGGAATTTTGCTTAAAACATGTGACATTAATTACTTCTAGTTAGGAAAATTCGATAACACATATACAAATATAGTGGAGCATAGACTTTGACTATATAACGATTTTCACATAAAAGTGAAAATGGGTAAAATTTGATAACACTTATGCTATCCACCGCATAAACCGGTTAGCATACAACATTATTTTAAGTCATATTATCATCCTACAAAGTAAAAACAAATAAATTACATCATACAACATTGTTTTTGTCCTTGTACCAAACACTCTCTTAACACCTTCATTTTTCAAAGTACTTGACTAATTTACTTAGTACTCATTGCTAAGTGAGTTATGACATCTCATAAGTTATGCGAGATGTTAGTAACCTATGCAAACGGTGATCTAATTCTACAAGCGATGGTAAAGTAATTTTCCAACTTAGTGCACAAAATCTAGCAAATAACCTATTGTGCATAAACAAGAAATCGTCAAACAAGTTTAATAAATAACATGGCAAGATTGACACTTATATTATGCAAACAAACAAGTGTAAACAACAATTTGAAAATAAGAAGCAACATATATGCAAACAACATAAACAAGTGGTCATTTAGCATAACGTAACAAGAAAGACATTTTTCGTCATTTTGCTTAAATATGACGATGTATACCAAGCTTGATTAGTTTCCTTTAAACATATTACCAAATTATTTAGTTTCAAAGGAAGTTGTATCAAAGTTCTAAGAATACCAACTTAAATTGCTTGATTCAAAAATTTGAGTTTTATGTTAAAGCGAAACTCAATATTTTAGACATACTGTAGTATTTGGTCTATTTCACTTATTTAAAATTAGACTCAGGCCATGAGAATATTTTTAAATGAAAGTAGACTCAATTCCCTTTAAAATAATAGGTGGCTCGACTGCACGGACTTACGGTTAATTAGTTATGATTTTTTGAAGTTGCCCAAAATCTGACATCAGACAGACGGATTCCACGGAACCAAATAAAGGGATCCGCCTTTATAAGATTTGGTACCGTGGTCCTCTCGAGATGTTCACCAAAACTAGTATTTGACATGTAGAAAACATGCGACTTACTAGATTTCATAGTAAACATATAATACACATATTTAACAACATATCTACTTATGTAACATATCTTAAACATTTACTTGAGGTGATTTTTCAACTAGAATTATAGTTATCCCAAACACTCCTTTAAAATCATATTTCTTCGTAAATTATCTATGAGCACACAATACAATACTTACTAGTTCTTTCAATAAACTTTTTTTTTTTTTTATATTTTACTTTTCAAGAAAACCTTCAAGCTTGTATACAAAGTTACATTTAACAACAAAATTTCTAAGTATAACAAGCAAAGCATTTTTCATATTATTTTTCGCTCAATGGTAATTTGATACATGGATCGCACTTCATTTTAAAACCATTTGTTTTGAAAATACGAGCCACGCGGCTCGATACCAATTGTGGAAACGTAGGAGGGTGAATACGCTACCGCTTAAAATCTTTAGATCTTTAGTATCAAATCGCTATGAAGCTTGTTATAATATGAAAGTACCAATTATTGTTCATGACTAATATAAAGCATGGTAAACCAAGTTGTCACACAATCATGAACATCAAACCACATCACAAACAATAGTATAGTGCAAGTATAAAAGTAAAGAGATAAAGAAAGGAAAGTGCAAACCGAACACGAGGATTTATAGTGGTTCGGTCACTGATCTCCTTTCCGCCTACTCCACTCCCCGAGTACCCAACTCGAGAGTTACTTCACTAAATCAACAAGCTCCCTTCTCGTGGAGAAAACCTTACAATCGCCGCTACACTTTTTCTATTACAAAGCTAAATACGGGTTCTAGTTCGAGGTAGAACCAACCTAACGTCGCTTATACAATATTTCCGACACTAAGCTAGATGTCGAGTTCTTTTACAAGGTACAACCACTCCCAATATGTTTTATGGCCCAACATAATAAACCTTGTGTTTTATGGCACAAACACATAAACCATCTAATCTAGTTTGGCGAAAGTGTTGTTATGATGCAATGATGTTTACACTAATGATCCATGACACAAATGTCAATGGATATGAATAACTACTTCTAAATGAACTTCCATTGATAGGAAGCCTTCATGATGAAGATCACAAGTTCCCTAAACTTCTGTGATATATCTTCAACTCATGGTGAGTGGGATGGCTAGATCTCCAAGATTTCCTTGGTTGATCAAAGAGTATGCTTACAACAAAGATGAATGTTAAGCATTATGATCATGATCATTAGGGTGTTTAATGTGTGTTACTACATTGTTAATGATTGATCTAAATGTATGCAAGAAGGTGGAGAAGATGCTTTGAAGTGGTGAAGAAATGGGAAACAACGGCTTTATTTATAGCCAAAAGTGGATGAGCGTCTGATTTACCACGGACCCTTAAAGGGTTCCGTCCTTTATACAATTTGGTACCGTGGCACCGACATAAAATCTAAAAATCTTTCTTCAAATCTTTGCAAGATATTACTAAATCTTACTAAGATCACATTTGATTTATCGAGTATCAATCTAACCAAAATATTCAAGTGATCTTCCAAGGATTTCAAAGATGATGCATGACATGATGTAACATGTATTTCCATTTTTAGATTAAAAGTTTATCAAGGTAAACTTGTAAATGTATTATGTAACTAGTTAATAAATTGTCTAGTTACCTTTAGTAAAGAGTGCTTGTCAAAATAAAATATATTTTGTCAAGTGTAAGTAAACTTTAGTATTTGTATGAAATACTTGTGAATGCAAAATGTAAAATGAGGCTCAAATAGAATGGTTAACCTATTAAAATACTTAGTGACTCTAAACGTATTTTAAACATTCTAAATGATTTGTTAATGGGTTTGATCATAATGCCACATAACAAACATGTACGAACCTCGTGTTGTAATATACGAGGACTTGAGACATCGAGAGGTGTTGAATGTATGTTGAGACAACGCAGTGATTACAAGTAACTTGTACATTTTACGTTATGTATTACAAGTTACATGTTTGTCATCAATCAAAACAAACGAGACTGTATAGATTAAATATCGTAATATTTGCACTAACAACTATATTACTCTTATTTACTTTAACTTGAACCACAATTAAATATATGATTAAGGACATAATTGTCAAATAATAATTTTCTTATCACTTTACTTTCTTTTCTTATACAACAAAAGAACACTAACAAAGTTTTAACAATCTTTCTTTTCTCTCCCTACCACTTTTTATTATTATTTTTTTTTACTTTTCACTTTCTTCAACTAAAAAGTGGAGAACACAAAGTTGTAAGTAAACCCAACGGGTAGTCCAAGGTTAGCATTGGGCTTTGAAATCCCAAAGAAAAGCTACGCTCAATAAATACGAGAGGCGTGTTATAGACGTCGTCATGTTAGCTTTTACCTTTAATATTCCTATAAGACAAATCTTGAAAAATACCTCTCGAGTATAATATAGTATAGACACCATTGGTCACAATCTTTATTTTCTTTTCATTATCTTTAAAACAAACACATTTCATTAAACTAAAAATAAAATTAAAATACATAAGACAAAATACGACATTTCGCTAAAAGTAAACTACAATATTATAGTGTAGTAGAGTTTTAGCCCAATTGGCTATAGCCCTTACACACACAGCCAACCCACAAAGCTAAAGGCCCAATACATTTCGCCTCGGAACCAACTCTCTGAGCAAATATTAGTCAAATGCATTTTTTTGGAACGAACAATTATAATATAAAACTAGCAATAAGCAAGATAAAAGAATTACAAAGTATTAGTACAAGAAATTACACTAAACCCTAATCGAATGCATAACATCTCTTGCTTGGAGAATCAACTCCCAAGCAACAACTAGCATCATGATTTGTCCTCCAGACCGTTATGGTACTACTGCCACATGCAACCACCTCATTGGTGTAGAGGTAGTGATGCAAGTATTTCGTTATGACATGCAGATCATGCCTTGTACGAAAATTCCCATAACGATAAGAGCCAAGGATGGCATACCACGTGTCATCCTTGTCTCTTCCACTGGATAACCTCTATGTGGTTCATCCAGAACCGTCAGATCATATCCACAGATCACGCACAACTGAAAGGATCCCTATAAATAACACGCATTTCATGAGAAGAAAAGTTCATTTTCCACATTTTACACACACTAAACCCTAATCAGATGTGAGTGTTACCCCGACTTTAGATAAACACTATTATCTCGGGTTCTTACCACTCGAGGAAACCGAGCATACGATTAGCCTCATCTCACACCACAAACTTTAATGAATCATTGCTTTACGCACCATACATAAACACAACACATAAAGAAACAACATTTTGTCTCGCTCTGCCGTTTTAATATCGTTGCAAAGATGATCCACAAGATCATGTCAAAGGACGTTATGTACATCTTGTCACCTAGTTCCTTTTGTGTGGTCGATCTCTCGACCCATGTATGTTGAATTGGCTTTGGGACTAACGTAATCTCATTAATTTCACTTATGTCAAATTTTTAATCTTTTAGTATCATGTTATGCAATACAATGCAACAAGCCAACAATACATAATCCTACGTATCTTGCTCACCTGGTAAGCACGTACGGGTTATTTTATAATCCCCCAACGACCTTTTAGGACACCAAAGCTCGTTCCACATCTTTTCTTTTACTGTCTTAAGCCATCTTAAAATTCAGATCACATTAGTTTCGTGCAACCGTTTATGATTCAACAAAAGTAGCTCAAATGGGATAAATATCGTCGACTAGGTAATATCCTTTGGTATATGTTTTACCATTCAATGTATACGGAAACTCAGGAGAAACATCATCAATTAGGTCTTTAAACAAATTTGAATGATATAGAACATTTAGGTCGTTATTTGCACCTGCTATTAAAAAAATGCATGCCAAATCCACAAATCATATGATGGTGCTTCAAGCATCATTTTTGGATATTTGTGATCCTCTCCCCCACCCCCACCACCACACTTTTTGAATTACCTTTTGAAAGAAGATGAGAAATTCCTCCATTCTCAATGCATAAAATCTATACAATCAATCATACCCGAGAACCCATGATAAGTTTCATGATTTTCATATATACCAAAAGTATCATTAGGTGAAGGTTTTCTTATATACTTGATCTAGCGGTTGCAATGCTAAAATTTTACAACCTCCTAGGAAATGTACCTAACCTTGTAGTGTAGTATAATAAGCCGAGGGGGGATTGATCGTTCTATATGGGAATAGTTAGGTAGACTCGAAATGTATGTTGTATGATCTAAAGGCGTGGGAAGATTATTTTTGATATTTTTATTTATTAGAAAACAAGTAAATATATGGGGTTTTGAGAGAGTTTGTTTTAGGACTAACATTAACCTAAATTGCGATAAAAGTAAAAGAATAAGTAAAGTAAATTTTGGTGGAAAACAATAAGAGATAAAGGTGTATTTACCTAGGGTGCACTACTCCTCGTTAGCTATCCAACTGTACCTATTGATTGATCAAATGCCTATGATTATTATGTAACGATTCTACTAGTAGCATGTGATGGCCAGGTTTTGTAGCTAAAATGATAGAGGGACGGGAATTAGACAACAATGTTATAGTAGATGCGGATTGATTAACTAGAAGGACATGAGAACTAAAGATACAAGTTTTCTAGGTATCGGGCTTGTGTTTTAGGCGATTATCTGTAGGACGAATGCTAATCGTGTATCGAGACAATCTAATATAATCAACTAAGTAGAGGTACATATATTAATGAGGTTTCGTACTTAGTTTTTGGAATCACAAACATACAATCAAACAAAGAATCGCTAGGAAGAAAGAAGTATAAGCTAACAAGTTTCATGCAAAACCCTAAGTAAATACTACATACATCTATCCTAGCATAAAAATAAAGAAAAAAGAACAAGATATAATCAAACAATTAATGATTAACGTTATTGATTGATTAATCAAAAAACTTATCTCTTTAATACATATGATAAACTGAGATAAAAAGGGTTGGTAAGCAGCTACAATCCTATTAGGGTTTATCTCCAAGTAATTTCACACGAAAATATGAAAAAAAATGCGAAGTATATATAGAAAACCCATCTGTGACGATGTCAGCTTTTAACTGTGACTCCGTCACGTCATAAATCGACTCATGGTTTTTATTCCACCACCGTCACGTCAGCCTTTGCGTGCGACGATGTCACAGGGTTGTAACGGCCCACAAAAGGCATCCGACACACTAACTTATCACATGGCACATTAAATCGACTTTCTTGGGACTTCTAGTGAAGGCTTCACAAAGGTTGGTCACAATTAAATCGCATTTTTTCCGTTCTTCGTCCAAATGAGCCTAGGTTTCGCATGTTTCTAGCAAAAGCATTCCCAAACACCTAAAACTAAAAAAAATGATTTAGGACAATAAATAACATAAAGTGTATTAAATAAAGGGCTAAATGACCCCTAAAAGCTATACGAATTTACACCTCATCAATACTCCTCCGAGTATAAATCCCATATACATTTCATAAAAATTTCAAATTCTCATGACTACAATATTCACGAATTTGTAAATATTCATCAAAAGTGTATGGTGTTGTCCCGTATGCTAATTGGTGTATAACAGACGTACAATTCACTATAGGACTAATACTCATTTTACCTGTGTCATCTGGGTGTGATCTAAAAAATAAAAAGTGCTCTAAAATTGGTTTTAAGTTATAGTTACTGATACCTTCAACTATTGATAAAAATAGTTTTGAACTCTTTCGGAACGCTTGCCTAAAATTCCTTCCAGAGTATTTTGGATTGTCGCGAAATTATCTTCCATAAGACATACTTCGGCACCTACATAGTCTCGTGGTATGGTTGTCTACTGTGTGTTTGAACTAGTGGCTTCATCGTCGTCAAAAGCTATATGTTGTTCATGGTAATCGTACAACCGTAATAGTTTTTCAACTTGCTTTTCGTTGGAATAACTCATGTTGAAAGTGTATGAAATAGAGAGCAAATTGAGTGTTTGAGATTGTTTGTATGTTAAAAGTATATATGAAATGGGAGAAACCGAGTGTTTTAGGTTGTTTGTATGACAAGAGTGGATATTTATTGGAAAAAATGCTTTTCAAAAATGTGGCCGTTTCCTTTTTGACAATTGCATCATTCAAATTAAAAAATAAAAAATAAAAATAAAATGGAAAATGGTCGCCAACCGGATGGCGAAACCATCTATAACGCGGCTAAGGCGTAGGTGGTGGTGCAGCATGGCGCCACCATAGGTGCCCAAAAGGCCCTACAACTGTCTTGCACCGTAAGAGGTTCTAACTTCGAATTACATAAGCTACAATTTTTGAGTCACCTTCCCTAACCATATTAATCCTTGAGAGCTATAATGATTCACAGGCCGGCTCCATGTGTGATTTGTGTAGTCCGGGCTTTACTTGTCATGTCACCAATGGTGGCTCGGTTGGGTTTCCCTGATAGACAGCACACACACAAAAAAGAAGCAAATAAGATAATTTGCATAATTAAAGCACTCTTATATGAACTCGAAGATACCAAACATAATGACAATATGACGATCAAGTACAAACAAAGTAGTTCTTTCTCATTTAAAGTTCTCATATCATATGTTTGGTGTAGAGGAAATTGGATGAAAAACGAGCAAAAGCAATGGAAAAGATGCAAAATGACGTGGCGAAAGCGAAAAGAAAAGCAGAGGAAAGACGAGCAACAGCAGAGGCCAAGAGAGGAACCAAAGTGGCTAGGGTTTTGAAATAGCCAACTTGATGAGAGCTGTTGGTCGAGCTCCTACAAAGCGCTCTTTCTTTTAACATCGCCATATCACAAACAAACAAACAAAACAGATTATTAGTTTTTGAATAATGTATGCAAGTTATAGTATTTCAATGTTTTTGACTCAATTGTGCCCGTAAGCTAGGGAAAATCCAAAGATGGTGTACCCTAAAATACAAGCTTGAGATGCATTGATGCGTGTTTTGCACACGATGAATACCGTATTTGAGTGTCTTAGCATCATTGGAAGCTTGTCATCGAGAGAACTTTTGTACAGTCTTTTTGCTAGAAACTACGTACTTATTCTGTAAATGTAAACAGTTTATTGATATGTTACTAGAGCTAGAACTTTGTATGTGTAATATATTGTGCTTGATTATATGCAACATGTTGCTGACTAATATAGGTTCGCTTTCTATATCTGTTATGTCCTATACTATAAATTGATGCTAAATAAGTCTCACGTTTAAAGAGCTGTTTGGGATTTTGATAACATAAGCTAGGTAGTTCTCGCATTCAATTTCATCACCTTAAATATTAGGATAAAAACAAGAATTACGATTTTTGTCCAACTAAGGATAAACAGATTAAGGAAATGGGAGAAGAAAGTAAAGTCTGTGGAACTCATTTAGGTCTGGAAAAGAGTTGATCCCTCCGAGGGAAAATAAAATTGATTGGAAAAAATCTGTTTTCGTATTATATTAGAATGTTGACGTATAACAGCAAGATACAAGGCTAGATTTCCTAAAGAAAGAGAAGGGGGTATCGGTGATTGTTAGTTATTCAAACTTGGAGGCTGGACTACTTGAAAGGTTTAACGGTCATGATCATATATCATTGATATGCATATTTGAACTTTAAGTTAAACTAATGAGATGAAATCTTAAGATCAATTAAGTGATCTAAAAGTATACTAATTATTAAACTTCTCAAGCTTTTTCCATCAGACACTGGACCCTATAGGACTATTTTACATGGAAAAATCTTTGGGGAAAGATCACCAACTTCGTCGGTTCCCATTTTGCTTTGAGCAGAATCTTGGTGTTATAGATTTAAGATTTTTGGTTAATGGGATACATCTTGGATACCGCTACTGGAAGACCTTGTTTTATGTATGACTACATACATAGCTTCTTTGACAGCGATCAGCATGGTATTAGCTGTGGCAAATCTATAGCTACAATCATACTTTTCACTAGATAAACTTTGTATAATTCAGTATTACAGTATAAAGTAAATCATGTAGCGTATTATGTGTTTCTCTATTCAGAATCAGTTTATGTCCTTTGTTTGAAAAAGAAAGATGATTAGTTGAATGGGTTCAACAGATTTACTTTATGGTCAAACGGATATACTGTGTATACGTAATCAACAACCACGACGACATGTAAATGATAAGGTATTGTAATAGTATAGTTGTCGGGTCATTTGGGGTTGCAAGTATAATATACAAAAGCATGGAGTCAGTAAGTATGGTTCTTGTTAAGAAAACAATCACACTTGTAAAAGGACATCTCAATTAAGAGTTTTTTTATAATCAAAACCAAAAGATAAAACGCGTTTTCACTATTTTAATAACTGCTTTTTTAATATAGCTCTAAACTACTCCAATCAGTTGTTCAAAATGACATGAAATTAAGCACTTAATTGTTGATAGAGGACCCATGATAAGAACATTTACATATTCAAATCTTGTAGATCCACCAACTACAGAAAAGTTGTGTTAAATTATTTAAGAAAAAACAAGACAGGAAATATCAAGGAATGGGGTTAATTACTCACAACAACACTTTATTATGTCACATTGCATTTCAAGATCTTGTTTATCTTTATTAGTGCATATTTTGTCCATATAATTGAACACTTATTTGTATAAACCTAAAAGTGCCCAAACCCCACTTTAGATTATCTATTTCAAATGTCAGATCATGATCAAAGGTCCAAAATCTTCATGGTGATGAAGATATTAGGGATGTGCACGCCTTGACTTCACCATATTATCCTCATTCCATGGCTACTAGTGATCGAGCTCATGGAGATTTTTCAAATATGAGTGTTACCAATAGCACACTAGTGCTAGCAGGATCCTCAATAGCGAGTAGCACAGTTGAAAATGATGGTGCTAGCAATTGGGATTATGGATTGCATCCTTCAGCGTCTCCCACACGAGGAGACAGTGTTTCTGTTGTCACTCATGGTGGTAGAGAGGTGGCAGCGTCCGTTAGAAGCGTTAAGAAAGAGGAGGTTGAATCCAAGATAACAGCTTGGAAGAATGCTAAAATTTCTGAGATTAACAATAGGTTTAAATGTGAGGATGCGATAATCAACGGTTGGGAGAACGAACAGACTCAGCAGTCCACTTTACGGATGAAGAAAATTGAGGTAAAGAGCATGATATGCACATTCATACCCTTGAAAATTAAACTTTCTGTGCAAATAAGTTTTAAGCATATCCTTGAAAAAGTTTTTTTTAATAGATTATTATTCTCCTTCGAAAATCCATAATTTGTCACTAATAGAGCCACAGAGAAGCCAAGATGGGCACGTTGGGTAATAGTTCAAAATGGGTAAAGTTTGTCTTGATAAAACGGGTCGCGTTAGATTGACCCCAAACACACAGTATTTTATTTGCATAAAACTAGTTAGTAGATTTGTTAACTATTGGGTAATTTCCGCTACACCTTCTATTCTTCTAAGTTAAATCTTTTATTTACCAGTCTGTCACATTAAAAATAAAACACATCTCTAATCGACCTCTTCTAACCCACATCAAGCTACTAGCTATAGATGATAGGTCAAGTTCTACATGCTATATTCGGCTAAAGTTCTACGTCATGATCAAACACTCTTTTGTTTATTCAGAGAAAGCTAGAAGAGAAGCGAGTACGAGCAGTGGAAAAGATGGAAAATGAGATAGCAAAAGCGCATCAAAAAGCTGAAGAAAGGAGAGCATCAGCAGAGGCCAAGAGGGGAGGCAAAATTGCTAGGGTTCTTGAAGTAGCTAACTTGATGAAAGCTGTGGAAGGTCTCCTGTGAAGAGCTCATTTTTAGAGCCTCTTGACTATCTTATTAGTGCATGATCGATAAAGATTGGAGTACTAAGGAGTACCCTATAAGACTTAAACTACTTTTATGTATTAAATATGTTTATCTTGTAATTTAACAAACTTTCCCATTGTTTTATGTATTAATGTTTGTGAGATTTTGTATCTTGTATGGTATTTGCAATGTACAAGATGCTACTATTTGAGATTAATAATGTACATATTATTATGTGAAGTGTCAATATCGTTGTTCACCATGTAAACACTAGATGACCAAAGTCGAGATGATTAGTTTGTAGATTTTGTAAGTTTAAAACTTTAAATGGTGTTTCTTTGTTAACAAATAAGCCTACATACTTACCAAAGAGTCTTTCATCCGGTTGTGGGTTCATGTCCGGCAAAGGATGAACATGAAATTATTGTGACTGTGTGAAAATATATACTATCGTACTTGTTCGTAATCTTTTAATTTTTTTTACTGTGTGAAGAGATTGCAATAACTAAACTTATGTCCAATCATGCGCTTAAATCATTTAAGTTTTGCAGCATGTATTAGTTATTCACTTTTTCATTATATCTACTTTTATTGTTGTTACTTGGTCATAATCTTTTCTTAAACTTATAATACACATATGGTTTATTCTCAATCATTTTGAAGATACAGACAACAGGGCAATTGTGCATGTGATTTATGATTGAGTTGGGGGCTCAATTGATTTTAAACTTGGGCTACTCATTATAGGCTTCTATAAGGTAACATGTCGGCCCAAACTGAATGGAAGTCATTTCCCTATGCCCGCACTTGGTTTATTTATGGCTAATGTCAGTAGGTGTTCATCGGTTCGGTTATCGGGTTGTTCGGTGTATTCGGTTCAGTCAATTTGATTAATTTTTTTTTTTTGAGTATAACCGAAAACCAAATCAAACCGAATTAAAAATGATTAAACCGAACCAAATAACCAAAACCGAACTCCAATTACCTGAAGCCAAACCGAATTACATAATTTAATTTATTTATTCTTTTATTTATATAAATTTTAGCAAAAATATTTTAAATCTTATTGTTAAAGCTCATTTTTTCGATTTACTTTTTGACTTGTGATCATATTATTATTAGTTGATATATGTTTACATGTGTAGTCGTAAAGCCCATGTAATGTAGATAGGCCTAGCCCATGATCTAGAATACTCTTGTAAATCTTTATATTCGGTATTGCTGTAATCAATCAATCAAGGAAAACAATTAACCTTCAATATGGTATCAAAGCCAGTGATTTTCTCCTAATTTTTCTCCCCTACACGTTCCTCTCCTCAACGCTCCATCTTCATCCCTAAACCCTAAAACAGGCAACAATGACCGGTGACAACCCCCCACCATCACCACCACCTCCCCCCACCACCGATCACTTAATCCCTTTTAGCATACCCAACAAGGTTCCTGTTAAATTGGACCTTGAAAAACATAACTATATCTCTTGGAGTTCTTTCTTTCTAATACATCTTGTAGTCTCGGACTTAAATCCCATATGTAGGAGAACCTCTCTAGTACTCCTCTCCGAATGGTGCAAACTCGATGACCTCATTAAGATGTGGATTCTTGGGTCCTTGTGTGACACATTACAGGAACAAGTCGTCTCAACACCCGGCTATGCTAAAGCCCTTTGGGATCACATAAAAGATTTGTTTCGTGACAATAAAGATGCTAGGGCGATCAATCTTGACAATGAGCTCCGCTCCATCAAGATTGGAAAGATGTCTATTAATGAGTATTGCACAAAAATTAAGTCAATGGCAGCTAGACTTAAAAACCTTGGATCTGCGGTTGGTGACAAGACCTTGGTGATGTATGTCGGCAATGGTCTTGACTCTCGGTTCGCCACCATGTCAAAATTATCCGTCATCGAGAGCCCCTTCCCACTTTTGAAACGACGCGCACCATGTTACTCTTGGAAGAATTCCCACTACCTGATGAAACCGGCACCTCCAACACATTCGAAAGTAGTTCCTCATCTCCTACAGTACTTGTGGAAACTAACAATTTGGGGCCAAAAGGTCACTCTAGTTCTCATAACCCTAAAACACTAAGCCTACCACAGTTGTGCAACCACTTCAACAAAGGTTCATGCAAGTTTGGCAAGCGATGCAAGTTCATCCATGATCACGAAACCGGCAGTTTAAACTCCTCTCAAAACCGCAACCAGCTTCCTTCACTGTACATCCGGATACCCCTGCAATCTCACCACTTCTGGTCACCCTGGACTTTACCAATACCGCCAGGCCCAACCATTAACAACCTACTCTCCTGTACCAGCCCAACAGCAGGCACACCACCCCTACTCTCCTGTACCAGCCCAACAGCAAGCCCACGTGGCTCAAGCCCAGCAGCCTATACAACCCCTCCCCTATCCGTAACATTCTCACAACCCCGGACTGCTCGGAACCGCTCCTGCTCTTTACCTGTCTCAAGCCACCTCTCTACCTAGCGCTTTTAGCACCATGACCCTGCAAGACCCGACATAGAACATAGATATAGGTGCTTCCTCTAATTTAAATTCCAACGCAGTAATCGATGCAGCTACACGCGTGGCGCTCGGGGTCAAAGGAACTTCCTTTCGTCGAAAGCAAGTTTTTCAACACCCCAGGCGGTGAACCTAATCGTTGTAGTGTAGTATTAGGGTAAGCCACGGTATTGATATCGCTCTCTGGGGAATAGGAATGCTAGTGAGAAGTTACTACGCTAAGGTTGGGATTGAGGAAGATTATTTTTTATCTTTTTATATTTTTAAGAAAAGGAAAGGTACGAATCTCTGGATTTGGATTGGGGTTGGTATTGCTACCGATTATTCTACTTATCTAATTATCTAATCTAAGGTGTATGTAGTCTATGTCTAATTATTGTGTGCTCGTATGATAGTTTAAAGATGTGTTTACTTAGGTTTTACTACTCCTTAATTATCTCCTATTGGTGGTTGAATTGTCACGCCCTTATTCTTAGTTGCGTTGTGTGTCTAAGGTTGTAGGGTATGCTTCTCCCTAACTCTTTGAACTTACCAAAGGGTCTCGCCTACAAAACCCACTAGGATAATAAACTCTTACTCTAAGGCACTCTTTGGATGGTTTAGCTTACAACTACTCAAGGAGTCATATTCTAAGGTTCACAAAGATTTAATCAAGCATTAAGTACACAACGAATGACCTATCGCATTACTAGATCATTAATCAACTAAGATAAGAGACAACCAATCAATATTCAATAATTAAGTTTCATATTCCTAAGCAAACACACAAGTAAATTAGCGGACATGGAGAACATGCAAGCATACACACAAATAATCAAAGACATAATTGTATTAATGAAGTAAAACACTTATCTTGGTGTAAGATAGGGTTTGGAACCCTAAAATACTGTACAAGATAGCCTTGGTTCGGTTTAGGTTTTTACTCCAAAAGACTACACTAATATCGAAAAATTGGATTCTATATATAAGATTACACATGCGACGGCCACCTTATGTTTTGTGACGCCGTCGGTCGCCATCATTAGGGTTTCGTCTTGGCCACGTTAGACTTACGACGGCGTCACCTTATGCTTGTGACGCCGTCCTCTTCACTTTCCGATGCCGTCTGATTGCATCTAGGCCGTCCGAGTCAGATGGCCTACTCTTTTATAACTTGACGTCGTCACTTGAAAATAGGAGTTTTGGCTTCGTCCCATCACAAAATCCTCCGACGGCGTCGCGCTTAAAGAACGCCACCTTATGTTTTCGGCACTTTGAGTGTCTCGATTCGACTTTGGCCATTTTCTTCAGATATTCGCGCCTTTTCGTCCAAATAAGTGCCATTCCAAGATTTTGCCTTCAAGAGACCTAAAAGTGAAAAGGAACGATATTAAGCAATAACGGATACAAAAGTGATCAAATAAAGGCTTAAACGACCCTCAAAAGGTACCTTTAAAACCTTATCAAATATCCCTACACTTGGTATTTGCTTGTCCTCAAGCAAATGTGCTTTAGCCAATTGATTTATAAGTTAGAGGTCATGAAGCATTGGTTTAAAACACCACAACACATATAAGCCCCGCAAAAGTCATAACAAGCACGAATCACATACTAGCACCTCTCATGGGGTGTTTGGATACTCACATCTCTCGGTGTATATGAAATATAACAAATTGGAAATGGAAGATAAACACTCATTAACCGGTCCTAGTACATAGATTACCATAGGCTTGAGAATAGATCAAACCTCCATCGCTTGGCGTAAGCACCTAGGAAAGACTATCAAAGAGGTCTTTAAAGGGTTGTAATGTTAGGTTTATGGTAGAGAAACAACGGGTTTGGTGGGATAGGCTATATAGTGGTGGCAAGTCAAAAATCTTATTGTTACAAGCATACGAAGAATGGCGTTGCTAAGCCAAGACTGGACCTTCTAGACTCGAGCTAACTGAAATAAACAAACATAAATTTAAAGGATAGATGTAGGATGGTAGCCCGTATGTTTTTTTTTTTTTTCACTCTATTTTTTTTTCTTTTCTCTTTTTCTCTTTTTTTCGATTTTTTTTTCATACACTTTTACTCTACCATCCTCTACGGTAACATCAAAATGATAGGGATTTATAGGCACATCCCTATACTTGAGTTTTTATTACTCTAACACTAATTTGACCCGAATTGAAAAGATCAAAACACTTGGGGTACATTACTATGCAAACAAAGGGAATTTGAATTTAACGTTCTCTTCCCGTCATTTCATAAACTTTAACTTTTCCCATGAATCTCAATCGTCCCAAAACTGTATACAAAGGATATGACTCGACTTAGCAACTCATTCAAGCAACTAGATAATTGAACTAAGGGTTTAGGGTGATAACAATAATGCACTAAAAGTGAGTGCATACAAGGTAGGCTAAGGCGATTTAGGTGTATATTTGGGGGTGGGGTGTGAACAATGCTCTTCATTGATATTTCGGAAAAACTGAAACATCACGAGAACCGCGAAAAGGATAGGCTCGAGGGTTAACTAGGGGTATCGTGTACTAAAGATGAGTACAACGCAAAGGTGTGGGGAATTACTCAACCGCTGGAAGAAGTAATTATATTACGGTATCAAACAAGGGTTATCCTAATGCCTCTTATCATTTAGTTATTCCTAACTACACAAGTGTAGTCTTACTAGCGATCTCGGATGCATCACAAAACAAGTTCTAGAATCTATTATACTACCGGTTCACACTCCAAGCATTAAAGATGAATGCTTTAATTCCTACTAATCTAAGGGTGATCCTCACACCAAGCATTAAAGATGTTGTTTTACTCCTTCCCGACGCCGTCGTTGTTATCTGATGCCGTCGAGTTATCCCGACAAAACCGGTCTCGCGATTTTCTCGAAAAATTTCGAAAATTTACATCTTTAGAATCTGGAAAAGTTTCGCAAAACATCCATTATGACTCGATACAAGCATTTGACTCGAACAAACACACATATATCTTTTAGTTAATTGTTATTCTCATGTTTACGCTTTCTTTGGAAAACGTGTGTAATCCTCCTACACTTATCCCTTATGTAAAATACCTTTATATGCAATTAAGACGAGGTTAAAAACAAAATAAAGCATTTTTACAAATTTAAACATGAGAATAAACAATCAATAAAAGACATATGACACTAACAAGCAAACAATTAAGCATGGGTTGCCTCCCACGAAGCGCTTTTCTTTATTTGAGAGTCTTGTAGCTAGACTCGTGAGTCGCGCTCCCACGCACCGATATAAGTAAGCCTATCCTCAACAATGTCATAAGGATCAAACTTATCATTCAAGTTCCAAGTAGTACGTTTGGTTAGATATGCTTTTCAAACTTCTCCATCGGGATCATAGATTGTTATCCTAATGTGCCACTCTCCATCACCGTCACTAGGCCGTCTATCCCAATCCCATTTGTGTTTAGATTTCTCAACTTTCCACTTATTCATGACAAGGTTGACGGCAAGCTTCCTAGGAACTCGGTCATCTTCCTAAATACTAAGGCGCCCTCGAACGGGTTCACTTCCATGTCCCTAGCCATTTCTTTTCTTGGAAAGTTGCTTTACTAGTGAAGGCTTCATCTAGGTAAAAGATCTTTGGGGCCTATGAGGTTCTTATCTATCCAAGGTCCATATCTAGAAGGCTCTCATCCAACCTAATCTCATGTGGATTTCTCTTCTTTGTAGTCGATGCTTTTGACATCGTAAATTGACCTAGCACTCCCTCTCCTACCACTATCTTGGACATCTTACAATCGATGATGGCACTAGCGGTAGCTAAGAATCCTCTTCCTACTAGTAATGAGCATGTCGGGTCCTTATTCATGTCTAGCACATGAAAGTCGGCCAAAAGAGTCAACCTCCCACGTGTACTACCATGCCTTTTATTATTCCTACCGACGTGCAACACTACCGTCCGCTAGACCTAAGATGGTTTCCGTTGGTTCTATTTTACCTAAGTTAAGGCTTCTATGGAGGACAACGGAACAAGATTGATGCATGACCCTAAGTCGGCTAGAGCGTCGAGAGGTTCGAAGTTCCAAGCCTACACGGAAGAGTAAATAGACCGGATCGCCTAACTTAGGTAAATTATTTCGCACAAAAGCGGACCCATGTTTTCCAAGCTTAAGTTCTAACTCATATTTTTCTTTTAAAGCATTATAATAAGTGCATGAGCTAAGACCTCAAGAATCGGTTTTTCTTGATGGAGTTCCTTGTACTCCTCCTCTAAACTAGGTTTGGATTCTTGGTTGACGGGTTTCTCAAGAGAGGTTCCACCAATGGTGCAGGCCTTGGTACCTCATTTTGGATGGATTGGAACCCTTTTGATAGCATTTACCGAGTGAACTGTTGGGTGTAGGGCATGGATGCATTCTCCATGGTGAACAAGAACATGAAGTCGATGAAATCGAATTCACTTTTGGGTTCTTTATAGTATCACTTGGGAGTGCTCCAACTTCCCGCTCATTGAAGGCTTTAAGAGGCATCAAGCTTGTTTGTCATCTCGCTTTGTCTTTGCTTAAAATCGGCTTCAAGCTTAGTCAACCGAGTCTCTTGAGATGACAGAATCTAGATGCAATTGCCTCAAGATTAGTGGGGTTCCGGTGTTTAGAGAGTTAAACCTATTAGGTGGACTAGATGAGCTTTGGGGTGTACTTGAGTTTTGGTTCCACTTAAGGTTGGGGTGATTTCTCCATGAGGGTTATAAGAGTTTCCTAAGTTGTTTTGTTCGGCTTGAAAGTGTACCACTTCTCCCGCCTCCGCCGGCGACGCATGGAGGCGTGAGTCCGCAAAGCTTGTTCGGGAGTCTTGTGCAATCACGAGTGTCATGGGACTACTACATAACTCACAAGGTAGAGTGATTTTATTCACTTGACGTGAGGACTTAGGATTTCGTAGGAACTCATTAGGAATTTAACTTGATCTTCAAGTTCGGTCATCCTACGGTCGGAAGATCGTGAGGTAATGGAGGCAAGCATTGCCTTAACGGTTTTGGGCACTCATCGGGTCATCCCAACTTTCGTTGTCATAGAGGCAAGGTCCTCTATTATACCCCATGATTCTTCCGCGGTGAGATCACTAAGTTTTCTACCGCCGCTTGGTCAATGGATCGCTTGGTGGGAAGTTGACATGATCATAAAAGATTTGGACTTGGAGCCAAAGATCAATGCCGTGATGAGGACTTTATGAAGTAAGTCCTTGAATCGAGTCCATGCTTCAGAGAGATTCACCCGACGTTGTTGAAACATCAAGATGTCATTCCTAAGCTTAGTGGTTCTCCCGTGGAAAAATTGAGCAAGGAAGCGAGAGGTAAGATCATCCCAACTTGAGATGGAGCCATGGAAGTCGCTCAAGCCAATTACTAGCTTGGTCCCGTAGAGAGAATTGGAAGAGACGCAGCGCGTGGTCTCCCGAGTAGTAGCATCAAGGTCGATGGAATCGACAATTTTAAGGAAATCCCTAAGATGTCGATTTGGATCTTCTAACGAAGTCCATGGAATGCACATCCGCTTTGCACCAACCGGATGGTGTCGGATCGCAGGCCATAGTTTGGGCTTGGTCGGAAGCTCGATGGTGTTCCTATAGCCTAAGTGGCTTGGTTCGAGTATTCACCAAGAGTACGGGCTCTTGGCGGGTCAATTGGTGGTGGGTTGATGAATGGTGGGTGGTTATCACCTTCCATGATGAAAAGTGATGGGATTACGAACAAAGGTCACGAAGAAGGGGATAGACTAAGAGAAAGCTAAAAATGAGAAAAAGTTTACTTGATAGGAACCAAGTAAAGAAACCTAAACGAGGTGGACTACTAACTAGCTATTTTATTCCCCGGCGCGCGCGCCAAAACTTGATAACGCCACACGCCGTCGTTCGGGTCAAAGGAACTTCCTTTTCGTCGAGCAAGTTTTTCAACACCCTAGGCGATGAACCTAATCGCTGTAGTGTAGTATTAGGGTAAGCCACGGTATTGATATCGTTCTCTTCAGGGAATAGGAATGCTAGTGAGAAGTTACTACGCTAAGGTTGGGATTGAGGAATATTATTTTTTATCTTTTATATTTTTAAGAAAAGGAAAGGTACGAATCTCGTGGATTTGGATTTGGGGTTGGTATTGCTACCGATTACTCTACTTATCTAATTATCTAATCTAAGGTGTATGTAGTCTATGTCTAATTATTTTGTGCTCGTATGATAGTTTAAAGATGTGTTTACTTAGGTTTTACTACTCCTTAATTATCTCCTATTGGTGGTTGAATTGTCACGTCCTTATTCTTAGTTGCGTTGTGTGTCTAAGGTTGTAGGTATGCTTTCTCCCTAACTCTTTGAACTTACCAAAGGGTCTCGCCTACAAAACCCACTAGGGATAATAAACTCTTACTCTAAGGCACTCTTTGGATGGTTTAGCTTACAACTACTCAAGGAGTCATATTCTAAGGTTCACAAAGATTTAATCAAGCATTAAGTACACAACGAATGACCTATCGCATTACTAGATCATTAATCAACTAAGATAAGAGACAACCAATCAATATTCAATAATTAAGTTTCATATTCCTAGCAAACACACAAGTAAATTAGCTTGACATGGAGAACATGCAAGCATACACACAAATAATCAAAGACATAATTGTATTAATGAAGTAAAACACTTATCTTGGTGTAAGATAGGGTTTGAACCCTAAAATACTGTACAAGACAGCCTTGGTTCGGTTTAGGTTTTACTCCAAAAGACTACACACTAATATCGAAAAATTCGATTCTATATATAAGATTACACATGCGACGGCGCACCTTATGTTTTGTGACGCCGTCGGGTCGCCGCTATTAGGGTTTTGTCTTGGCCACGTTAGACTTGCGACGGCGCACCTTATGCTTGTGACGCCGTCTCTTCACCTTTCGACGCCGTCGGATTGCATCTAGGCCGTCCGAGTCATGACGGCTCTACTCTTTTATAACTTGACGTCGTCACTTGAAAATAGGAGTTTTGGCTTCGTCCGTCACAAAATCCTCCGACGGCGTCGCGATTAAGCGATGACGCCACCTTATGTTTTCAGCAGCTTTGAGTGTCTCGATTCGACTTTGGCCATTTTCTTCAGATATTCGCGCTTTTCGTCCAAATAAGTGCCATTCCAAAGATTTTGCCTTCAAGAGACCTAAAAGTGAAAAGGAACGATATTAAGCAATAACGGATACAAAAGTGATCAAATAAGGGCTTAAACGACCCTTAAAATGTAACTTTTAAAACCTTATCAGTAACTTAAGTACAATTTTTAATAAACGTTTATTTCCATCTGTACATGTTGGTGACGGTAATTTTATTCTCGTCACCAACACAGGCCATAGCATTATACCTTCCCATCATCGCCCGCTTCACATTCATAATGTCCTTGTCACTCCAAACATAATTAAAAATCTCATTTCTGTTCGTCAGTTCACTAGGGATAATAACTATACTATTGAATTTGACGCCTTTGGTTTTTTCGTGAAGGATTTCTTGACTCGCCATATCCTCCTACGATGTGATAGCTCTGGCGATCTTTACCCAGTCACCCCAGTGCTTTTTTCTCTACCACTTCCTCCACGTGGCATCAACGCCTTGGTCATCCGGGCGATGAAGTGCTTCGTTCTCTTGTTTCCCGTCATTTTATTTCATGTAATAAGGATAAGTCCAAACATGTTTGTCATGCATGTCAACTTGGCAAACATGTGAAACTTCCATTTTATAGTTCAGATTCTATCGTTGAAAATTACTTTGACATTATTCATTCCGATTTATGGACATCTCCTATTACTAGTTCAGGTGGTTTCAAGTATTATGTTCTGTTTCTTGATCATTTTTCTCACTATTTAAGGATATATCCCTTGCGAAACAAATCTGACATGTTTGCTAAATTTTTACATTTTCGTAGCTATGTTAAAAATCAATTTAAATGTGACATCAAAAGTTTTCAATATGACCATGGTGGTGAGTTCGACAACAATCACCTTCATACTCTCTTTGCCAACCACGGCATCCAACTTAGATTTTCATGCCCCAAAAACCTCCCAACAAAATGGAAAAGCAGAACGAATGATACGTACCATCAATAATGTCATCCGCACGCTGCTTTTCCAAGCACACCTACCACCATCCTTTTGGGTCGAGGCACTCCATATGGTCGCATATCTACTCAACCTTCGATTGGTGCAAACCGCTCAAGTTATCTCACGCAGCTAGCCACTGTGAATGACCAACCGAAGAAACTCAAAGCACTCACACACCAAATGCAATTTAGATCGAGGAATATAGTGGATTCTGGGTCGTTAAGTCCCACTGAGGATGAATTGGTGTTTAAACAACTTCAGATGATAGAATGATCACTAAGGATAGTGATCAGTAAGGATATTGATGGAAAATTACCTAAAGAAAATATCTACAAATTACAGCGACTTAAATGCAAATTAAAAGAAATTAAAAAGTTAAAATATATTAAATAAACGCTATCACTATTTTTACAATGATGTTTTTGTGATTTTATAAAATAAAATAACTTAAATAAACTATTTAAACTAAAACGTAAACTCAAATTACTTAAAACGTGGTCTAAAACAAAACGTCGTTATTTGCAAAATTACTTTGAGCGCACCGTAAAATTTATGAAATAAAAGGCCTCACGAGTGTAAAACTAATTTTTACGTGCTATATGACAAAAGAAAATTTTAGAAAAAAGATTTATATTTTTAGACTTTTATATTTTTATTATGATTTAAATAAGATTTTACACTAATTAAATGATTAAAAATACTAAAACTATTTAGAAAAATCTGAAACTTTTTTATAAAATACTTAATACTAATACAATTTTATAAAAAATACAAAAACTGAAAAAGCTATAAAGAATAAGCTGGAAATAAGCAAAAAGCTACGTATAAGCTAAAGAGACAAAAGGTGGTTATATGATTGATTGTGCATGATTTGAACGAGACAAGTCCCAAGGGCAACTGGCTATACAGGTACACTCTATCACCCTTCTAAGGGGGAGGTCGCATGTTCGAACCTTGACCTCCCCTTTTTGCCAACCATTTTTTTTTTTTTGATTTTTATTTTACAAACTAGTTTAATACATGAAAATAAGCATTTTTATAATCGGAGCTTTTACAAAAACGACTAATAAGCTCTTAACTAGTCAAGATTTTGTCACAGTTTACAAACAAAATGGAATAAGCATAAGTCTTAAGCTAAAATGACTATTAAGCTAATGGAATAAGCACTAGTATGATGGAAATAGTTAAGCTAATGTAAATAAGCTAGTTTGAACACCGAATAAGCACAATAACCACTAATAAGCACCGAATAAGCTATAAATAAGCATAATTCACCATCGTTACACAAGACAATCGCTTTTAAATCACTAGGCACTTTTAAGCTAGAATTTAGGTAATCGAAATAAGCTAGGAAGTGAAAATAAGCATTGGACTAACAAGTTGACCTAATAAGCTTTCCAAAAGCTAAGTTACTCACCGTAATGTTCACCGATGAGCTTATAGGAGCTTATGAAAACCGGTAAACACTAACTAATCTATGAACTAGAAATGGATGTAACAAAAAGCTTATTGCGAGCTTATCAAATAAGTCGCAATTTAGAAAATTAAGCTTGGACTCTCGCCGCCTAGGAAAGCTTTCCAAAGAACCAAGTTACATAGGATTTGACAATCTAAAAGCTCTGTAGGGGCTTGTAAAATGACTAGCTCAACTCGGTACACAGTGACATTTGTTTGACTTTTAATTTACAAAACAGTTGACTTTATGAACTTTTAACGATTGTATGGACTTATTATGTGGTATTAAGCTATAATAAGACTATATTAAGCTATGTTAACAAGTTATCTAACACTGTGATGAAGTTTGTAATCCTAAATTCTTAACAAGAACCGCAAATTGAGAATAAAACTATTTTGACTTTTATGGTTTTAGGTGCAAACAAAGGACCGATATTAGTTAATTATAGCTAAACAAACCTAGACCAACTATTATTAACTAGTTAACGACTTCCAACACGTAATAATAAGTAAATCCAAACAAGACCTTAGATAGAAAATTAGAACTTATAAATGATCAAGCTCATGCGCGACTTATCACGTAACCAAACCAACCTATTCTAAACCCATATTCATCCATAAAACACTCTGCATCAACCTCTTGATCATTTCCCATGGTATTTTTATTTTAACTAATTTCTTGGTAATTTTTGGAAATTTTGGATTTCAACTCTAAAATAGATTATAAGATTTCTAATAGCTTACGTAAGCTTTATAGAGGGCTTATGAGAGCTTTTGAGTCCAATACAACACTTACAAACAACATTCGATCTTATTGAGATTTTGAAATTAAACCGCATAAACCGAATTCAATCAAGAACCTTGAAATTTCTTATTGAGATAAGTTTAACATACACTGAAGTTGACAACAAAAGTACTTAGAAGCTTAATATTACACTAGAATTTGAAAATTTATTAAAACGACCTAAACTAAACTAAATTACACTACTTTTTAACTACTACCATCAATATCTGCTTCTTTCCCTCTTTATAATGACTCTTTGAAGTCTTTGCAGCTTTGTGAGACTTTCCCACTTCGCTTGAACCGTTGGATTGGTCAATTTAATCTCCCCCGTTTAATTCACCTTTTGGCGCCAAAAATATCAAAAGGTGTATTAGCATTTAATGCTATTTGGGAGGATGTGGAGGTGGAGGGGATGTTAACCAAATTGGGGGATAAGGTCATGAGTGGAAAGTAGTAGTGAGCAAAGCGGAGGAGGTGAGTGGTAGCAGGCTGGGAGGTGAGGATGAACAGTCTTGGCGCTTTTAATTTAAACACTGGGTTGGGCAGGTATTGGGCTTGGATGGATTTGGGTTGGAATAATAATACAAGGGTCCATATGGTTTATTTAATAACAAGGACCAATCATGTAATATTCTGAAAGTATAGGGACTGAAATTACAACTTTTCCAAACTTATCACAAGGGTGAATTTTGCCAAGTTTCATTTACCAAGGACCATAAATGTATTTATTATCCAATTTTATACGTCCAAGGGTAATTTTTGTCAATTTTGAAACTTGAGGGACCTAACATGTAATTTCTCCAAAGTTTACCATAAGGACCAATTTTGTCAGTTATAAATAGTACAAGGTTAAAATTTGATAATTTTCACTTTTTAAATTAACCTAGGACTATATTTGACATTTTTCAAAGTTCAGGGACTAAAGCTGTCATTTTGTAAATTTTAAACTTTAAAAGGTTTATTTTGACAACTTTTGAATCCTATGGACCTTAAATGATATTTTACAAGTTTTTGAATTACCAGGGACTAGATTTGACAACTTTTGAAACTTGGGGACTAAAGCGCCAATTATGCAAACTTGATACGTTTTCATCGATTTTGATGTTTTGCATTTAAAACATATAAAACACTTGTTTGTGATATTTTTATCATTTTGATATGTTTCGAGTGTTTTCGGATGTTTTTGGCATTCTAACAAGACAAAATGATGAGTATTTAGACACTCATCAATCCCCCACTAAGATATTGCTAGTCCCTAGCAATGATTTATGAAAAGTTAATGGATTTTATCTCTTTACAAAAGCCATTACTTCGGAGTAGCCAATTGTTTTAGTTCAAGTAAGAACCTTGGCACAATGATAACCAAATGATTTTGAGCAAATCATAAGCTTTAAACAGATTTGATTTGTCTTTACGGAAGCCGTTTGCTTCGGACTAGCCAACTCTTAGATAAATTATCAATATTATCTTTGGTGAGCCGATTACCAATTATGGATTTTCAATCGCCTTTACCACAAGCCATAAACTTGCGGGCTAGCCAACTTTTCACTAGTTTAAAGATATGGTGAATTGAACACCATACAATTTTAGGCAAATTGTAAGCCATAAACGGATTTGAGATATCTTTACCAAGAGCCGTTTGCTCTGGATTAGCCAATCCTTATGTGGGTTAGACATGGTGGACTGATTACCATTTGTTGTGTTTAGTACATAGTACTTCCACTAAAAAAAATTTTAAAATTTTGCCATTTTGGGAAAAATGGACTAAAAGGGTACATTTATGATCAAATTCGCGAATTTCCCCCACACTTAGAAATGAATATTGTCCTCAATATTCAAAGTACCGTTGTTATGCCGAAACTTAGAACGTAAAAGATAACATTACTAGCTAAGTGTAGAAACACAACAATTATTCTCTTTTTAATATTTACAATTTTCATTCATTTTAAGGTCTATATACAACATGTGGGGCATCTCCCCACACTAAGGTGGTAGACACGGGTGAAAACCCATGTTTAACTCTTCGTTTTGATTACCGAGTCGCTAGCTTGACTCGAATTCCCAATTAATTTGTTCATGGGAAGTAAGTGAAAGAGACAATCTCCATCGGTCTTTCATTCAAGATGTTTGGACAAACATTGAAGTACGTGAAAGTTCCACACCGATGAGATATACATAAACCGCTCAAAATGATTAATGAAAATGCCGGATCAAAATAATGTCTTCATTCCCAAGGAGTGAAGAACAGAGAAGCTACGGGATAGGTGAAGAAGAGAAAGAAAGTCATGATAATAATCTTGACTAACTCATCATCATCGTAAAGGAATTCATAATAGCATGAATTTCATCTTTAAGCTCAATTGGTCTAGACATATCCCGGGTGTGTCTAGATCAAAATAGAAGTTATCATACTCCGGTGGAGATATGATATGAGTGAGTTCACAGGAGAACTCCTCAAAGGAGAATGATTCATATTCGATTGATTTGAGTGAGTTCACCTGGGAACTCCTCAAAAGTGAATGATTCATAATCGGGAGAGAATTATGAGAATGAGAAGTGGTATTACCACTAATCTTCTCTCCCATATGATCAAAATGGAAAGTTTGCAATTCGGGAATAGAATCATTGAACAAAAGTTCACTATCCTCAAAGGGATAGGATATGAAGTAGGCTTTTAAAAGCCTCGATTCTAGAAATGAGAAGATTAACATTCAATAATGTAAGACGAAGAGCTTCGCCTTGGATTATTTCTTCATCATTCTCTTCTCCTGTCGACAAGCTCGGAAGGTAATTCCCCACATAGCTTATATCTCCACAAGATAAAGAATGGTCCTCATCGAATCGAGAGAACATCTCAATATGATCATTTTGGAAGACAAGAGAGAGGATATCACACATGATCAAAAGTTCCCCGTGACTCTCTCCGATCGGGACAAGGTCCTCAACACTAGACTTTATGAATTCGTCCGATTCCTTTTCGTGAACAAAGGTCAAGAAGCTCATCCCCGTGTTTAGAGAGTGAGAGGGAGCTTGGTGTGATAGCGATTGTTTGAGAATGAATCTCAACTGCTGGGATATCAATCGATGAATTTGATGAATCTTCAGTGTATCTTCATCATCACTATCATCGAATAAAACAAAATCTAGAGCTAGATCATTCGCTTTTTTTTGCAATTGATTCCCTAATAGATTTTTCAAAGGCAATTTGGGAATTTATTTTATCAGCCCGCTCTTCGGCTAACAAAACTTCCATGGATTTCTCATGAGAGTTTTGTAATGACATAGCCGACTCCTCCTTAAGTTCTTTTAATAACTCCAGAGTCTTCATTAGAAGGCCTGTTGTAGTTTCATGAGGAGTCGCTTGAATCATTTGGTACTGTGGAGGTTGGTCTTGAAACGAATAGTCGTAATGGTTGCAGGGAAATGGATTCCTGTTTGACAATCCGAGCTAGAGTGAGGACCTCCACAATACTCACAACAAAGAGAACTGATGTGGCCGTGAGTCGTATGTCTTTGAGTCATAATTGTTATCGTGAACCCGCCCATAGACAAGCGTGCTTCCCGATTGACAATCGAATCAGAAGTGTGAACCACCACAAGACTACAACAAGAAATCTGAGTCTCACGGTGTGGTAGTGATGGAATAAATCGGTTGTGTTATGGTAGGAATAGGGATCTTGGTTATGATGGACCCGCTTCCCGATTCCACCATGCTACAACTGGGGCAATTGCCACCATTATAAGGACCACCACACCATTGACAACCAAGAGGGTGAGGATAAGTCATAGAAAGAATCAAATGGTTTCTAGAGGGTAAGAAATGAAGAATCAAAAGGGTAAGAGGGTAAAGATGAATATTTTTGGATTTTTGGATAAATATTATGTAAAAACAAAGAATGAAAATATTTTTGGTGTTGTTAACACTTTAGAAAAAGTGTTAATGAACTTTTTGATTTTGAAAAACTTTTTACAAAAAGGTGGTATATGTGCAAGTACGGTGCGGAAATGCTTAAAACACGCTTCTGACCTCCCCGCAATGACGCCTAAAATTTTGATTGGTGCAAACCGTCAAGTTATCTCACGCAAGCTAGCCACTGTGAATGACCAAGCCGTAAGAAACTCAAACATTTCACACACCAAATGCAATTTAGATCGAGGAATATAGTGGATTCACGGTCGTTAAGTCCCACGGAGGATGAATTGGTGTTTAAACAACTTCAGATGATAGAATGATCACTAAGGATAGTGATCAGTAAGGATATTGATGGAAAATTACCTAAAGAAAATATCTACAAATTACAGCGACTTAAATGCAAATTAAAAGAAATTAAAAAGTTAAAATATATTAAATAAACGCTATCACTATTTTTACAATGATGTTTTTGTGATTTTATAAAATAAAATAACTTAAATAAACTATTTAAACTAAAACGTAAACTCAAATTACTTAAAAACGTGGTCTAAAACAAAAACGTACGTTATTTGCAAAAATTACGCTGGAGCGCACCGTAAAATTTATGAAATAAAAGGCCTACGAGTGTAAAACTAATTTTTTTACGTACTATATGACAAAAGAAAATTTTAGAAAAAAGATTTATATTTTTTAGACTTTTATATTTTTTATTATGATTTAAATAAGATTTTACACTAATTAAATGATTAAAAATACTAAAACTATTTAGAAAATCAAACTTTTTATAAAATACTTAATACTAATACAATTTTATAAAAATACAAAACCGAAAAAGCTATAAAGAATAAGTCGGAAATAAGCAAAAGCTACGATAAGCTAAAGAGACAAAAGGTGGTTATATGATTGATTGTGCATGATTTGAACGAGACAAGTCCCAAGGGCAACGGCTATCTGGTACACTCTATCACCCTTCTAAGGGAGGTCGCATGTTCGAACCTTGACCTCCCTTTTTGCCAACCATTTTTTTTTTTGATTTTATTTTACAAACTAGTTTAATACATGAAAATAAGCATTTTTATAATGGAGCTTTTTACAAAAGCGACTAATAAGCTCTTAACTAGTCAAGATTTTGTCACAGGTTTACAAACAAAATGGAATAAGCATAAGTCTTAAGCTAAAATGACTATTAAGCTAATGGAATAAGCACTAGTATGATGGAAATAGTTAAGCTAATGTAAATAAGCTAGTTTGAACACTTGAATAAGCACAATAACCACTAATAAGCACCTGAATAAGCTATAAATAAGCATAATTCACCATCACACACGACACCGCTTTTAAATCACTAGGCACTTTTAAGCTAGAATTTAGGTCTTGAAATAAGCTAGGAAGTGAAAATAAGCATTTGGACTAACAAGTTGACCTAATAAGCTTTCCAAAAGCTAAGTTACTCAACGTAATGTTCACCGATGAGCTTATAGGAGCTTATGAAAACCGTAAACACTAACTAATCTATGAACTAGAAATGGATGTAACAAAAAGCTTATTGCGGGCTTATCAAATAAACGCAATTTAGAAAATTAAGCTTGGACTCTCGAGCCGCCTAGGAAAGCTTTCAAAGAACCAAGTTACATAGGATTTGACAATCTAAAAGCTCTGTAGGGCTTGTAAAATGACTAGCTCAACTGGTACACGTGACATTTGTTTGACTTTTTAATTTACAAAACAGTTGACTTTTATGAACTTTTAACCGATTGTATGGACTTATTATGTGGTATTAAGCTATAATAAGACTATATTAAGCTATGTTAACAAGTTATCTAACCTCGTGATGAAGTTTGTAATCCTAAATTCTTAACAAGAACCGCAAATTGAGAATAAAACTATTTTGACTTTTATGGTTTTAGGTGCAAACAAAGGACCGATATTAGTTAATTATAGCTAAACAAACCTAGACCAACTATTATTAACTAGTTAACCGACTTCCAACACGTAATAATAAGTAAATCCAAACAAGTACCTTAGATAGAAAATTAGAACTTATAAATGATCAAGCTCGTATGCGACATCACGTAACCAAACCAACCTATTCTAAACCCATATTCATCCATAAAACAACTCTGCATCAACCTCTTGATCATTTCCCATGGTATTTTATTTTTAACTAATTTCTTGGTAATTTTTGGAAATTTTGGATTTCAACTCTAAAATAGATTATAAGATTTCTAATAGCTTACGTGTTTTATAGAGGGCTTATGAGAGCTTTTGAGTCCAATACAACACTTACAAACAACATTCGATCTTATTGAGATTTTTGAAATTAAAAGCGCATAAACTGAATTCAATCAAGAACCTTGAAATTTCTTATTGAGATAAGTTTAACATACACTGAAGTTGACAACAAAAGTACTTAGAAGCTTAATATTACACTAGAATTTGAAAATTTATTAAAACGACCTAAACTAAACTAAATTACACTACTTTTAACTACTACCATCAATATCCGCTTCTTTCCTCTTTATAATGACTCTTTGAAGTCTTTGTAGCTTTGAGACTTTCCCACTTCGCTGAACCGCTGGATTGGTCAATTTAATCTCCCGTTTAATTCACCTTTGGCGCCAAAAATATCAAAAGCGTGTATTAGCATTTAATGCTATTTGGGAGGATGTGGAGGTGGAGGGGGGATGTTAACCAGCTGGGGGATAAGGTTGGTGAGGTGGAAAGTGGTAGTGAGCAGGTGGAGGGAGGTGAGTGGTAGCAGTGTTGGGAGGTGAGGGATGAACAGTGCTGGCGCGTTTTTAATTTAAACACTGGGTTGGGCAGGTATTGGGCTTGGATGGATTTGGGTTGGAATAATAATACAAGGGTCCATATGGTTTATTTAATAACAAGGACCAATCATGTAATATTCTCGAAGTATAGGACCGAAATTACAACTTTTCCAAACTTATCACAAGGGTGAATTTTGCCAAGTTTCATTTACCAAGGACCATAAATGTATTTATTATCCAATTTTATACGTCCAAGGGTAATTTTTGTCAATTTTGAAACTTGAGGGACCTAACATGTAATTTCTCCAAAGTTTACCATAAGGACCAATTTTGTCAGTTATAAATAGTACAAGGTTAAAATTTGATAATTTTCACTTTTTAAATTAACCAAGGACTATATTTGACATTTTTCAAAGTTCAGGGACTAAAGCTGTCATTTTGTAAATTTTAAACTTTAAAAGGTTTATTTTGACAACTTTTGAATCTTATGGACCTTAAATGATATTTTACAAGTTTTGAATTACGAGGACTAGATTTGACAACTTTTGAAACTTGGGGACTAAACGCCAATTATGCAAACTTGATACGTTTTCATCGATTTTGATGTTTTGCATTTAAAACATATAAAACACTTGTTTGTGATATTTTATCATTTTGATATGTTTCGAGTGTTTTCGGATGTTTTTGGCATTCTAACGATAAAAATGATGAGTATTTAGACACTCATCACCTTCTCACATCCACCGCCATAAAATGACCCTTCACCAAAAATTTTAACAAAGAACCCGATTACTCTCGACTCGTATCTTTGGATGTCTTTGTTATCCCCACCTCCATTCCCCACACAATTAGCCCCATCGCCACACAGTGCATCTTTCTTGGTTATCCGCGTATCACCATGCTTTTCGATGCTTAGACCTTGAAACCAATAAAATTATTATCTCACGCCACGTCACCTTCGACGAGACCCACCCCTACCGCTCAATGACCCCACGTCTCCTCCTCATATACATTTCTTGAACTGAACACAACCCCTACTTACCCAAATATTGAACACCTCCCTACACCCGTCTACCAACCCCATCCGCTCTCCTAGCACCACCCAAACCAACTCCCCATCACATTCACCTACTTCGACCCACCCAACACCAACAATGCTTCTACCAAGACAACCCAACGCACACCAACTCATCACATACAGCCCAACTCCTATGGCCCAACCCCATTCAACCTCACCCAATCGAGAACCAACCCAACACCATATCGTTCCTCCTACAACCAACGAACCATCGCCCCCCCAAAACTCCACCATTGATCCTTCTCGTACTCACCGCATGGTTACCGCCTCAACACGGCATTGTCAAACCTATTGATCGTCTCTCTACATACGTCTCCCATTTTCCCCATTCCAAAATCTCCCTTACTCGCTTTAAAAGTTCCTACATACGGCTACCATTCGGACTGTTTTGAGCCTTGCGGTATCTCGCAAGTGGCCTATCCATCAACTTGACGTTAAGAATGCTTTTCTTAACGGTGATTTATCTGAGACTGTCTACATGCATCAGCCTCCAGGTTTTGTTGACTCTAGATTTCCTAATCATGTATGTCTTCTGCAACGATCTCTTTATGGTTTGAAACAAGCTCCCCGAGCTTGGTTTCGCTCTGCGGTATGCTACACGAGTAGGTTTCTATCACAGCGTGCGATTCTTCACTATTTATTTTACGACGTGTTACACAAAGTTGCTTACTTACTTATATATGTGGATGATATCATTCTTACGGCCTCTTCTACGAGCTACTTGAGATTATCACATCCTTACATACTTAGTTCGACATGACCGACCTCGGGGCCCTTAATTATTTCCTCGGGGTCTCGATGTTCGTCACTCTGAGGTCTATTTTTGTCTCGGACAAGTATGCTCTTCAACCTCTTGAGCGTGCTCACATGGTTAATTAGCCATTCCGGACACCCGCTTGATCTGAGTCTAAACTGGGTCCGTAGATGTTCTGTTTAGATCCCACTTTGTATCGCACCTCGCAGTGGACTCTGATGCTTACATTCACACGACCAGATTTGTCTTATCTTTGTTCGGCGGTATGCCTTTATATGCATGATCCACGGAACCGCACTTTAACGCTCTCAAGCGTATCTTACGCTATGTTCACGGGACCTTGGACTTTGGCCTTCACCTATATGCATCTTCTACTACATCTCGGTTGGATATCTTGATCTTGATTAGGCGGGTTGCCCATCTACTAGACAGTCCACCTTTGGTTATTGTGTGTTTCTAGGTGACACCGCCTCTCCTGGTCTTCAAGCGCTAACACACGATTTCGCTCCCAAAGGCCAAAGTGAATACCGGTGTGGCTAATGTTGTGGTGAGGCGCATGGCTTCGCAACTTGCTTCGTGAGCTACATTCTCCATTATCCAACGCCACTCTGCTCTACTATGATAACGTGAGTGCTATTTATTTGTCTGCTAACATCGTTCAATATCAACGAACAAAGCATATTGAGATAGACATCCGTTTTGTTCGCGACATGGTTACTTCGGACATGTATGCGTGTTCTACATGTTCCTTATCGTTATCAAGATCGACATCTTCACCAAAGGTCCGCCGTCCGCTCGCTTTGAAGATTTTCGATCTAGTTTGAGCGTCAGCCTCCTTCCGCTCGAGCTGTGGGGGCGATAGTCGATATATGTTTACATGTATAGTTGTAAAGCCCATGTAATGTAGATAGGCCTAGCCCATGATCTAGAATACTCTTTTAAATCTTTATATTCGGTATTCTCAGAATCAATCAATCAAGGAAAACAATTAACCTTCAATAATTATGACTTCATTATAAGCATAAAAGAAGCGAAAGAGTTACGCTTATGAAATATAAGTCGATTTAAATAAGCTAGTACCCCAAATAAGCTTAAACAAATGCCCATAGTTTATGTTTAATGAAAGTTGCAAGAGGTGTATTTCCATTGAATAAACTATCCTCTCGATTAGGGGTGTGCGGTCCAAAAACGGACCGGACCGGACCGGCTAAGACCGGACCGGATGAGACCGATTTCGGCAAAATCTTAGATCGAGACCGGACCGAATGTGGTCGGTCCGGTCCAACAAGACTAAATTAGCCCAAATTAGTCGGTTTTGGTCGAACCGAGGACCGACTAGCCTAAAAGTCGAGACCGCGAACCGGACCGAATGTGGTCGGTCCGGTCCGGTCCGATCCGATCTCGGTCGATCCGACGGTCGGTCCGGTCCGTTCGGGTTGTATGCTCACCCTTACTCTCGATTATCCTTCTTGTTTCACATTACGTGGAAAAAGAAATAAAAGCAAAACTCGAGCGATCTCTCGGTTGTTAGGTGGAGGCAAGGATCCGTGACTCGATCACCTTAACCTCCTCACTCGTGACTCACCTTGCCGCCACTTGTTCCTCACGCATGAGTCTATCAATTCTATGCAAATTAAGGTGACTTGGTCACTAGTTGATTGTGTGCAAAATTTTGTATCTGTTACAAAAAAAAAAAAAAAAAAAAAAAAAAAAATTTCCACTACCCCATTATTTAAAAAAAAAGTATGTATAGTTTGTATATTAATTTGAGACTATGAAGCACCAAAGTAGTGGACAAACTTTTATTCATTACATAAAAAGAGACTACATTACATAGGAAATTAAATCGCGATACATAAAATAAAAGACATGTATTAAAACAACTAATGATAATCCGGTGATCCTGTGTTTGAGAATTGTTGGAGTCGTAACCATCGTCGTAAGCATACGAAGACAAACCTTCAATCTGCTCCCATCCCACTCTGCGTACAAAGCATCAAATTCTCTGTCGACGTTCTTTTCCTCCCTTCGCTTGCTCCCTACGAGCGCCTTCCTCCATCTCTATCAATACCTCTTCATCTTGGAGCATAAGTCGCTCCTTTCGACTTCCTCCCTTCGGCTCGTTCTCTTTACCTTGCTCACTTCGCTTCCTCCTTAAGAGCAGCTTCCTCCATTCTCTTAAAAGTTCATCTTCATTAATTTGTCGGCCGAAGTCTTTTTGTTCTGGAAATTGTTGGCCAAAGTCTTTTTTAGACATTATTCAGAGAATTTGTTAAGAAAATTTATGTGTGTATGTGTATGTGTGTGTGTGTGGCTTGTGAGTGTGGATATATATAAGGAAATTTTTGAATTTGAATTTGAATTTGAATTTTGTATTCGTTACACTGAAGTATCTGAATTTAAATTTGAATTTTGAATTTGTAATAAGTGTTAAAAAAACATTTAAGTAAAAAAGATTAAGGTGAGTGGAAGTGAACCCTTGTCCGCATATAAAGGTGAGTGAAAGTGAGTGGAAGAGAGAGTGAGAGAAAGGCGATGTGTAAGGTGGTGAAGTAACACCTTGCCCTCTAGTCTTAGGCCGGAAGGCAAGGCGTGTATAAAGTCACCTTACATTTGGCGTCACATCAACTTTCTCTCTCTCTCTTCCACTCACTTCCACTTAGCTTTTTGTGGACAAGACACTCACTTCTACTCACCTTAACTTTTTCTTTTTCTTTTTTTTACTTTAAAAAATATATAAACGTAACTAATGAAAATAAAAACGCGAACGTACGAAATAAAACATTACATAATCTTCGAAATTAAAATAGTACATAACCTACAATTATTAAAAACACAAACATACGAAAGTTAAACATTACATAAACTTCGAAATTAAAACTAAAACTCGAAACCCCACTTTGCTTTGATCCCCGCTCTAGGCTCGTCCATAGCTCTGCGTGCTTCCCCGGTCAAGTGTTCATATGGCTGCAAATAGAACATCATGTCTTTTTGTCTTGCTTTATACTCCCGTACTTCCACCTTTTTTTTTTTTTTTTTAATTTTATTATTGCCATAAATTCAACCCGTTCTTTCATCTTCAATTCCATGACACGCTTCATTCTGCTGTGCCAACTCGATATCATCATCTTCGCCAACGTCTCGTCATTTATAGTTCCCGACGATGCGGTTGAGCGCACACCTTCTTCTTCGCAGACTTTTGCTTTGTCCCTACCCGTGGGCGTCGAACTTCTGCACATCATCCACCTCGTTTTCTTGAGCTTGACATTCAAATTAATACTAGCATCCCCGTTTCCGTGTTGAATGAACTAGACCCGGATGACTTGTATCACTTGGACCTTTCTCTTGCTTCATTTGCTAAAAAATTGGAGCTTCAACCTCATTCCATTTTTCACATTTTCTTAACTCCAACCAACAATGTTTGAGTGTGAACTTGTAACCGTATTCGACTTCAAAGTTTAGCATTGCCAGTTGTAGTCATCTTCGTCTCTGCTCCACTTATCGGATTCATACGCTGCGTTATTGAACACTCCACAAAAGCGAGCCACGTTCGGGCACAAAATCTTCCATTTCCACAAACCATATCGCGTTCGGCAATCCATATTTGTTTTGCTCTCTGCACGCGCTGCACCTCTCTCCAAAATCCATTCTCTTTCCTCGTGTTACCTTTGGCACTATCTTGGATACATGAATCCAACCTTTACAACGCAATTTCTTTGTCTTAGGTCCATGGAGTCATTCGAGTTGCTCCTCGGTTTGAAAGGTCCCTAGTCTTCGTCTTCGACACCTTTTTGGCGGTGCGGTTCAAGCCAATTCTTCAACGGAGATTCTTCACGAGGCGGTTTTGATAAAATTCTTCTCCAAAATTAGGTTCGTACATTTCTTCATTTGGAAATAAAGAAATGGGAGACATGGTTTGTTGTGTATGAGGTTGCGATGACCCTTTGTGTTTGTGACATGTAGTTTGGGTTATCAAATGGGAGCGCGTTTTGTTGTGAAAGTTGACTAAACGCGTTTTGTTGTTGTTGTTGTTGTTGCATATTGGCTAAAAGCTTGTTGTTGTGGTTGTGGATATGGGTAGCGGTGAGTTCGTTTTGGTATGTTTGGTTATAGAATGACCGTGTTCGAAAGTTGATTTGTTGGTTTGGCAAAGGGTATTTCCTAAATTGAAGGTTCCTTGGTGTCGGTGGATTGTTTGGATTTCTTCCTCGAAACGATTGGTGTTTTGTAGGGTTTTTCTTGAGACATGGTTTTTAAAGAAAGATGTAGTTATAAAGTGTAGTGTGTGTTTTAGAAAATATATTTAGTGGGTATTTATAAGGGAAAATGAGGTAGTGAGGATTTTTTTATTTTTTATTTTTTTGTTTATTTTTTTAAATAAACCAAGCGGACGAAATTTTTGCACACAAATCAAGTAGGTGACCGAGTCATCTTAGTTTCTCTTGGGTTGCGAGACTCACGCGTGAATTGAAGGAGAAGGCATGGCACTCGTGCGTCGGTTAAGAGTTAAGGTGAGTCAAAAACACTTCTTGCCGACTAGCCTAAGATGACGGCATTTTAAGCGGCTTTAAAAGGCCGCCAAACTTTATTATAAGCCTAATAAGCCTAATCATTCTAGTCTTGACATGTTTATGTTATATCATGTTTTTAATTGACTTTTGCTGCATCTCTAAATCTAATTCACTAGATTTAATGTAAGAATCACAAGTTACACCTCTCGATCATTTTTATATGGAGTGATTTAGACACTCTAAAAAATTAACGAAATAATTTTGGGCCAAGTTCAAAGGTATAAAAGTATACAATTATTTTTTAGGCGTCTGAATCATCTCCTTTTTATATATCTTATATGTCACAGTAATTGCAAAACCATTGAACTTGGGCCAAAGATTCTTGTCGATTATCACATAAAGTTTTTTTTTTAAAAATTGCCTCTGGTGCACTCAAAGTGGCGCAGAAAGGCGAAAGCACCATTTATTTTCGTTAGAAAATATTACTTTCTTCTGGTCAAACAAATACGGAACATATAATTTTAAACGGTTAAAGTCTTGTACAATGAATTTAGATTCTTTTTGTAAATGGTCAAACATATATACGTGCATACATGCACATCATATGTGGTCTCGATTTTGTTCCTTTGCATCTTGTAAACCTAGATAAAACGTAATAATCACAATAAACAAGTCCCAATCCGTACATATCTATAACACACAAAAATCGGTATTACTCAAGGATCAAATAAAAAAAATTAAAATGAAGAATAAGAAAAAGCACACATTTTATTTCGTGCACCTCTGAATATTGATCGTCTCCCTTTAAAATCTCACCACAATTTAAAATATGCATTAGAAATTTTTCTTATTCTTCTCATTTTGCTTTTTCTTCTTCCTGGATCCCTTCCTTTACTTTAATATCTAAATATGAATTTAACTCTCCATTTAACTAATCAGTAGAATTAAACCACGTCTTGGCAATATATGGTCTACATTCGATTATTAGGCTAGTAACACTTGAAGGGTCATATATATACCCTACACAGAAATTAAATTTTGTTTAGTTTACATAAAAATGGATGGTCATCGAATATGAAAAAGGTTTTGCATATCATGATTATTAAAAGTTGATGACATTAAAGAATTTGAACAACGTTGTGGCCTGGTTCATCCATGCCACATCGCCTTTCTCTTTCAACGACACAATTCTTGCGGTGGTGACGACGAGTTCTTTTATTTTTTTTAACAACAAATGTAAAATTCATTAAAATAAATAAAACATTACAATATATTACAAATAAAAGCGATACGAAATATATAATACATAAATCATAAATCTTAAATCCTAATCTGAATACTCATCGTTCGCGAGAATCATACGAGGAGGTATATAATCCTCGGTAGAGACGAAACTTCCTCGCTCTAGGAGATTCTGCGATCATCATCTTTGTTCACCCGATACTCCAATTGACTTTGGTGTTGATGTTGTTCGTTACTTTGAACACACCGCCACAACTTGTCAATAATTTCGTCATCTCGGTGGGCTTCCTCCTTCGAAATTTCTCGATCACACCTTTCGGTCGTTGATGTCGTTGCAACTCTTCTAGTTTTCTCTCATCTGCGACTTCTCCGTCCTCCCTGCTCAAACAATTGGATGGCGCGTATAATAGCGTCTTTTCGAGCCTCATCGTCGTTATTGCATTGATTTTGAGCGTCGTTTGCATATCTTTAGCGGAATCGGGAGGCAAGTTTATAATAATCTTGCGTAAAGAGAAGTGTGAATTTTGAAGTTGAATTGTGTTTGAAATTGTGTGTTTAAAAGTGTGTTTGAGTTAGTATTTATAGGATGTAAAAGTGGTAAAGTATTTTTTTTTTTTTTTTTTTAATATGAAACGGTAAAGTTTTGTAAAAGTGGTATGCATTTAACTCGGTTGGATCTTCGAACTAGGTTGGCATCTTGAGCACAACCGACCGGGCACAACCTTCTCTCCACAATGGCACAACCGAACTCAACCTTGCCCTCAACCGACCCCCACGACCTCCCATTGTATCCAGCCTAATAGAGCCTGTGAAAAATAACCTTCTCTTTCAAATTATGATTCTACTAACCTCCGAACAAAACAACACGGTTATTTTGATGCGATCATTCAAACTACTTTTTTTTGCCCCCATGTTGCCACACAAGGGGCATGAGGACGTAAAAAGGAGGATTTTATCAACTTGTTCCGACTTGAGATGACGTAAAAAGGAGGACCTATCAACTTGTTCAGACCTGAGATAATAAGCTCGTGAGCTTGGTCTTACTTCACTGTCGAGAAACGAAAGAAGACTTCCATCTCCAAATTTAATTCAGACGTAACTCTTTTCTTTTTGGGCGTGAAGCAGTGTCAAACCAAATACCCAACAAACATTAGCTCTCCCTAAAAAGGAGGTGATCCAACCGCACCTCCAGTATGGCTACCTTGTTACGACGTCACTTTAGTCAGCCTTCTTGTCCACATGGTATTTACGGGACATGATATGCCTTGACATCAAACATCCAGAAATGACACATCAGGTGATAATATAGAGTTTCTTTTACATTTTTGGACATCACATAGAAGTAAGAAAATTCAATCATGTTTGTTAGTTTTGACCCCGTTTATGGGCAGGGACGGAGCCAGGGGTCTCGTGAGTACCCGAGACACTTATAGATTTTTTCGATGTAGTGCTAATTCTAAGATAAAACATCGATTTTTCCCAAATGCATAAATGACCCCGGTCCATCAAAATGTGTTTTAGTCTTATTTAGTTAGCATCTTAAACTATATTATATTACGGTTAAAAAATATTTATGTACCCAATTATATTTGTTCCTGACTCCGCCTCTGGATATGCCAAATTGTAATTCTTATTAATTCATTATTCATATCACATTGCTAGCTTTAATATGTCGCTTAATAAAATTAAGGGCAAAGAGTATAAACAACAATTTACCATAATTATTGATCCTTTTCATTGGACAATAAGTTAAAATTAAAATAATCTAATCAAATCAATTTAAATTTCATCGACCAAAATATATATATATATATATATATATATATATATATATATATATATATATATATATATATATATATATATATATATATATATATATATCAATTTTGTAAAAATAAAATTTTATAAAATGATGTAATTAAAAAGCTTTAGTTATCAAATTTTAACTAAAATATATAAAATTAAGTAAACTTATATGTTTACATTTTTTACATTTTTAATAACTTTATAGATATAATAAATAACCCTTTAGATATTATAGCAGATAGACTTTATATTTTACTTTTTAAAAAACAACATATGTTGTTGGTTTTATAAATATAATTTATATATTTCAAACGAAAGCACGAGTTATTGTGGTATGTAAATAAATACACAAAATTGTATATATATATATACACACACACGAGACTCGTGTTATTTTTATTTATGAGATTAAGTAAAGAAGTCTCGAAAAGGCTTCTTGTTTTTCTTTTTTTTTCTTTTTTTTAATTTATTATTTACGTTTAATAACAACTCATGTTATTTCTCTTTATAAGTTTAACTATGTACACGAGTTTAAAAATTAAATATGACAAAAATTATTTTAACATAAATATAAATATTAAAATGAAAACACGGTCCCATGGGTTACTGTGAGATGAAAATAAATACAAGATGTTATAAATATAGCAACGACGCATGTAATTCATCTTTAAGATTAAATAGGGATATTCGTAACAATTTTTCAAGGGGCACTAAAATATTACATCAATAGTAAATTTATACAACATCAATACAATGCCAATTAAACAAAGTCAAATCCTTCGTCAAATAAAATTTATACAAAATATTAATCGATATGTAAACTTGTAACACCCCCAAAATATCGCAGCGGAAGATAATGTAACTGGGGTGTTACTTCATAGCACAAAGTTCAAGTCATAGAAAATGACATTTAAATGAGACATTTTTAAAAGATATCATTCGATAAGTAATATCAGAGTTACAAAATAGAGGTCCCTATGTGAAATGAAACATAGAAAATTTTAAAACATTATCGTATGGTAAATATAATGTATCAAAGTCTTCAAAACATGTCGTGCGATTCAAATGCTCAAATCCAAAGTTAGTGCCTTACGAACCTGGGAAAATACATGATAAAAGTGTCAACATGTAACCACCCGCATTTTCAGATTACTTTTTATTTTTGAAAATTTACTATTCACTTTCACTATTCATCTCGTAAATTTTTTTTTTATTTTTTTTATTTTACTAACATGACAAGATAAATAAAACTCGACAAGTCGTCCTGACGACGTACGTTGAATCCACTCAGAACCGTCTTCACAAAACCGTGTCCGAGAACTACTTTAGGGTTTAAACGTCATTCGGGCATCCTGATATGTCCATAAAACACTATAAACATTAAAAATGTGAAATTCTACCATTTTACGACAATTCCACAAGTTTTGGAATTTTACGTTTTCCAGTTCTGCGTTTTACGCGAATTACGCGTTTTTGACCCGCGTTTCCAACTTTAAGCAGCGTTTTTGCACCAAATGAGACTTATCACTCATTTTATATTTTTATATGGAGTATAATGATGAGTTTCATCATTCCTGCAAGTTTCGTATTTTTATGATACCCGGTTTTACGTTTTATGGCTTAACAACTTACGGTTGGCGTTTAACGAAACCAAAACACATTCTAGAACCAAGATAAGACCATGAATCACCATCCTAGAAACCTATGCTTATTGTGAAAACCTCTTGGGGGGTGATTCACCCTTCATGTGTCTTGATCTCATGCTTTGGAGTCTAGGATGTTTACATGTGTTAAACTTACTAAGGAAGCTTTGAAAAGTCAAGACTAACTAACCTCCTCAAAACCATATAAATACCCCTCCTCTCTAAGAACGTCCATACCTACACACATTTACATCTTCAAAGTTTATCTTCTACTCTAAGTATACTTCAAGGAAAGGGCACAAGTACTTCCTTCTACTCCTTTGCAAAGACTTGTTAATTTTTCTTGAGTTTGAATCCACTCAAGTTACCAAGACATCATCAAAGCTCTTGTCAAGCCATAGCTTAAGTGCTCTATCAAGGTCCTAAGTGCTCAATCAGAGTCCTAAGTGCTCTATTAAGGCCCTAAGTGCCCAATCAAAGTCCTATCCTTACTAGTTACTCCTTTCGTTAGAAAGCCAAAAGTTGCAAGCAAACTAATCACCACCATTATCTCATATTTATTAATTCATAATCTTGTCAATTTCATGCTATATATATGGTTACTATGTTGATTCATGATGTACATATACTCAATCATATGTTTTAATTCACATATTGTCGAAAAGTAACAAACTAAGTAAACTAGTCATGTTTTACACGTTTGAGACCATTAAAACCAGTTACATATAGACTTTGTAACTTACATATTATAGTAGACAAGATAAAAAGGGAAACATAGCAACTTGAATCACCCGAAACGGACAAACGAGTCAAAAGTTATAGTAAAGTTAGTGAAAACCTAGAAACGCTTAAAATACTTACTACCGGATTACGTCCAAAACATAAGTGATACTACGCTCACGAATCATCAAAAGTTAAAATCGAAAGTTGTCCGGAACGATGTTTTACGACTACCTCGAGGGAACTTGGCCTAAAAAGACCAAACGATATCATTTTTTGGCGTAAAACAATTTTTACCGGCAAAAGTTGGATTTTCATAAGTTGAGAAAATAGAAATCATGTTATTTTCATAGCTAGTTACATATGAAGTTAACAAAACTTCATTCAACCTTTGGAATAGTATTTTCGCAAGCAACGGAAAAATGACCATTTTACCCTTTTCCGCCGATTTTAACCAAACTTCGTTTTTAACCATGTTAATAAGTTATGATCACTAGTAATCGACGAGAACTTGTAAGAACTAGATATTTACTAAAAACATGATAAAATTTATGATATAACAATCTTCATTCAAAACATATGTTTTATCTACTAAGTGCTACAATAGTAGGGAGCTTCATTTGAGTAAAACGTATCGACGAGTTGCTGGATTTACGATTTAACGTGTCCTAGCTCCTCGAACGTTTACTACATGACCTCTGAATTATGATGGCCCGAACGGTAGTACGATATCTATAAACTAAATCGCCACATACTAAGCGGTTACTATAAGCAACAAACTATAAATGACTACATCATGATCAACATAGAGACGTATATAGGCTAGTTTATGTTTTTATAAACATTATTCCAAACCTAAGTTGCAACATTCCAGTTTAGGTTGCACGTAGAGATTTCTCGGCTTATCCATCACATCCGTTAAAGCACTTAACATCATCAACTCTCGGTGAGTTCATAACCCCACTTTCTATTACTTAATTGTTTTACAAACCCTTGGGGGGAGATACATGATTTATTTTAAACCGAACACATTGCTTTCAAAATGTATGCTTATCTGATTGTTTTATTAGCACTAAGCTACCGCATTTGCCAAACTTAAGTCCCTAAATCATGAATCATTAATCACTGGAGAGAGTGGGCGCAAATATTGTAAATAGATCTATTGGGATTGACGAATCCCGTTTGTGTTGACCGGGTAGGCAAACAAACGCACTATATTTGAGTAACATTAGGTAAAAATGGCAATTTTACCTATTAGGGCTGGTACCAACAATTTCACCAATTAATTTTGGAACACGTTAACGCCTTGGTTGCATGATGCTTAGTTTAATAATAACTGTTTTGTTTTCAAACCATTGGTGTGAGTCTATAGCTCACACTACCAACATAATGTGTTCAACCATCAAACAAACTCTATGAATTTCACTCAACCTTTGTGTTGACAGTTTTAAGCATGTATTTCAGGTCCATAATGTCGGAAGGCGCACGGGGGCAAGGACAAGATCAAGAAGGCTATAATTATTTTATCATTCAAGAAAGACATCAAAAGACTTTATATTGATGTATTTTGTAAACAATGGAACCAACTGGGACCTATTTTGAAACTCTGATATATTTGAATGATAAATCTAGTTTTAAAATGACTCCTTTAGAGATCGTTTTCTATTATCATGACTGTTGTGCCATCGAGTAACACCCAGTTTGAATTCCGCTGCATATCATGAAATTGGGGGTGTTACACAACACAAGGTTGGCGAGTTCATAGGTTTAAGTAGTTGTAAAAGTAGTGTGGACCACAAGATTTAACGTTTGTTTGACCGTTACATTTGATCCTGAACATGTATGGTTTGATCGGTACATTCAGTCATGTACATAGCAGTTTGGCCGGTTCATTCGGTTATGTATCTGGTACATTCGGTTATGTATGTATAATGGTTTAAAGTACTTGTGTCCGTAGATAAAAGCAAGCAATGTATTCTCACCCCGAATTTTTGAAAAATCTATAAACAATATAAAAGCGAGACTATGGAACTCATCGTAAAGCAACTAGATAAATAATGAGATAATGCAACGAGAAGACGAGAACTATTCTAGGAGCAACCTAAAAATAAGATGTTGCGACTTAGATTGAGAATAATAAACGTGATTATGCAAGTGAGTTTATAAAGTTTTCATATATAGATAACATTGTACTTAGTGTTTTCAAAAGTTTATAACCTTTAGGGACTAATTTTGACAATTTATACAATTTTTACAAGTTTTATTACAAAGTTAATTGGTTTTATAAGTTTTGTTAAAAAAAATGGTTTTATAAGATTATCCGATTTTAGAAAATTCGCTTTGTAAAGAGTTATGGCTCGGTTTTTACGTTCATGAAAAGGTATTTGAGGGTACTTATCTAATTTATGGGTCATGTTGTTCCAAAAGTTTTATAACTTGTGTAAAATTACCAAAATACCCTTGTGTATCAAAACTGATTTTTAGCTGTACATTTCAGTCCAAAGAAAACGGCTTTATTAACAAACTAAAACTCCATTTGATTCCAATCAAGCGGCCAAGTTTGATTTAAAGGGTCCACTACACTTCTTGTTTGAACACAACAGTGGGTTTTGTACAACTTTTAAGATTTTTTGGCCATTGAAATCTGGTTATCAAATCTGGCATAGTTTTACCGTTTATTTTATAGTTAAATCATTTGCTGGAGTTATGGGTCGAGCCACCCGTTAAATCGAAGCTAAGACATAGATCTATAACCTTATATATTTGTCCAAGTCTATAAATCCACTGATTTTTACAGTTTGTGTCTTTTTGGTCACTGATCAAATCTGTCCCGATAAATCAAATCCAAATCATGTTTTTCAAGTGTTTTTTGTAACAATTCACATTTTCGGATTACTATTCATCTCTTAAAATATTTTACGAGTTACATATCTGTTTTTCTATTTCTACGGAAATATTGTACGATTATTAATTCACGTAATCCCGACCTACAATTTTAGATTTAGCAAACAATTATATACTAAGATGTAATAAATTTACTAGCATCGACAATTACTAGAATCTTATATTTTACCTCATCCAACATAAGTGTTATTTTCTTAAATAAACCACTAGGACATTTGTTACTTGGTAGCATTTACAAGACTTATTGCTAAACAAATAACTTAGACTTAAGTTACCAAATAAATAACATGTAACTAATTTCCACCTCGTCACTTTCCCCCTCCTCCCCTCTTAGGCGTTTAAATAAGAAGATCACCAAGACTTTTTAGTCTTGGTGATGAATCAAAACTCAAGGACCAATCACAACATACCCTTAGTCCCTAAGTAACTAATAAATGGTTACTTACACTCTTAATCTAGTAGAAGTAATCAACTTTGATTTCTCTTACACCTTACCATGACTCATTAGGGCACATGTAACATCCTTAATCAAACTAGCACAAGATCATGCCATGTACCAAGACTTAGCAACTAATAAAGATGACTTTTGCAATTGTAACCTCCTCAAAAGGCTATAAAAGCCCCTTCCCCCTCTCTTTGACGCCAACATAAACACACACAAACACACTTCTCATTTGCTCATTACTTCAAGTATTATTCAAGATATCAAGTCCTTGTAAATCCTTCATCAACTCTTAGCAATCTTTGATGATTCCTTAAGTTTAAAGCTACTTAAGTAACCAAGAGATTAGTACAATCCCTAACGCTTTCACAAGAAGTATGAGACTTCCAAGGAGTGGAGATTGCTCAAAGTCCTAGTTCTAAATCCTTGTTATTTCTTTCTTTTGAAATCCAAAAGGTGTAATCCAAACCTTGTACTCATCACATACTCTTGTTTCTTTGCTTATATGTCTATATGCATGCTTATTATGTTGATCATATGGGTACATGGCCAAAACTTATAAAGAAAACCTAAGTTAAAAACTTACTTGTGCAAACTAGTGTAACTAGCTATTTGTGTAAATAAAAGTCGACCAAAATAGGTACACATAGACTTGTTAAATTATATATTTTTGTATACAAGATTAAAATGAAAACGTAGCAATTTGAATCACCCGAAACGGACAAACGAGCAAAAGTTATGATAAAAAGAAGTTAGCGAAACTTAGAAACTGCCAAATATCTTACTGCACGAATCTGAGATTTTTTCGAGGCACTTCTGCTCCGATTCATCAAAAATTTAAAACACGAAAGTTTTCCGAAACGATGTTTTACGTCCATTGAAAGAGAACTCGGCCTGAAAACACCAAACAAGGGCATCTTTCTGCATGAAATGGTAAGACAGTTTTTGGCGTCAAAAATTGGTTTTTCACAAGTCAAGTAATTAGAAACCATATTGTTTTCGAGACTAGTTACTTACTAAAATAACCTTCATTCAAATAAACTTTCCTAAGTTTATTCGACCTTCAGAATAGTGTTTAACACATGTGAAACTATACTCATAAACTTATAGATCCTTATAAGTATTATAAACTTCATGTTTTTCATATTGAACACTACAAAACTAGGGAGCTTCATGTGAGGGGTTTCATTTGGGTAAACGGGTCGACAAGTTGCTGGATTTACGATTTAAAGTGTCCTAGCTCCTCGAACGTTTACTACATGACCTTTGGATTATTATGACCCGAACGGTAGTACGAGATATACAAACTAAAACCGTTTCTTTGAAACAACTTTGTAGAAAACTAGAAGGGGGGTTGAATAGTTTACCGATTAAAAAAACTTTGTTTTGAAACTTATTGAAAGATCAATTGATATTGATCTTAGATATGTTAATGAAATATGTAAACTTTATGTAAAGAGTAGATAAGGAAAGAAACAATCAAACCACAACAAGTTGTTTATAGTGGTTCGGTTTACAAGGACTCTTTTTCCTTGCCCTACTCCACTCCCCGAGTCTCACACTCGAGAGTTTAACTTCACTAGTCAACAAGCTCCTTTCACTGGCGGAGAAACCTTTACACTTCGCTTACACTATTTTCGGCACTAAACTAAATGTCGAGTTCTTTCCAAGGGTACAACCACTCCCACACACAATGTATTTTGAGGACTAAAATACTAACCACTCACACTCACAAGATTATGATAGTTTGGTACAACAATGAAGTATGAATCAACACAAGATCATACAACACCAAACAAACAAGACTTCCAACTTCTCGTTGAAGCTTGAATGTGACTTGATCTTCTTTGCTACAAAAGAGATTACTAATATGATATGAAATTGAGTTAAAAAGGTTAGAGAGAAGATATGTATGAGAGTATGATAGAAAGGGATGAAAAACTACTTGGTTTGGCTTTGCTATTTATAGCCAAAACCATCAACAAGTACCACGGACCGCGGACCCCTTAAAAGGGTTCCGCCCGTTGTAAGTTTTGGTGCCGCCGAGGTCTGACAGCAAGATATCAAGATCTTGCCAAAGTCAACCATATCTATGCAAGATTGTGTAAGATATGAAGAGTCCAAATCTACACAAAATATCTAATGAAATCTTCCAATGATTTCCATGATGCATCACATGATGTCATGTGTTGTTTTTCTATTTTTAGTAATATGCAAATACATAAGTAATGTTTAGTTTTTAAGAAACTAAAACATTCTAAAAACTACTATCATACATTATGTTAGACTCATATCAAGATATGATTAATCACAATGTAAATGCTTGAGTGATGAAGATATTATTTGAAAAAGCTTGTTTTAATATCTATTAAACTTGACAAGCTTTAAGCTTTATAAAAATTAAATTTACTTTTGTCGTTAACAAAACTTCGGTAAAGATCAAAAATATAAATAACGTTTAATGACGATATTTGTATTAACAATCTCCCCCTTTTTGTTGAGGACAAAATATAAATTTTATTTTTATAAAAGATATAAAGATTGTACAAGAGTTATAAAAATATTAGTTTTAGAACTTGAAGAGAAATGATAATGCAAGTATATGATGTTTGACTTTTCCAGAAAGTCAAAGTCTTCACTAGTTGAAGCATGATGTTGACTTTTCGTAAAGTCAAAGTATGCGATTGACTTTTTCGAAAGTCAAATATTACCAATGAAGTATCATGTTGACTTTTTCGAAAGTTAATGTATGCAGTTTGACTTTTCGAGAAAAGTCAAAATATAACCAAGTTATATATATTTCTCCCTTTTTTGTCTCAACAAAAGAAGATGCGAGGCGGAATGTGTAATGAGCCGAGCCATTATCTCCCTCGACCAATGCTCCCCAAAATTGGGTGCCAATGGGAGGATACATGGATTGTGAAAAAGTTACAAAAGATTTGTTAGTAATAATCATCATTCACAAGCATTTCCATACACTATGTAATAAGCACTAACAATATAGAAAACACCATTCGTTAGTTAAAAATTTTCATGATTTAAAAACCATGAAAAGGGAACACAATGAAGTGTTTAGTACAATAAAAATAATAATCCTAAAAAAGAAAAAAAAAATGCTTAGAAGAGCTAATCTAGGACCATTCTAATGAGATGGTGGATGAGAAAGAGCGTTAAGTCGCTCAAGGATGTGATTGAGGATGAACCTCATTTCCTCTTGGAACTCATGGACCATCACCCGGGTCCGATCAATGGTTCGGGCGGTTTGCTCACAAGTTGAGCAACCATGCCTAGGAGGTAGTATGGTTGATGAGTTTGTGGTGGTGGAATGGTAGATGTGTTGATGTTCTTTGTTGGTGTTTGGGGTGGTGATTATGGAGGCTAGCAAAGCACTTTGCATTTGCATAGTCTCACTTAGGTGAGAATCCACCATATTTGAGAATTGGTGGAGATGTTGGAGTTCGGCTTGAATCTCCTCTCTTGTGGGATGATCTTCCCATGGACTCCTCAATGTCCTCATGTGAGGGACATTGATGTGGGAGTGGTTGATCCCCATACAAAGGACCATCGATGTCTTTGTGGATGGGGTGGAAGAGAAGAGGTATTGGCCCTAGCAGGCGTTTAGGTCGAAGGATGGTCTAGGAGACTCATGAGCAATCCGCTCAATAGTGCCAAATGATGGCAATGGTGGTGGATTATTGGGCCTAGGAGGCAATCTTCCAAGTCCTCCAAGAAAGGATTTGGAGAAGTGGGAGGTGTGGAAAAATAACTCCAATGGGATGAGGTTGGAGATTTTGGTGGTGATGGTGTTTTGATGTTTGGAGGGGTGCGGTGGTGGTGAGCTTGGTGTCTTTGTTGGTGGTGGAGTGGTGATGGTAATGGGTGTAGGAGTAGCTAAAGTGAGGTGTGTATTGATGAGTTTCCAAATACTCATCATTTTTACACAATCTAAACTGCAAAATCATCTGAAAACACTCAAAAACACATCAAAATGATCAAATTATCACAAATCAGTGTTTTATGTGTTTTAATTGCAAAAATATCAAAATCGGATGAAAAATGTATCAAGTTTGCAAAATTGGCGCTTTAGTCCCCGAGTTTTAAAAGTTGTCAAATCTAGTCCTGGAATTCAAAATGTGGAAATTTATCATTCAAGGTCCCTGAAGTATTCTAAATTGTTTAAAATGATCCTTGAATGATTCTTTGGTCAATTGGCAAGAAAGGTCCCTAAACTTTGGAAAATTACAAAAATAGTCCTTGGACCTTAAAAAAATGGATTTAATGCAAAAAGGGTCCTTGTTTTATCAATATATGGCAAATTTGGTCCTTGTGAGAAGTTTGGAATAATGGTACTTTCAGTCCTTGAAGTTTGGCAATTGTACACTTTTGGTCCTTGTTTAATGCTAAAACCAAACGGACACTTATACATATCAAACCCAAATCCAATCAACTATCCAGTTGGCCCAACACTAGCCCAAACCCAACTGCCTTGACCCTTGGCCTTGAACCTTGATCCCATCCACCTATTTCGACCCCCCACGCAACCAATTTTGGACCCCTTTTGTTAATAAACCACGGTCGAAATAGTCAAAGCAGTCTGTGCATCCCTACCTTCTTGTCCCGCCAAAACCGAAGCGACCATGGTTTCCTTGATTAGCTCTAACCACCCTTTCCACTTGGTTAATCATGTCCCCACCTCCCTCCTTTCGATAAACATCGAAGAATCTTTAAATGCTCAAACTGCTATATGGAAAATTGGCGCCAAAATCACAAATGGACGGTTTGATTAATTTGAGAGATCAATGGCTAGATGTTGGTGGGAATCAATCGAAGCATGGGAATGATGTAAAGTCTATAAAGAGAGAGGAAGCATGATGTATCAAATCTATCTAGAGTAATATTTTATTTTTAATGTCGAATTAGTGTAATTTCCATTTTCAGTTTATGTTTTAAGTTTAAAACTTTGTATTTCAAGTGTTTATGTTATTATAAAGCTTTTGTGAACCTTTAATTCAAGAATTAAGCCAAATTTCAGTTTATGCAAAATCTCTTATTTAAGCAAAATCTCAAATGTTTCAAATGATGTTCTTTGTTGTTTGTATGGATTAGAATAGGACACATAAGCTCCCAAATAGCTTATAAAAGCTATTAGAAACAATAAAAATTAGTTTAGACTAAAAATCAAAATTACCAAAATCCAAGTTAAATACCTCAAAATCAAAATCACTGAAATTGGTGATCACAATTTGGAGCAAGGTATATCTGGATGGCCTTGGTTTAGAGCTACGTGGAGAGCATTTAGGATTGGTTTTCAGTTCATGGTTCTCATTTTATGCCTCAAAGTCATTTGTAAGCAATTTTGTCCAATTTGGCATTTCTTTGTTCTAGGTGTTATCTAGCTTAAATTTACATTACTTTGTGATGAATAGCTATAGTATAGTGTGTTTAAGTCATTAAATCGATGGTTTGTTTGTTTCAATTTGTAGTTTTCAAAACTTGGTTTTAACGATCAAGATGACATTTTGATCAATTCTTAGTTTAGTGTTGTAATGATAGTTGTTTAAGGGTTCATTAGTACTAATATTTGATAATACAAGGTTTGAAATCAAGTTGATGGTTTGAAATTGTGATTTGGTTTGAAAGCAGTCACATGACTATATAAGAGGGTGTTTGGTTTAGTGAGTTTAAAGGTTCTTTGGACTTTGGTATTGTTGGAAACACATCTAACTAAGTCTAAACTACTCATACTAGTCAAGAAATCAAGTTCTTATTTTCAAAAGTCAAAATCCCATTGATCTTGGTCTGTCACGATTCTTGTTGTGATTCATGATCCAAGATCAATGTTTTGTGCTAAAAAGTTGATAATATTGCTCAAGTTAGTCTCAATACACCTTATAACAACATATCAAGTGCTTAAAGTCAGATTAAAATCCACTTTGGTCAACTTTTGGTTTTTCTCAAAAAGTCAAAAATCTCAATGGGTCATTTTTGAATAAAGTTGAGAATTTCATTGTGGGTTTATTAATAGGATTCAGTCTATAAGCTTTGGAGGATTTGTAGTCTAGTTGCTCAAGAAAAATACAAAAATATTAGTTCTTTGATTATCAGCTGGTTTAGTGCTTTTTAGACTGCTTATTGTGGACACCCCAACTGTGAAAGTGCCCTGTGCACAGAAACTGTTGCCACTTTCAAAAGCTTGCATCAAGCTCATTCCTTGTCCAATTCTTGTGTTCTCTACTTCTTTGGAAAGCCAACCAGGTCCTCTTGAGATATCAAGTTTTGTTTTTCACTTTGGAACTCATTTGGTAGGGCTGCATTAAGCCTAAAGCTTGTCCCATTTTCTGTGTTAAGCCAAAGTGCTTATTTGTTTGTGTAGCTTAATCGGTGTGCTTCTTTGCATGATTTAGCTTCATTTCATCTCTTTAGCTTATTTACATCTTGTTCTAGCTTTGGTTTCGGTGTTTAAGCTTATTTGAGCTTATTTCACCTAAATAAGCCATTAACCTAATCGTTGGATCAATAAGCATTCAAAGCGCTTATTTGGCTTTTGTAAATTTTTTGTCTTTGTTAAAGTTTCTTATTATTAGTATTTAAGTAGTTTTCAAAAAGAAAAATCATAAAAACATCAATATTAAAATAGTGATAGCGTTTATTTAAGATTTTTTAGATTTTCAATTTTTCTTTTCAACTTATTACTAAGCAAATCTTGTTTTTATAGTTTTCTTAGGTTTCTGTCATCTTATAGGATTTTTAGAAATAGTTTCAGATTTTTCTTTATCTTTTTAGTATTTATTATAATTTTAATTAGTTAAAAATAGTAGTTAATTAGTAATAAATAATTAAAAAGTCTAAAAAATATATTTTCTGTTTTAAAATTAGTTTTATAGTATTTTAGATTTTTCAGAGTTAAAATTTTATTTTTCCAAGTTTATTTTCTATTTTCTAGTATTTAAGTGTATTTTAAATAGTTATTAATTAATAATAATTATATAAAAAGTGTGAAAAATATATTTTTAGTTTTAAAATTAGTTTTATAGTATTTTAGATTTTTCAGAATCATAAGTTTATTTTTCTAGCCTTATTTTGTATTTTCTTTCATTTTAGAGTATTTATTAAATAGTTAAAATAGTTTTTAATTAATAGAAATTAATTAAATAGTGTTAAAAATAATTTTCCTTTTCTAATAATTTTCTTTTATTTTTAGGATTCCAAAATGTCTTTTTATATTTTTAGGTCTTTTATTTCTTAGTTTTCATTTTTATTTTGTGCGTCTGCGTAGTTTTTAAAACTTACGTTTACGTTTCTTTGATCCGGTTGTTGTGCTTTCCAATTCGTGTCCAATTCTATTCCTAATCAATCGGTAGTGTAATTTCTAATCATAACCTTTACGGATCACTATCCTTAGTGATCATCCCATCATCGAATCGATGTTTAACACACCATTGAGTCTCCTTGGGACTAAACGACCGAATTCAATCTATTCTCCGTGACTTCATTGCATTTGTGTTTGGCGGTTTAAGTCTTTTGACTTGTTGTTTGTACGAATCAAAATTTTAGGCGCCATTCTTGGGAGGCTTTAGCGTGTGTCTAGCCATTTCGAGATCCATTGTTGCACATACCCACCATTTGTAAAAAGTTTTGTAAAGTTATAAAAAAAAAAAAAAAAAAAAAAAGTTCATTAACACTTTTCCTAAAGTGTTAAAACACCAAAAAATATAAAACAACAAAACAATCAAAGCGTTTTCTATTTTGTATTCTCTTTTAAGGTGATTCTTGAAGAGATACGATTTGGTTAAGCAATTCGATAACAAAAATATTGTCCAAAAGTTTTGAACCCATCTGCACAAATCTTACCTACGTCTTTTCGGTGGTACTTAATTGAATACATAAAATCAACCACCGCAATCAAGGCGGTGCACTACCTAGCTGGGGTGCGACCATTAATAAGTTCGAACATCGATTTAAAACTTGCCTTTGTGTCACTTGTGATTTGGTGTACCTTTTTCAAAGCCATTTCATTTGTGATTATTGGTTAAGTTCACTTGTGTTTTGCCTCATTTGTTTTGAAAATTGGTTTTTATACATAGTGCATGCGCTCGTTCTTCGATTCTACAAGTCCACTTTTAGAACTTGGCAAGATTCCTCGTGAGCGTGAGGGCGTTCGGCTCCTTCGGTAGTGATCGAGGCGTCTACCACCACCACCTCACAGCCGAAATGGCGGGGCAGGCGTACCATGGCGGAAATGCTCCAAGCACCCACCGGGGTTATGGAGATGCCATCGTTTTACCGTAATCAATTCGATCACTTGAATTGAAGACACATTTGATCGACTTGTGTCTACAAATCAATTCCACGGGTTTGATCGTGAAGACCGTATGCACACATCCGTTGGTTTAACAAACCGACTTCCACTATCAATTACAAGGATGTGCCACAAAAGTCATCAAGTTGATGCTTTTTCCATTCTCTCTTGAGGGGCGGCCGGTTTGGTGGAAAAGGAACCCCTCGATCTATCGAAACTTGGGAGGATCTTGTTCAAAGTTTGTGAACTACTTCTTTCCTCCATCAAAGGCGACTAATCTCAAAAATGAAATTTACGGATTTCGTCAAAATTTCGATGAAAACTTTGGAGAGGCATGGGAGATTCAAAGATCTCCTCGAAATGCCCCCATCATGAATTCACGAGCTTCAACAAGTCAATATCTTTTACAATGGGTTGAGCGGTAATGATCAAGATTCCTTGAATGCGACGCGGCAGCAATATCTTAAACCGTAGACCTAAAGATGTGATTGAGATTTGCGAGCAAAATCAAAGTTCCTATTTCTGCAACAAAGTCAATACTCCTAACACTCCTGCTCCTTCATCCGATAACTCTTACGAGTTAGCGACTCCGATAAATTGCTCTAACGGATGCCATCCGTTGTATGATTAAGGATGTTAAGGAAATCAAAGTGAAATTCATAAGCTGAGGCGGTCAAAGCCGTAAACAAGGTGTGTGAAACTTGTAGTGGTCCACACGCGTATTATGATTGTCAAGCAACCGATGCTTCCTTTTACCAAGCCCGTGGCTTGGTAAACCACAATCAATACCGACCACATCTTTGAACCACACTACCGTGCTAATACTAATCGAGCACCACGGGTTTTAACCAAAATCAAAACCGGAATCAGAACCAACCTAGAATGAACCAAGGTTATCAAAACCAAGGTAATTTCTATCCTGGACCCAATCAAGGTTTCCATCATCAAGGAAACCCTCATCAAAACAATATCAATCGAGGGAATCAATTTCATGGGAATATGAATCCTAATCAAGGGAATTTTGGTCATAATCAAAACATACGACCTCAAATTGTCCCTCCAGCTCCTCCGTCATTACTCCTCGGGACCATCATCGATGAGTTCTTGAAGCGGTTTATGAAATCCCAAGATGAAATGAGCAGGTTGTTGGTCGGTCAGTTAACGATCTGAAGAAGTCTTTAAATGATCGACCCTCGGGCTCGGTACTTTACCGAGCAACACGATCGCTAACCCGAGGGCGATGCCAAGGCGATCACAACCAAGTGGTGTTTCATACCACAGGACTGCTGATCCTACTACCTCTTCTTCTCTCCTCCAAAGGTAGTGGACGGTGAACCTCAAAACACAATGGACCTCGACTCCAATGCCACCTCCACGGTGCCAATGAGTCAAGTTACCAAGGAAACAACGGACAAGGTGCATAATTCAAGCCCACGGCACAAAGACACGTCCAACCTTGGTAGTCCAACCTCAAGTGGTCCGAAACCCAAGTCTAATCAAGGAGTTGTTTTGAACCTCCTATAGCTCTGTTGAGAATCAAATCCAAATCTTCTATTCCTTACCCATCGGCTTGAATGAGCAAAAGCTCATGAGAAAGCTAGTCATCAAATGGATAAATTTTTCCAAATTTTCCAAGAGTTACACTTTGACATAAGTTTTGCGGATGCTATCATGCTAATGCCCAAGTTTGCATCGACTCTCGAGCACATGTTAAGCAATAAGGAAAAGTGTTTGAAATGGCTAAGACTCCTCTTAACGAGAACTGCTCGGCGATTATTCGAAAAAGCTTCTGAAAGCTTGGAGATCACAGGAAATTTCTCTTACCGTGTGTATTCCGGGGATGGTTGAATGCTTTGCCTAGCGAGATCTTGGTGCAAGCATTAATCTTATGCCATATTCGGTATGGAAGAAACTCTCTCTTCGGAACTCACTCCTACATGCATGACTCTCGAGCTTGTCGATCGTTCCATATCCGTCCTCTTGGCATTCTTGAGGGCGTGTTTGTGAAAGTAGGAAAGTTCCATTTCGGTGACTTCGTGGTTGTTGATTTTGATGCCGATCATCGGGTTCCTCTCATTGTTGGTCGAGGATTCACGAGAACGGGCCGTGCTCTCATAGATGTATTTGAGCAAGAAATCACATTACGTGTTGGTAATGAAGTCGTCACCTTCAATCTTGACCAAACTTGAGGTACTCCAAACTATGATTACAGATCGGTCAACCGAATAGATATCATTGATGTTGCTTCGACGAGTACTCTCAAGAAGTTCTTGGTTATTCTCATAATTACGTGGTGGGATTCCACCACATCTTCTCGACCTATCATAGCCAATTCTACTCCTTCCATCACTCCGTTTGAGGCGACTTCATCTTAGATGAGATTGAAGCATATTTGGCTAGTGATTACGTACCTTGGGAAATTGATCACGCTCCAATTGATATTGAAGGGACATACTTCTTATTGAGAAGTTGCTCAATGAGGATCCATCATCGACCCTCATCCCGGTGATTCAATCCCGGTTGAGATTAATCAAAATGAGATTAATGGAGGAGATATTCTTCTTGAGAAAGTGTCAAATCTGGATACTTCTCTTCCTCTCCTCCCATCAAACTTCATAACGAGGAAGTCAATTCGGTTGAGAAAATCGAAGAATTTCCGAGGTTGAGCTTAAGGACTTACCTCCTCATCTCGAGTATGCATTCCTTGAGGGTGATGATAAGTTACCCGTCATTATTGCTCGAGATTTGAGTAAAGATGAAAAGCGCTCTCATAAAAATCTTGAAGTCACACAAGCAAGCAATTGCTTGGAAACTCTCCGACATCAAAGGTATAGACCACGAGTTACGTACTCATAAAATCTTGATGGAGGATGACTTCAAACCCGCAGTTCAACATCGAGGCGAGTGAATCCAAAATCCATGATGTTATCAAACAAGAGGTTATCAAACTTCTTGATGCGGATTGATTTACCCGATCTCGAACGGTCCTTGGGTCACCCAATTCATTGTGTCCCGAAAAGGGTGGCATTCTTGTTATCACAAATGAAGATAACGAGTTAATTCCAACTCGATTGGTTACGGGATGGCGTGTTTGCATTGACTATCGTAAGTTGAATGGCGCCACCCGAAAAGACCATTTTCCTCTACCCTTCATGGACGGATGCTTGAGAGATTAGCGGGGAATGAGTACTATTGCTTCCTTGATGGTTTCTCGGGTTATTTTCAGATCCTATTGATCCACGGGATCAAGAGAAGACCACATTCACTTGCCCATACGGAACTTTTGCCTACAAACGTATGCCTTTTGGCTTATGTAATGCTCACGCACGTTCAACGATGTATGATGGCCATATTCCACGACATGATCGGAAACAATGGAAGTGTTTATGGATGACTTCTCGGTCATTGGGATTCTTTTCAATCATGTCTCTCCATTTAGATAAAATGCTTCAAAGGTGTGAAGACACCAATCTATGTCTAAATTGGGAGAAAAGCCACTTTATGGTCAAAGAAGGCATTGTCCTTGGCCATAAGATTTCTAAACGGGATTGAGGTAGATAGAGCAAAAGTCGATGTTATTGCTAAGTTACCTCATCCTACTACCGTCAAGGGTATTAGGAGTTTTTGGGTCATGCGGTTTCTATCGTAGATTCATTCAAGATTTTCCAAAATCGCTTGACCTATGACCCATCTTCTTGAAAAGGATGCTCCTTTTATCTTCTCACCGAGTGCATCATAGCTTTTGAAACATTGAAGAAAAAGCTAATCTGAAGCACCCATTCTCGTTGCTCTGTTGGGACTTGCCTTTTGAGCTCATGTGCGATGCAAGTGATTTTGCTATCGGTGCGGTCCTAGGGCAACGAAGAAACAAGCATTTCCGACCTATTCACTCATGAGCAAAACTATGGTGAGGCTCAAACTCATTACACCACCACGGAAAAAGAGCTATTAGCCGTGGTGTATGCTTTTGAGAAGTTTCGGTAGTATCTTATCGACCAAATCGTAGTGTATACGGATCACTCGGCTCTTAAATATCTCTTTGCAAAACAAGATGCAAAGCGAGATTGCTTCGTTGGATTCTCCTCCTCCGTGAATTTGATATCATTATACGTGATAAAAAGGAGGCGAGAATCTAGGCTGCGATCATCTGTCTAGATTAGAAAACCCTCACCAAGATGTTTTCGAGAAAAAGGATATAAATGAAACATTTCCTCTCGAGACACTCAATGCGGTTTCTTTTCGTGGAAATTCTACCACCCATGGTTTGTCGACTTTGCAAATTACCATGCGGGTAACTTCATTAATGAAAGGATGTCGACCCAATGAAGAACAAATTCTTCAGGATGTTAAACACTATTTCGGGGCGACCCTTTCTTGTTCAAAATCTGTGCGGATCAAGTCATCCGACGGTGTGTTTATGGACAAGCTCTCTTGACATTCTCAAAGCTTGTCACCTTTGGACCCACCGAGCCATCATAGTCCAAACTACACCGCCAAAAGGTGTTTGATTCCGGGTTCTATTGGCCCACAATCTATAAGGATGCCCACAATTATGTCAAAACACACGCTTGTCGTCGTCATGGTAATATATCTCAAAGGAATGAAATGCCGCAAAATGCCATTCAAGTTTGTGAGATATTTGACATATGGGGTATTGATTTTATGGGGCGTTTCCATCTTCTCGTGGTAACAAGTACATACTCGTGGTTGTTGACTATCTGTCAAAATGGGTTGAAGCAAAAGCTTTACCCACCAATGATGCCCGAGTAGTTGTGAAGTTTTGAAATCTCTGTTTGCGGGTTTGGAACTCGAGGCGATAATCGGTGATCGTGGTACACATTTTGTAATGACCAATTTGAAAGAGTCATGCAAAAGTATGGTGTTACCCATCGTCTCTCCATCGCATACCACCCCGAACAAGTGGGCGGTGGAAGTTTCAAACCGTGGTATTAAAGGATCCTTGAAAGGACGGTGGCGAGAATCGTGCATCACAGTCGGATAAGCGATGGCGCTCTGGGCCTTCCGTCTGACTTACAAAACACCTATCGGTGTACTCCATACAAGCTAGTGTGCGGAAGGCATGTCATCTTCCGATCGAGTTAGAGCACAAGGCATCTTGGGCCTTAAAGCATGCAAATTCGATATCTGAGACGGTAGGTGATCACGAAAAGTTCAAATGAATGAACTAAATGAACTTCGTGATCAAGCTTATGAGAACTCTTTGATCTACAAGCAAAGACAAAGAAGATTCATGACTCAAGATCAAGAACCGCGTTTTCAACGTTGGTGATCGAGTCCTTCTTTTCAATTCAAGATTGAAGATTTTCTCGGGAAAGCTCAAGTCCCGTTAGTGCGGCCCATTCACTATTGCTAAGGTTTATCCTTATGGTACCGTTGAGTTATCTCAACCCGATGGTCCTAATTTTAAAGTGAATGGTCATCGAGTTAAGCATTACTTTGGAGAGGACATTCCCCGTGGTTGTCCGGTTTACAAACATTCCCGTGAACCAATGAATGCGGGGATCGAGTCAAGCTAGTGACTCGGTAATCAAAAACATTAGCACGCATCATATGGGTTTTCACCCATAATTACATCTTCTTATCCCTTTCTACCACCCTAGTGTGGGGAGTTTTCCCACATTGTTGTATATTCTCATTCTTTCTAAAAAAAAAAAAAAAAAAAAAAAAAAAAATCCTTTCTTAATAAAAGGCGTAATATTTCCCTTTAACGTTCTTTGTTTCGGCATAACCGCGGTACTTTGAATATCGAGGCGATATTCATTTCTAAGTGTGGGGAATTCTCACAATTTCATATATTATCTACCCAATTCCCGTTTTTGGCCAAAATTTTTTGGAGTAAGTGTTTTACACTTACTCATTTGGTTATCGATCCGCCATGTACGTAAGACAAAAGGATTAGCTAATCCAGAGCAAGCGGCTCTTGGTAAAGATTGCTCAAATCCGTTTATATGGCTTGCAATTTGCCCAAAATTGTATGGTTCTTGACTCCCATCATCCTCAAAGATAATGGTGGCTAGCCCGCAAGGTTATGGCTTGTGGTAAAGGCGATGGAAAATCCATAATTGGTATTGACTCACCAAAGATAATTCGATAATTTATCTAAGAGTTGGCTAGTCCGGAAGATGCGACTTACGGTAAAGACACATCAAATCCGTTATATGGTTTATGATTTGCCAATAAATCATCGGTTATCGTTGTACCAAGATTCTTACTTGAATCAAAACAATCGGCTACTCCGAGTGATGGCTTTTGGTAAAGAGTTTTCAAATCCATCAAGGTTTTCTCAAATCATTGCTAGGGACTAGCAATATCTCGATGTGGGGATTGATGAGTTTCGAATACTCATCATTTTACACAATCTAAGCTGCAAAATCATCTGAAAACACTCAAAACACATCAAAATGATCAAATTATCACAAATCGGTGTTTTATGTGTTTTAATTGCAAAAATATCAAAATCGGATGAAAAATGTATCAAGTTTGCAAAATTGGCGCTTTAGTCCCAGAGTTTTAAAAGTTGTCAAATCTAGTCCACGGAATTCAAAATGTGAAATTTATCATTCAAGGTCCCTGAAGTATTCTAAATTGTTTAAAATGATCCTTGAATGATTCTTTGGTCAATTAGCGAAAGGTCCTAAACTTTGGAAAATTACAAAATAGTCCTTGGACCTTAAAAAATGGATTTAATGCAAAAGGGTCCTTGTTTTATCAATATATGGCAAATTTGGTCCTTGTGAGAAGTTTGGAATAATGGTACTTTCAGTCCTTGAAGTTTGGCAATTGTACACTTTTGGTCCTTGTTTAATGCTAAAACCAAACGGACACTTATACATATCAAACCCAAATCCAATCAACTATCCAGTTGGCCCAACACTAGCCCAAACCCAACTGCCTTGACCCCTTGGCCTTGAACCTTGATCCCAGTCCACACCTATTCTGACCCCAGCCACAACCAATTTTGGACCCCCCTTTTTGTTAATAAACCACGGTCAAAATAGTCAAAACAGGGTACTGTGCATCCCCTACCTTCTTGTCCCGCCAAAACCAGAAACAGCCATGGTTTCCTTGATTAGCTCTAACCACCCTTTCCACTTGGTTAATCATGTCCCCTCCACCTCAATAAACATCCAAGAATCTTTAAATGCTCAAACCTGCTATATGGAAAATTGGCGCCAAAAATCACAAATGGACGGTTTTGATTAATTTGAGAGATCCAATGGCTAGATGTTGGTGGGAATCAATCAGAAGCACATGGGAATGATGTAAAGTCTATAAAGAGAGAGGGAAACGCAATGTATCAAATCTATCTAGAGTAATATTTTATTTTTAATGTCGAATTAGTGTAATTTCCATTTTCAGTTTATGTTTTAAGTTTAAAACTTTGTATTTCAAGTGTTTATGTTATTATAAAGCTTTTGTGAACCTTTAATTCAAGAATTAAGCCAAATTTCAGTTTATGCAAAATCTCTTATTTAAGCAAAATCTCAAATGTTTCAAATGATGTTCTTTGTTGTTTGTATGGATTAGAATAGGACACATAAGCTCGCAAATAGCTTATAAAAGCTATTAGAAACAATAAAAATTAGTTTAGACTAAAAAAATCAAAAATTACCAAAAATCCAAGTTAAATACCTCAAAAATCAAAAATCACTTGAAATTGGTGATCACAGCTGGAGCAAGGTATATCCTGGATGGCCTTGGTTTAGAGCTCTGTGGAGAGCATTTAGGATTGGTTTTCAGTTCATGGTTCTCATTTTATGCCTCAAAGTCATTTGTAAGCAATTTTGTCCAATTTGGCATTTCTTTGTTCTAGGTGTTATCTAGCTTAAATTTCTGTTACTTTGTGATGAATAGCTATAGTATAGTGTGTTTAAGTCATTAAATCAGTAGTTTGTTTGTTTCAATTTGTAGTTTTCAAAAACTTGGTTTTAACAGTCAAGATGACATTTTGATCAATTCTTAGTTTAGTGTTGTAATGATAGTTGTTTAAGGGTTCATTAGTACTAATATTTGATAATACAAGGTTTGAAATCAAGTTGATGGTTTGAAATTGTGATTTGGTTTGAAAACAGTCACAACAGCTATATAAGAGGGTGTTTGGTTTAGTGAGTTTAAAGGTTCTTTGGACTTTGGTATTGTTGGAAACCTGTCTAACTAAGTCTAAACTACTCATACTAGTCAAGAAATCAAGTTCTTATTTTCAAAAAGTCAAAAATCCATTGATCTTGGTCTATGCAGTTACTGTTGACAGATTCATGATCCAAGATCAATGTTTTATGCTAAAAAGTTGATAATATTGCTCAAGTTAGTCTCAATACACCTTATAACAACATATCAAGTGCTTAAAGTCAGATTAAAATCCACTTTGGTCAACTTTTGGTTTTTCTCAAAAAGTCAAAAATCTCAATGGGTCATTTTTGAATAAAGTTGAGAATTTCATTGTGGGTTTATTAATAGGATTCAGTCTATAAGCTTTGGAGGATTTGTAGTCTAGTTGCTCAAGAAAAATACAAAAATATTAGTTCTTTGATTATCAATTTGGTTTAGTGCTTTTAGGCGCTTATTGTGGACACTTTAACCGTGAAAGTGCCACGTGCCTGAACTGTGCCACTTTCAAAAGCTTGCATCAAGCTCATTCCTTGTCCAATTCTTGTGTTCTCTACTTCTTTGGAAAGCCAACCAGGTCCTCTTGAGATATCAAGTTTTGTTTTCACTTTGGAACTCATTTGGTAGGGTCGCATTAAGCCTAAAGCTTGTCCCATTTTACATGTTAAGCCAAAGTGCTTATTTGTTTGTGTAGCTTAATCGGTGTGCTTCTTTGCATGATTTAGCTTCATTTCAGTCTCTTTAGCTTATTTACATCTTGTTCTAGCTTTGGTTTCAGTGTTTAAGCTTATTTGAGCTTATTTCACCTAAATAAGCCATTAACCTAACTGTTGGATCAATAAGCATTCAAAACTGCTTATTTGGCTTTTGTAAATTTTTTGTCTTTGTTAAAGTTTCTTATTATTAGTATTTAAGTAGTTTTCAAAAAGAAAAATCATAAAAACATCAATATTAAAATAGTGATAGCGTTTATTTAAGATTTTTTAGATTTTCAATTTTTCTTTTCAACTTATTACTAAGCAAATCTTGTTTTTATAGTTTTCTTAGGTTTCGTCATCTTATAGGATTTTTAGAAATAGTTTGATTTTTCTTTATCTTTTAGTATTTATTATAATTTTAATTAGTTAAAAATAGTAGTTAATTAGTAATAAATAATTAAAAAGTCTAAAAATATATTTTCTGTTTTAAAATTAGTTTTATAGTATTTTAGATTTTTCGAGTTAAAATTTTATTTTCCAAGTTTATTTTCTATTTTCTAGTATTTAAGTGTATTTTAAATAGTTATTAATTAATAATAATTATATAAAAGTGTGAAAAATATATTTTTAGTTTTAAAATTAGTTTTATAGTATTTTAGATTTTTCAGAATCATAAGTTTATTTTTCTAGCCTTATTTTGTATTTTCTTTCATTTTAGAGTATTTATTAAATAGTTAAAATAGTTTTTAATTAATAGAAATTAATTAAATAGTGTTAAAAATAATTTTCCTTTTCTAATAATTTTCTTTTATTTTTAGGATTCCAAAAATGTCTTTTTTATATTTTTAGGTCTTTTATTTCTTAGTTTTCATTTTTTATTTTGTGCGTCTGCGTAGTTTTTAAAACTTACGTTTACGTTTCTTTGATCTGGTTGTTGTGCTTTCCAATTCTGTGTCCAATTCTATTCCTAATCAATCAGTAGTGTAATTTCTAATCATAACCTTTACAGATCACTATCCTTAGTGATCATCCCATCATCTGAATCAGTGTTTAACACACCATTGAGTCTCCTTGGGACTAAACGACCCGGGAATTCAATCTATTCTCCAGGACTTCATTGCATTTGTGTTTGAGCAGTTTTAAGTCTTTTTGACTTGACTGTTTGGCACGAATCATGTATCATCCCTTATAGGAGATGAGATGGTGAGTGGAGATGACTCGGATGAAGAGCTCAAGTTGACAAAACAACAAGGTCTTACGCTAATCCTAGCGGTTTTCTTGAAAGGCTTGGTTGAAGGAGAAGTTTTTGTCATTTTGACTTGAGTTTTTCTAGTTGATGGTAAGAATGGAGAAGGTGTGAAGATGATCATGGTAAAACCTCTTAATTTATAGAAGTGAAAAATTATGGAGAAATGTGTTTGATTTGATGTTAAACCATAGAAGGGATGAGGTTCCTAATGATTTGGAAGTGGGTTAAATGCTAGTCATATCACCCAAGTCAAGCCATACAAGAGGGATGGAGTGAAAAGGCAAAGATTTGCAATAAATGTGTTCTAATGACTGTAAGATCCTAACAATCAAATTACCCACGGATTGCAAAGAACCAAATTTTTGGTTCCTTCCTTTATGCAAAAGGGTTCCTTGGGTTGATCTTTCAAATTTTTGAATTTTGGTGGGAAGTGGATTTCCTATATGCCTAAGTATGTTATAGTAGTTCTAATATGGGTAAAAACTAGTCAAGATTAACTTACAAGCAATGTATGGTAATTTGGAATGTCGAAATAACCGAAATTCAGAAAGTTACATGGAGGATCCACGGCACCAAAGTTTTACACAGGCGAAACCCTTAAAGGGTGCACTGGTCCGCCTATCATGTGTATGGCGGTACCAATTCTTATAACAGACGGAACCAAAGATTGGTGCCGTCGATCCGTGGACACCGTAAATCACCACGTAATATTTTTTAAGTGTCGGGGACATTTCAAAACACGAAATCTTGCTCAAAACATGTGACATTAATTATTTCTAGTTAGAAAAGTAAATAACACATGCACAAACATAGTGGAGCATAGATTTTGACCAAGGGTGAATGATTTTCACATTGAAGTGAAAATGGGTAAAATTTGATAACACACTTGTGCTATCCCCCTGCATGAAATAGTTAGCATACAACATTGTTTTGAGTTATATTATCATCCTACAAAATAAAAACACCCAAATTGTATTAAACATTAAAGAAAATGTATTGTTCCAAACACTCCTTAAACCGATTCTCACTTGTCCAACTTTATGTAGATCTTGTTCATCATCTTACCAAGGCACTTGAACATCCCCTTGGTTTGCTTGAACTCCGCTGATTCATTCTCAATATCGAGAAGAGATGCATAATACTCATGAGGTGGAAGACGAGAATTTGGAAGACCATCTTGAACTATTGATGATGATGATGATGATGGAGTTGGAGGTTTTGCTCTCTTGCCTTTTGTCTTAGCAACTCGCTCGTCACTCGAGGGCACAAAGATGTGAGGATGAGCTCATAGTGAAGGTGCATCCCTTTTGGGCTTGGTGGAATTGGTGCATAAGCTCTATAGAGGCAGTGAGAAGCATCCCGTGCGGAAGAGCAACCGATCCTTGAGTTGGAATATCAATCATTCTCCTAGCGATGTAGTAGGCTAAATTAAATGGTTGACGGGTGGACAAGTTGTAGAGCATGTGGCAAAGGCAAGCATTGATGTGATCCCTATTCCCTATGGTGCTAATGACGTTGGCTCTAAGTAGTTCTTCCCATTTCTTAAATTCGGGCTTAAGTTCATTGAGCTCCATTCCATATGGATCTCGGTTCACTTCCTTTCCTATTCGGGTGACTCGGGTTGTATCTCCCATTGGGATAAATAGGCGTTCACGGATGACATCCTTATTTGCTAAAGGTGTTTGGTAGGGAAGAGAGCGGTCATTGATTGCATCAAGGATGGTGAGTCACCACTTATTCGAGTAGACACATGTCCCTCGGTTGGGAATTCCTAGCACTTGAGCAAAGTTGGTTAAGGAGATAGTGTAGTCGTTTTGATTGATCTTAAACCTAAGGCTAAACTCATCATCTTCATCAATGAAACCGGTGACACTAGCATAAAACTCTAACACAAACCTAGGACAAATAGGTTCATCGATGTCAAGGAGACAATCGAATTGAATAGCGGCAAGCTCTTCACGGAGATTGGTATTTTCGATAAAAGAGGAGTGAATGGTTCTACCCTCATGGAAGTACCTAGTCTCTAGACTCTTAAAGATTTCGACTTGCTCCTTTGAAAGTCCATTGGTTTTGTGGTGTTTGGGAATGTAGTTAACGGTATCCTTGTGATCATAGAATTTTGCGGCTACCATGGTTATTCCTATGAGGAAGAATTTATATGTTAAGAATGAGAATAAACTTAACATTTTGATTCTAGTGTGTGTCTATACGAAAACGATTTGGAGTTGCGGTTATCTCGACTCATTTTATGCATAAAATAGTCTTTAGTGGGGGTGTTTGGCAAACGGCATGAGATAACCCAAACACTCCTAATTCAATGTGGCTTCATTTGAATATACCCGGGAATGCATATTAGTTATGCAATACCTTTAGTATTCAAGAGCATGCAAGTGATGAAAATTTAACGTTTCTATTAGTATTAACAATGAAAAATTGTTTTCCTTCAAGTGAGAAGTTTTTCAAAAAAATTTGACATGAGGTGTTTGGTTTTTTGAATAAAGCCTTATAGTCATTATCTTTTGATTAGTGGGAAACATGATTTGTTTATGCAATATGATAATATAGTACCTAATTTCAATGACTAGTTATGCAATTTGCCAATTGAATCTGTGGAAAACTAGAAGGGGGGTTGAATAGTTTTACCAATTTAAAACTTCCTTTTAAATATTTAGATCGACTTATGTCAATCTATTTGATTGTTTATGTTGGACGTTGATAGATGGATATATAAGCGTGAAATGAAATATAAAGAGTAAGAAGCACATCACCACAACACAAGTTATTTATAGTGGTTCGGCTACAAGGACACCTTCCTTGCCCTACTCCACTCCCGAGTCACCTACTCGAGTTCGTAAGCACTACACCAACTCCTTGTGGCGGAGAAGCCTTCACAACGTCGCTTAACCTTTTTCCGGTACAAAGCTAAATACCGAGTTCTTTCACACCAAGGCGAACCACACCTAACACAACGTCGCCTACCCTTTATACAATGCTAGGCTAACCACGGTTCTTTCACACCTTAGGAGAACTAATCATTCACAACGTCGCCTACCCTTTATTAGGTACTAGGCTAAGCACCTAGTTCTTTCACACCTTGGGTGAACTACACCTTCACGACACAACACCTAATCTCGAGGAGATCTACTCCTTGTTACAACACCATCAAGGATATCACCATCCTTGTATATAAACAAATACATATATGTATTACGATGCACCTCATCGATTATACGACCTAGGCATTCTTCCCAAATGCTACTTGATTTGATTCTTTGGCATCCTTCACTAATGCCTTTGACACAACGCTTAGCACCCTTCACTAATGCCTTCGTCTTGACACCTTTAGCATCCTTCACTAATGCTTTGACACGGATGATGAGCACCTTTCACTAATACTTTCATCTTGACACTTTCGGCATTCTTCACTAATGCCTTCAACCCAACATCTATGGAGAAAGGAAGAACTATCAACAAGAGAACCTTAGTAGTCTTGATGATGATGAAGCATAACAACTCATGGACTTTGAGCTTGCCGTCTTCAAGAGGTGGTGATCTCTCCTTTAAGAGGAACCTAGTAGATCACACAAAACAAAGACAAACTACATAGATCACTTATATACGAGGTTAGAGGCTTAGAATACTTTGGGAAGTATGTGTAAAAGCACACTTAGAAAGGAAGAAATGGCTCTCTTTATATGGAAATTCTCTTCATTTCCCGGATCCCACGGATCCCTACCACAAGGGATCCGGCTAGCACAAAGCTAGGGATCCGTGGTCCGCTCCTCTTTGCCCATGGGTATTTTTGGTTATGGGTCATGGGTTATGGGTTGATCCATGATTTTCTTTCTAGATACAATGTATCTTAAGGATACAATGAACTTGGTTAAGTGGTATATATAAAACCATGAGTTATGGGTCAATGAACTTGCTAGTATTTACCCATTTAGTATATACTTGTATTTACCCAAGAGTGAATTACATAATTGGTCCTTGTGGTTTGTTGAAAATTGCAGAAAATGTCCCTGTGCTTTTTTTTCAGTGCGTTTCGTCCTTGTGGTTTACAAATCTTACGGATTTTGTCCTCGTCCAAAAATGTCCGTTAAGTGTCTTGCGCTGTTAGTCCTTCGTTAGTGCGATCCGTTAAGTGTTTTGCATCGTTAGTCCTTCGTTAATAAATTTTGCACCGTTAGTCCTTATTTTTAAAATATAGTTTTCCCAATTAGTCCTCCGTTAATAATAGTTTTCACCGTTTTTGTCCGTTTTATCCGTTTTGCTTCGTTTTTATCCGTTTCCCCGTTTTTTACGTTTTCGTCCGTTTTCTTTCGTTTTTATAGTTTTGTCCATTTTCCTCGTTTTATCGGTTTTGTCCGTTTTTAAATGCGTTTTATCGGTTTTCTTACGTTTTGTCCGTTTAAAAAAATTAATAAAAAATTATTTTTCAAAATATATATATTTTTAAAATATGTCCGTTTTTTCAATATTTTTCGGAAATTTTTAAGATTTTTAAAAAAATATTTGAAAAAAATATTTTTCGAATTTTTTTACCGTTTTTTTCGAAAATATTTTTGTCCGTTTAAAAAATATTTGAAAAAATTTCCAAAAATATTTATTTCAAATATATTTTTTAAATCTTAAAAATTTCAAAAATATTGAAAAAACGGACATATTTTAAACAAAATATATATATTACGAAAAATAATTTTTATTCAAATTTTTTTGAAATTTTTATTCAATTTTTTTAAGCGGACAAAACGTAAGAAAACCGATAAAAACGTCTTAAAACGGACTCAACCTAAGAACAACGGACAAAACGAAGAAAGCAGACAAAACATAATGAAAACGGACAAAAATTAAGAAAACGTAAGAAAACGGAGAAAACGGATGAAACCGATAAAACGTAAGAAAATGGACAAAACTATATAAAGCGAAGAAAACGGACGAAAACGTAAAAACGCGGAAGCGGATAAAAAGCGAGCAAAACGGATAAAAGCGGACAAAAGCGGTTATTAACGGAGGGACTAATGGGGAAAACTAACGGTGCAAAATTTATTAACGAAGGACTAACGATGCAAAACACTTAACGGACTGCACTAACGAAGGACTAACAACAGTAAGACACTTAACGGACATTTTTGGACGAGGATAAAATCCGTAGGATTTGTAAACCACGAGGACGAAACGCATGGCGAAAAAAAACAGGGGACATTTTCTGCAATTTTCAACAAACCACAAGGACCAATTATGTAATTCACTCTTTACCCAATTTAGCATACACTTAGTTTTTACCCATTTTAGTATACTTAGTTTAAGTATATGTTTAACCCAATATGTAAACACTAGTTGTTGTACATATGTATCTGAATCATAAAATCACTTATACTTGTTTTAGTGTTTTATGTGAAAGCGTAAGTGTGTTAGAAAACTATTAACTCAAACTATTTACGTACTCTATTTGTTTCGTTAAAATGATTTTATATTTGTTATCGACAAAACATTAGAAGATCGTAAAATATAAATAAACGTTTTTACGGCTTATTTGTATTAACAGAATCCATGTTTTGCATAAGAATATATATAAACCCCATGTAGTAATTTTGTGCACAAATTAGAATCCTAGACTCGGAATTAAGAGATAAAATGTAGTTAGGATACTTACAATGATGTTATCTCCAGTGATTAGTGGGTGAGAAGGTGTCAACAATGAGTTGGGTCTAATGTTTACACGTTTTGGTAAAGTGGGTTTTGAGAAAGAAGATGTTTTGTAGGTAGCAGTTTTGCCACTGATGTCACCACGGACCAAACGGTACCATATTTTTGGTTCCGTCCTGGTTGTCGTTTGGTGTCGTGGGTACAGTAGCAGATACAAAACAAAGTTGTTTTGTTTTGTTTATTCTAAGGTTTAGGCTATGTTTATCCTACATGTTTGGTTCCATTAACCCCAAACCAAGTCTAAGAAGATTGAATGGTTCTCGTTTGAGAGGCTTAGTTAGAATATAGGCAATGTTGTCTTCGTAGGACACTTTCTCAATTGAGATGTTTCCTTTTTGAACATTATCGCGAAGAAAGTGATGACGGATTTCAATATGCTTCGTATGAGAGCATGTTGGACGGGATTTTCTTTGAGATCGATAGCTCCTTTGTTGTCATGCAAAGTATAACAATATCGTTGAGATGAATTCGTAATCTCGAGAGCTTGCTTCATCCAAAGAGCTTGTTGACATGCTTTTCCGGCTGAGACGTACTCGGCTTCAATAGTTGAGATGGCTAAAGCCGTTTGCTTCTTTGCAAACCATGAGGTGAGACAATGTCCAACAAAAGTGCAAATACCACTTGTACTTTTTCTATCGATAAAGTCACCGGCATGATCCGAGTCGGCATACACTATGGTTTCTATACCCGTTCCTTTGGGATACCATAATCCTAAACACGTTGATCCCTTAATGTATCTAAAAATCTTTTTCGAGGCTTCTAAGTGTGATGCCTTTGGGTTTTCTTGAAAGCGAGCACATAGACAAACACTAAACATAATGTCGGGTCTACTAGCCGTAAGATAGAGTAGGCTACCAATCATTCCTCTATATTTAGTGTTATCTACGGATTCACCTTCCTCATCCTTGGTGAGTTTAGTGTCCGAGGACATGGGTGTCTTAGTTGGTTTTGAATCTTTGAGACCAAATTTCTTAAGCATGTCTTTTATATATTTAGATTGGTTAAAGAATATGCCATCTTCTAGTTGTTTAATTTTAAGTCCTAGAAAGAAGTTTAATTCAGCCATCAGGCTCATCTCAAACTCGTCGTGCATGATTTTAGAGAAATCATCACATAGCTCTTGACAAGTTGATCCGATATGATGTCATCAACGTATACTTGAACGATGATAATATGTGACTCCTTTTTCTTGGTAAAAAGAGTATTATCTACTAATCCCATGGTGTGTTTTCAACAAGAAAAGTATTAAGTCTATCGTACCAAGCTTTTGATGCTTGCTTAAGACCGTATAATGCTTTCTTGAGTTTGAAGACATGATGTGGTTTCTCAAATTCGGTGAAACCGGGAGGTTGAGCAACATATACTTCTTCGTTAATAAACCCATTAAGAAACGCACTCTTAACATCCATTTGAAATAATTTAAAGTCATAGGCACATGCATAAGCAAGTAATATTCTAATAGACTCAAGTCTAGCTCTTTGGTGCATAAGTTTCATCATAATCAATCCTTCTTGTTGATTATAACCTTGTGCAACAAGCCTAGCTTTGTTCCTAGATACTACACCATTTTCATCCATTTTATTTCGAAAAACCCATTTCGTTCCAATTATAGTTTGATCTTTAGGTTTTGGAACTAATTTCCAAACATCATTTCTAACGAATTGGTTTAATTCTTCTTGCATGGCAATTACCCATGATTCATCTTTTATTGCTTCATTTATGTTTTTCGGTTCAATGGTGGATACAAAACAAAAATAATTACTTTGATTTTGGGCTTGTGACCTTAAGGTTCTTTGATTAAGTTGTCCTATGACCTTTTCTAAAGGATGACTTTTAGATTCTTTGATGTTTATAATCTCATTATTTAATGGTTCATCTTCCTTGTCATTTTTAATTATTTCTTGACTTTCTACCATTTGACTTTCAACTAAGTCATCATCTACCAAAGGTGATGTCTTAGAGGAGGTGGACTTTAAATCGAATGTTATGTTCAACGATTCCTCGACTATCATTGTTTCTTTGTTTAAGACAATGTAAGCTTTACTAGTTTGAGAATAACCAAGAAATACACCTTCATAAGACTTTGTGTCAAACTTGGTGAGATAATCTTTAGTATTAAGAATGAAGCATTTACATCCAAAAACTCTAAAATATCCTAAAGTTGGCTTTTTACCTTTATAAAGCTCATATGGTGTTTTGTTTAAGAAATGACGTATTAAGACTCTATTCAAAATATATGTAGAAGTGTCAATGGCGTTACACCAAAACTTTTGAGGAATGTTTTGTTCATTAAGCATTGTTCTATTCATTTCTTGAATTGTTCTATTTTTACGTTCTACTACTCCATTTGATTGAGGTGTTCGAGGAGCCGAAAAGTTATGTGTTATACCATTTGTATCACAAAAGTTTCCAAATTGAGTTTCGTTGTCAAATTCGACCATGATCCGTTCGGATCGACACAATTTAACACCTAGTTGATTTTGAATTTTCTTGCTAAGAATTTCAAATTTATCAAAAGCTTCATTTTGGTTTTCAAAACAACGTCCAAGTAAACCTTGAGTAATCATCTACTATGACCAAAGTGTATAAGTTGCCTCCGTAGCTTCTTATAGCGGATGGACGAACAAGTCCATATGCAATAGTTCTAGACACTTAGATGTGGACACCATATTTTTAGATTTATGACTACTATGGGTTTGTTTACCAATTTTGCAAGCGTCGCAAAAGTGTTGGTCATATTTAAGTTTTGGTAAATTCCTAACTAGCTCTTTTGAAGATAAGTTTTGTATAAGTCTCATATTAGCGTGACCTGAGCGTCTATGCCAAAGAGTTGAGCTATCATCTAACGTTGTTAGACAAAGTTTGTCATTAGATGTTTTATCTATTTTCATGACGTATATGTTATTTTTCCTAACTCCTTTTGCTATGGTGATACCATCTTTTAGTATTTTACTACCATTTTCATCAAATAGTACTTTACACTTTTTATCACATAATTGACTAATACTAAGTAGATTAAATCCTAACCTATCTACATGAGCAACATTTTCAATAGTTAGGGAGTTATGAGTGATCGTACATTTGCCAATGATTTTGCTTTTGAGATTGCTACCAAAAGTGACATTACCTCCGTCATACTCTTGGTATGATGAGAAGAGACTTTTGTTGCCCGTTATGTGTCGTGAGCATCCACTATCTTTTATCCATGATGAGTGTGTGAATACTCATCATTTTTTGTTAAATCTGAACTGCAAAACGTTTAAAAATGCTCAGAAATGCATCAAAATCTGAAAATATCTCAAAGTTGCATTTTATATGTTTCGGATGCAAAATGTCTAAAATCGGATGAAAAAGCGAGCAAAGTTTGCATAATTGGCGATTCGGTCCCCGACTTTCAGAAAATGGCAAAATCAGTCCCTAGGCATTTATTTTAAAAGAAAAGTCACCAAAGGTCCTTTTGGAATCATAAATTGTCATATTTAGTCCTTTGGTGAAAAATCCAAAAGTTTTGAGAAATTACAGTTTTGATCCTTGGATTTTAAAAATTGTCATGTTTAGTCCTTGGAATTTCACAATTGGCAGGTTTGGTCCCTTGGAATATTGGAGGTTGGCAAAACAAAGCCTTGGATTACTTTTCAAAATCTACATGTATGGTCCTTGGATTTTCAGAATTACACAAATGGTCCCTAGTGTTGAATATGGATTCAATATTAATCCTAAATCCAATCCGGATCCAACCCAAGCCCAAATAAAATCCCTTGGCCCAAATCCATGACCCGGTCCAATAAACCAACCCATTACCCACGTTTTAAAATAAACAACCCGCCCCCCTTTCCCTGTCTTCCCCGACATCCTTGTCTGCAACCAGCCACCAACACAACACCACCCTACTTCACACTTTGTCTCCCCACCTCGCCTACCATCCAATATGCATTAATGCACTTTCCCCCCCTCACTCAACCTCTCCATTTGTTAATCCGGTTTGGCGCCAAAACCACATAAACGCCAAGATGATTCCAAGGCATCCAATGGCGATATTAGTCTTGGGATTTGAAGAAAGAGGTGAGAGAAACAGATGGGAGTATAAAAAGACCAAGAAGAAGGCAAGGAGGATGGTACTTAGTTTTAAATTCAAGAATGTATGTCGTTTTATGATTTCTTAGTCTAAAATAGATCTTTAGTTGTATTTTAAAGTTTCATTGTATTAAAGTAAACCATTTCAGTGTATTTCAACTCTACTTAAGTATCAATTTAAGTTCATGTTCAATTTCCATTTTGTATGTCCACTGTTGAAATTTCTATTCTCAAAATCTTATGCAAAACCTCTTAGTAGTTTACTTTTAAGTTGAAACAAGCTTAAATAAGCTTATTACGACTTTTGATAAGCTCACAATTAAGTTTTAAGCATATTTGATATATGGTCAACAAAAGTCAACCGATGAAGAACAAGTTTGATTTCTTTGGTTATGGATCCGAATTGGGTGATGCTGATGGGAATTTGGGTTGAATCTGATGGAATTGGAGTAGGTTAGGGGTTTATTAGGTTAGAGGTTCACTGTTTCATTGTTGCAAGCCATAGTGGCTAGGAGATTTGTAAGTGCCTCAAACTGTTCTATACATTGTGTTCATTGAATCTGTGGTTTGCATATGAATTTAGTGATAATTTGTAGTTTGTTATCTGTGTTTAATGTTAGTTTAGCATAATCTAGTCTTAATTTGTTTATTAGTTCACAAATCAGATGTTAAGTAGTGTTTGGATTGAATCTGTTTGCTATGATAGAGGTTGAGTCAGTAGTTTAGTTCTATTGCTATATGCTTAATAAGGTCTAAGTCATTCATATCAGTCTTGTTATTGCACTCACAAACTCAAAAAGTCAAAATCACTGTGATACTGCTTTTGATTTAGTAACTGTTAAGATCAGTAGGTATAAATTTGCTCATAGGCTTGAAACAAGTAGATCTAGCTTGCTTTAATCATCATTAGTCTTTAAACATCAAAATCAGTTAATTACTTTGGATTAAAACTCAACAAAGTCAAAGAACTATAATTGTTTTCAGAAGTCAAACTTGTCAAAACCTGAATTTTTGCAGATCTTGCAGACTTTGCATATTGATCATTTCAAATAGTAAGGATCTGAAGTTTGGTTTAGGTATAGTCGCTAGGTGGTCTTGAGACCACCTGTCTGCTTTTCACTTAAGCTTTTCTAATAAGCTTGTGATTAAGCTCAAACTAGGGACCAGTTCACTGTTTTGGCTTATTAAATCAGTTGGCATCAAATCTGAGTAGACTACTTATTAGAGATTAGGAGTAGCTTGATTTAGCTGATATTAGCTCATTTTAGTATAATATTGCTTCTGTAGAAGTTTGGTGTCTAGTTGTGCTTATTTGCTTATTCTTAAGTACTTATTTAGTATTCAATTACACTGCAGCTCATAAATCTCACACATAAGCTATAGATTTCTTATTTTTCATAAAATTAGATTAACATTTTAGAATTTTCCTGAATTTTTCATTAATTTTGGTCATTGTTTGCTATTTTTCTAGATTTAAAATAGTTTTAATCACTTTTAAATAGCTTTTATTGCAATTAATTCGAAAAAGTTTCAAAAATAATTTTTCAATTTTCCCAGTTTAAGAAAAATATAAAAAGCATAAAAAAAGATTTTTCCTTATTTTTCCCCTTTTATTTGGTATTTTTCATAATTTAAATTAGATTAAAATAGTTTTTAATTAGTAGAAAATAGAAAATTAATCAGAAAAATATAAAAATAGTTTTGAAAATTCGTTTTTGTCATTTTAGATTTTTCCAAGTCATAATTTTATTTTTCTAGCTTTATTTCCTATTTTCTTGTATTATAGGCTAATATTAAATAGTTAAAATAGTTTTTAATTAATAATAATTAATTAAATAGTTATAAAAATAATTTTCATTTTCTATAAATTTTCTTTCATCATTAGGTTTGTAAAATGTCATTTCATATTTTTAGGATTTATATTGTGTAAGTTTCACGTTTTCATTTATGCGTTACGTAGTTTTTAATTTCGCTTTATAAAAACATAAAACAAAAACATCATTTTGCAAATAGTGATAGCGTTTATTTAATATTTTTTTTATCTCTTTAATTTTCTTTAATTTGCATTTAAGCCTCTGTATTTGTTTGATATTTCTGTAGTTATAATAATCTCAAATCTCTTTTCCATTCAAATTCCTCGATCACTATACGTTTGGTGATCCATTGCATAGCTCGCTGGGACATAACGACCCGGGAAGACCCTATACTCCCCTGATCTTCATTGCATTCGTGCTTGAGCCGTTTTAAGTTTGTTACGGTCGGCCATTCACAAGTGGCGGCTTGAGTGATAAAACTTGGCGGTTTAGCACGGATCAAATTTTAAGCGCCACTGGAGTCAGTCTTTGATTATCTTCCGTTTAGCGATTAGTAGTTTGAATATCCACTCTTTGTTTATATCATCCATCATCTATATATATATCCATATTTTCTTATAAAAATCCAAAACCCAAAACATCAAAAACGATAAAACACAAAAATATTTTTCCTTTTGTTTCTATATATGTATCAAAATAAAAATACAAAAGATTTGTCGTTTTCTTAATAATAAACAACTTAAAAGATTACCACATAAACCAAGGCAAGGCACTACCTAACTGGGGTGCGACCATAATAAGTTCGAACTAAAGATTTAAAACTTGCCTTTGTGTCCTTGTGATTGGTGTACCTTTTTCAAAGAAGCCATTCATCTTGTGATTATTGGTTAAGTTCATCGTTGTTTTGCCTCGATTTTGTGTTAATTGATTTTGTTGTGATATCTACTTGTCGAACCGAAAACCCATAAAGATTCTTCTCACCCCAATTTTTATAAAACGTCTTCATAATTCCCATTCTCATCAAAAATATCTTCATAATTCCATTTCTCTCCTTAACTCGAGATTCCTTAGAGTTAACTCTAGTCATCTTTTCGCTCTTCTAGATCATTGAGTCCTTTGCGTGATCTAGCGAAATTCCTAGAAGACGTTCTCGTGAGCGTCTTTGCCCAAATAGTCGAACCCGAGATTCGTACTATTTCAAGCAACAATATGGCGACGAGCGAACTATGGCGGAAATGCTCCGAGCACCCACCGGGGTTATGGAGATGCCATCATTCTACCGATAATCAATTCGATCACTTTGAATTGAAGACACATTTGATCGACTTGTGTCTACGAATCAATTCCACGGGTTTGACCGAGAAGACCCGTATCACACATCCGTTGGTTTAACAAGTTGACTTCAACTATCAATTTCAAGGATGTGCCACAAAAGTAATCAAGTTGATGCTTTTCCCATTCTCACTGAGGGACGGCCGGTTGGTGGAAAAGAACCCCTCGATCCATCGAAACTTGGGAGGATCTTGTTCAAAAGTTTGTCAATTACTTCTTTCCTCCATCAAAGACGACTAACCTTAAAATGAAATTTCGGATTTCGTCAAAATTTCGATGAAAACTTTGGAGAGGCATGGGAGAGATTCAAAGATCTCCTCGAAATGCCCCATCATGAATTCACGGAGCTTGAACAAGTCAATATCTTTTACAATAGGTTGAGCGGTAGCGATCAAGATTCTTTGAACGCAGCCGCAGCGGCAATATCTTGAATCGTAGACCTAAAGATGTGATTGAGATTTGCGAGCAAAATCAAAAGTCCCTATTTCTCATAACAAAGTCAATACTCCTAATACTCCTTCTTCTTCATCCAAGAACTCTTACGAGTTAGCGACTCCGATAGTTGCTCTAACGGATGCCATCCGTTGTATGATTAAGGATGTTAAGGAAATCAAAAGCGAAATTCATAAGCGAGAACCGATCAAAGCCGTAAATAAGGTGTGTGAAACTTGTAGTGGTCCACATGCGTATTATGATTGTCAAGCAACCGATGCTTCCTTTTACCAAGCTCCAATAGCTTCTAAACCACAATCAATACCGACCACAGTGATCCTCATTACAGTGCACCTAGCGGTATGACACCACCGGTTTTCCTCTGTGCAAAACCATGGCAATCAAAATCGCTTTGTTCGAATCAAGGACAAAATTTCAATAACTCTCAAAATTTCAATCAAAGCCGGAACAATTTCAACCAACCATATCAAGCTCCTAATCATCAAAGTTATCAACAACCTCCTCAAGCTCCCATGCCAAATGACTTCATGAAAATTACTGAGTCAAGCATCGTTCAATGCAAACTCGGATCAATAACATGAGAGTTGAGCTTAAAAAGGAAATTGATACCACAATGTCTCGGCGGACAAATGAGTTAAAGAATATGATGAGCGGTTTCATGAACATGAATATGAACAAAGCTTCATCATCTTCCGGAGGACTCCCAACAATACAATTCCCAATCCCAATGCCGAGTTGAAAGCCGTCACCACTCGTAGTGGTAAGGCGACAATGGACCTTCGACTCCTATGCCCCTCCTCACGTGGCAATGAGTCAAGTTACCAAGGATACAACGGACAAGGTGCAATTCTCAAGCCCACGGTACCGCACGTCCACCTTCGGTAGTCCAAGCTTTAAGTCCGGAACCCGACGTTCGAAGAAAATCACGAGCCGAAATAACTTCCATCCCGGCTCAAAAGTCTAGTCGACTTCCTTACCCATCAAGAATGAATGATGAGAAGCTCAAAGACAAAACAAAGAGCAAATGGAAAATTTTCCAAATCTTCAATGAGTCTGCACTTTGATATAAGCTTCATTGATGCTCTCGTTCTAATGCCTAAATTTGCATCCACGCTTAAAGGCTTACTCACCAACAAAGATAAGCTATCCGAGATGGCTAAAACTCCTCTCGATGAGCAATGCTCGGTGGTCCTTCTCAAAAGCTTCCCAAAAGCTTGAGGACCTGGCGATTTCTAATCCGTGTGATTTCTTGGGGATGGTTCAATGCTCCGCCTTGGCGATCTTGGCGCTAGCATTAACCTCATGCCACTCTCGGTATGGAAGAAATCGTCTCTTCACGAACTTTCATCCACTTGTATGACACTCGAGCTAGCGGACCGTCACTGTAACTCGTCCACTGGGATAGCCGAGGATGTCGTGATGAAAGTGGGAAAGTTTCACTTTCCTCTTGACTTTGTTGTAGTAGACTTGATGCGGATCCTAGAGTTCCCTCATCTTGGGAGAGCTTTCTTGAGAGCAGTCGTGCTCGATTGATGTGTTTCTTTGAAGAGTTGACCATACGGGTTGACAACGAAGAGCTCGCGTTGAATATCACCCGAACTCCAAACCTCTTTCCAAACAGTGTTGCCACAATTGATCAAAGATCCGAAGATTCAATGCAACACTCTCAAACTTCACGGTTAAGAGGAGTTTTCAAAAGCGTCTTTGAGCTTAAAGCTTTGAAAATCAACCACGTTCAAACAAATGGTTTGAAAGTTGTACCGGAAGTCAAAGTGTTCTTGATGATGATGATCTAGAATCGGAGACTTCATCGGAAGTGGTGGAAGCGCTAGCTCTAAGAGCACACCACTTGTCCCACCTCCGGAATCGGTTTGTCGCATCGAGTTTGTTAACTCGTGGATGAAACCAAACTCTCTTGATTTCATCTGAATTGGATGATGATCTTTGTGATCCAATGGGAGACATTCTTCCCATTGATGAATTGCTCAAAATGATCCATCATCCTCATTCTTATTCCCGACTCTTCCATCCCTTCCTCACCCCCGATGAGGAAGATGACAACTTTGGAATGAAGTCGATGCCTTTCTTAGTGATGAGTCAATTCCAACGGAATTGACAATACTTACTTTGATCCGGAGGAGACATCCTTTTCGGAAAATCATGATTGAAGAACCGTTTCCGCCCTCCTCCCGGACATCTTCTTGACAATCACCATATAAGCTTCAAGTTTAAGCTTAAAATGTCAAAAATGGTGATTTGCTTCTTTCTGTTGAGGAATGGACTTGCATTCTCATGTACGTCTTTATTCCATTCTTCACGGATGGTGTGGTTGCTCTTTCCCTTTTCTCTTTCGGAATGAGGACACCATCTTTGACCCGGTATCATCCCTTATAGTTTCTACTATTAACAATACGAGGTTGTATCTCGTCGGTGTGGAACTTTCGATGTTCATATGTTTATTAACATTGTGAGCGAAAGTCCGATCGAGATTGGTTTTCCACGTTACTTTCCCCATGAACCAATTAATGCGGGATCGAGTCAAGCTAGCGACTCGGTAATCAAAACGATGAGCATGCCATATGGGTTGTCACCCATATTTACGAGTGTCAAGTTTGTTACGGTTAGCCATTCACAGTGGCTAGCTTGTGTGACAAAACTTGATGCTTTAGCTTCTTTCTACTTTCTACCACCCTAGTGTGGGGGTTGCCACATGTTTTGTATATAAGTCCTATTCAAAAAAAAAAAAAAAAAAAACTTCTTTCTAAATAAAGGCCGTAGTATTTCCTTTTACGTTCTTTGTTTCGGCATAACCATGGTACTTTGAATATTGAGGGCAATATTCATTTCTAGTGTGGGGAATTCTCACGAATTTTATCATGTAATTATCCGCCTAATTCCCAGTTTTGGCCAAAATTTTTTTGGAGTAAGTGTTCTACACTCATTTGGTTATCGATCACTTTGTCTAATAAACAAAAGGATTGGCTAATCCGAGAGCAAACGGCTCTTGGTAAAGATATCTCAAATCCGTTGACGACTTGCAATTTGCCCAAAATTGTATGGTATTCATTCACCATATCTTTAATAAGTGAAGAGTTGGCTAGCCCGCAAGTTTATGGCTTGTGGTAAAGGCGTGGAAAAACCATAATTGGTAATCACTCACCAAAGATAATATTGATAATTTATCTAAGAGTTGGCTAGTCCGAGCAAACGGCTTACGGTAAAGACAAATCAAATCCGTTGGAAGTCGGTGGTTTGCTCAAAATCACATGGTTATCGGTGTACCATGGTTCTTACTTGAACCGAAACATTTGGCTACTCCGAAGTAATGGCTTTTGGTAAAGAGATTCAAATCCATTAAGTTTTTCTCAAAAGATTGCTAGGGACTAGCAATAGTTTAGTGTGGGGATTGATGAGTGTGTGAATACTCATCATTTTGATTAAATCTGAGCGCAAAACGTTTAAAATGCTCGAAATGCATCAAAATCTCGAAAATATCTCAAAGTTGCATTTTATATGTTTCGGATGCAAATGTCTAAAATTAGATGAAAACGAGCAAAGTTTGCATAATTGGCGCTTCAGGTCCCAGACTTTCGTAAAATGGCAAAATCATCCCTAGGCATTTATTTTAAAGAAAAGTCACCAAAGGTCCTTTTGGAATCATAAATTGTCATATTTAGTCCTTTGGTGAAAAATCCAAAAGTTTTGAGAAATTAGTTTTGATCCTTGGATTTTAAAATTGTCATGTTTAGTCCTTGAATTTCACAATTGGTGGTTTGGTCCTTGGAATATTGGAGGTTGGCAAAACAAAGCCTTGGATTACTTTTCAAAATCTACATGTATGGTCCTTGGATTTTCGAATTACACAAATGGTCCCTAGTGTTGAATATGGATTCAATATTAATCCCAAATCCAATCCGGATCCAACCCAAGCCCAAATAAAATCCCTTGGCCCAAATCCATGACCCGGTCCAATAAACCAACCCATTACCCACGTTTTAAAATAAACAACCCGCCCCCCTTTCCCTGCCTTCCCGACATCCTTGTCTGCAACCGACCACCAACACAACACCACCCCTACTTGGCTTTGTCTCCCCACCTCGGCTACCATCAATATGCATTAAATGCACTTTCCCCCCTCACTCAACCTCTCCAAATTGTTAATCCGGTTTGGCGCCAAAACCACATAAGCGGCAAGATGATTCCAAGGCATCCAATGGCCAATATTAGTCTTGGGATTTGAAGAAAGAGGTGAGAAAGCAGATGGGAGTATAAAAGACCAAGAAGAAGGCAAGGAGGATGGTACTTAGTTTTAAATTCAAGAATGTATGTCGTTTTATGATTTTTAGTCTAAAATAGATCTTTAGTTGTATTTTAAAGTTTCATTGTATTAAAGTAAACCATTTCAAAGTATTTCAACTCTACTTAAGTATCAATTTAAGTTCATGTTCAATTTCCATTTTGTATGTCCTTGTTGAAATTTCTATTCTCAAAATCTTATGCAAAACCTCTTAGTAGTTTACTTTTAAGTTGAAACAAGCTTAAATAAGCTTATTACGACTTTTGATAAGCTCACAATTAAGTTTTAAGCATATTTGATATATGGTCAACAAAAGTCAATCGATGAAGAACAAGTTTGATTCTTTGGTTATGGATCCGAATTGGGTGATCTTGATGGGAATTTGGGTTGAATCTGAATTTGGAATTGGAGTAGGTTAGGGTTTATTAGGTTAGAGGTTCCTTTGTTTCATTGTTGCAAGCCATAGTGGCTAGGAGATTTGTAAGTGCCTCAAACTGTTCTATACATTGTGTTCATTGAATCATGGTTTGCATATGAATTTAGTGATAATTTGTAGTTTGTTATCCGTGTTTAATGTTAGTTTAGCATAATCTAGTCTTAATTTGTTTATTAGTTCACAAATCGGATGTTAAGTAGTGTTTGGATTGAATCATTTTGCTATGATAGAGGTTGAGTCGGTAGTTTAGTTCTATTGCTATATGCTTAATAAGGTCTAAGTCATTCATATCGGTCTTGTTATTGCACTCATGAACTCAAAAAGTCAAAATCATCGTGTGATCTGCTTTTGATTTAGTAGCTATTAAGATCGAGAGGTATAAATTTGCTCATAGGCTTGAAACAAGTAGATCTAGCTTGCTTTAATCATCATTAGTCTTTAAACATCAAAATCAGTTAATTACTTTGGATTAAAACTCAACAAAGTCAAAGAACTATCATTGTTTTCAGAAGTCAAACTTGTCAAAACCTGAATTTTTGCAGATCTTGCAGACTTTGCATATTGATCATTTCAAATAGTAAGGATCTGAAGTTTGGTTTAGGTATAGTCTGCTAGGTGGTCTTCAAGACCACCTATCTGTTTTTCACTTAAGCTTTTCTAATAAGCTTGTGATTAAGCTCAAACTAGGGACCAGTTCACTGTTTTGGCTTATTAAATCAGTTGGCATCAAATCTGAGTAGACTACTTATTAGAGATTAGGAGTAGCTTGATTTAGGCGATATTAGCTCATTTTAGTATAATATTGTACAGAGAAGTTTGGTGTCTAGTTGTGCTTATTTGCTTATTCTTAAGTACTTATTTAGTATTCAATTACTGCTGCAATTCATAAATCTCACACATAAGCTATAGATTTCTTATTTTCATAAAATTAGATTAACATTTTAGAATTTTCCTGAATTTTTCATTAATTTTGGTCATTGTTTGCTATTTTTCTAGATTTAAAATAGTTTTAATCACTTTTAAATAGCTTTTATTGCAATTAATTGAAAAAGTTCCAAAAAATAATTTTTCAATTTTCCCAGTTTAAGAAAAATATAAAAAGCATAAAAAAAGATTTTTCCTTATTTTTCCCCTTTTATTTGGTATTTTTCACAATTTAAATTAGATTAAAATAGTTTTTAATTAGTAGAAAATACAAAATTAATCAGAAAAATATAAAAATAGTTTTGAAAATTCTTTTTTGTCATTTTAGATTTTTCCAAGTCATAATTTTATTTTTCTAGCTTTATTTCCTATTTTCTTGTATTATAGGCTAATATTAAATAGTTAAAAATAGTTTTTAATTAATAATAATTAATTAAATAGTTATAAAAATAATTTTCATTTTCTATAAATTTTCTTTCATCATTAGGTTTGTAAAAATGTCATTTTCATATTTTTAGGATTTATATTGTGTAAGTTTCACGTTTTCATTTATGCGTTACGTAGTTTTAATTTCGGTTTATAAAAACATAAAAACAAAAACATCATTTTGCAAATAGTGATAGCGTTTATTTAATATTTTTTTTATCTCTTTAATTTTCTTTAATTTGCATTTAAGCCTCTGTATTTGTTTGATATTTACGTAGTTATAATAATCTCAAATCTCTTTTCCATTCAAATTCTCGATCACTATACGTTTGGTGATCCATTGCATAGCTCATTGGGACATAACGACCGGAAGACCCTATACTCCCGATCTTCATTGCATTAGTGCTTGAGCCGTTTTAAGTTTGTTACGGTCGGCCATTCACGTCGTAGGCTTGAGTGATAAAACTGACGGTTTAGCGGATCAATCCACTCATCGAGGTTCCAATACAACTTTCAAGCATACCTAAAAAGCAAATAACTCAAGCATTTGGTCCCCAATATCTCATGGGTCCGTTTGGGTTAAACATACCATTTATTTGATTCATGTATGGAAACGCTGGGTAAGAGTTCCATGACATGTAATTTGGAGTTTGATATGGTCTAGGAAAGTTTTGATTCCAACTGTTGTGTTGGTAGTTGGGTTGTACGTTGTGGTTGCTCTTAGGAAAGGGGTGTTTGGCAAAGGTGTTTTATGTCGTTGTTGAGTAGTTTTGATCTAAATTCATTTTAGCAAGTCCTACTCACGATGTAACAATGGTTTTAGTTTAACACTATCCTTGGTTTTCTTTGTTACTTTGACAAATTACGTTCTGGTCCGTATCACAAACATTTTGTCCTCAAGTATCCACGGCACCATTTCTTTCAACGGACGAAACCCTTATTTTGGGTCCGTCTGTCCGTGTTGTCTTCTGGCAGTTTTAACAGTTTGTTTGTCTTTTTCTACCGTTTGTTTTGACTCTTTGGAATTAATACCTCATTAAATCCTAGCCCATTAATGTCTCACAGTGTTTTATGTATTTTAACTATTTCATCGGCAAGGCGATGTTTTTATTAAACATTTTAAATTTAGAATTATGTTCGATTAGAACATCTTGCGTGAGCTTTAGTTTTTCTATTTCAAGATTAATCTCTTGACATGATTTACAACCATCGTCATTTGCTTTTCCACTTTTCTAGTCGTTTTGCCTTTTCTTTTAACTCATAGACTTCATTTTCTAAAAATTCCTTTTAGTTTTTAAAATTTATTTTTAGTTATGATTTTTAGACTTAGCTCACAATTGATTGTATTGTTTTTGCTAAGTGTCATCATCAATAGAAGAATAAGAAGAGTCGGAATGTACCTCGTTTGACTCATGTGCCATTAGAAGCGATTTCTTCCTTGCTTAACTCTTCATCATCTTCACTATCACTCCAAGCACCACTTACAAAAGCTCGTTGAGTTTTGCTTTTAGGTGGCTTGGGACATTCTCTATGAGATGACTTGCATCACCACATCTAAAACACTTTCTTTCACCTTTACCCTTTTGTCATCCCGATCTTTTGGAATGGCTTCTTTTCTTCTCGAGGTTGTCTTACAAACTTTCCTCTTCTTCTAAAGAACTTTTAAAGTCTCTAACGCCATGGCATACTCCTCATCTTCACTACCGAGCAAGATTCGTCATCATCACTTGATTCCGCCTTTGCTTTTAAAGCAACGAATTTGATCTTCTTCCTTTTCCTTTGATGATCTCGAATCTTTCTCCATCACCATTTCATGTACTTTGAGGTTACCGATTAGCTCGTCTAGTGACATTTTGAGAGATCTTTTGATTCTTCAATAGCGGTCACTTTAGCTCTCCATTTCGGATGGAGTGCTCTAAGAAATTTCCTGATAAAGTTCTTACTACGAATAGATTCATCAAGTGCTTTAAGTGATGTAATAATAGTATTAAAGCGAGCAAAGCCACAATCAATGGTTTCATCTTCAGGGATAACAAATTTTTCATATTGTTGAACAAGAAGATCAATTTTGTTATCCTTGACTTGTGATTTACCTTGATGTGTAACAATCAAAGATTTCCAAATATCTTTGGCGGTTTCACACATAAAAATTCTTTCATATTCTTTTCTAGGCAAAGCATTATAAAGCATCATTTTAGCTTCATTATTTTTAGCAATTAATTTCTTTTGTTCATCAATGAAATATCCTTTGTTAATAGAACTAAAATCCCTTTAACAATAACAAACCAAAGATCTATATCTTTTGATTTTACATATGTTTCAAAGCGGTTTTCCAATAGATAAATCCATTGGTTTCAAAGAGTGGTGGTCTTTGCATAGATTGCCCTTATTTAAAGTTTTCGTAATCCATGGATCGTTTCAAGTTTATAAAATACAAATTATTTTAGAAATTCTTGAGCAACGAGGCTCGTACCAATTGTAGAAAACTAGAAGGGGTTGAATAGTTTACCGATTAAAAACTTTGTTTGAAACTTATGGAAAGATCAATTGATATTGATCTTAGATATGTTAATGAAATATGTAAACTTTATGTAAAGAGTAGATAAGGAAAAAACAATCAAACCACAACAAGTTGTTTATAGTGGTTCGGTCTACAAGGACTCTTTTTCCTTGCCCTACTCCACTCCCGAGTCTCACACTCGAGTTTAACTTCACTAGTCAACAAGCTCCTTTCACCGTGGAGAAACCTTTACACTTCGCTACACTATTTCCGACACTAAGCTAAATGTCGAGTTCTTTCCAAGGGTACAACCACTCCCACACACAATGTATTTTGAGGACTAAAATACTAACCACTCACACTCACAAGATTATGATAGTTTGGTACAACAATGAAGTATGAATCAACACAAGATCATACAACACCAAACAAACAAGACTTCCAACTTCTCGTTGAAGCTTGAATGTGACTTGATCTTCTTTGCTACAAAGAGATCACTAATATGATATGAAACCGAGTTAGAAAGGTTAGAGAAGATATATATGAGAGTATGATAAAAGGGATGAAAAACTACTTGGTTTGGCTTTGCTATTTATAGCCAAAACCATCAGCAAGCATCACGGACCGCGGACCCCTTAAAAGGGTTCCGCCTGTTGTAAGTTTTGGTGCCACCGAGGTCTGACAGCAAGATATCGAGATCTTGCCAAAGTCAACCATATCTATGCAAGATTGTATAAGATATGAAGAGTCCAAATCTACACAAAATATCTAATGAAATATTCCAATGATTTCCATGATGCATCACATGATGTCATGTGTTGTTTTTCTATTTTTAGAAATAAGCAAATACATAAGTAATGTTTAGTTTTTAAGAAACTAAAACATTCTAAAAACTACTATCATACATTATTGTTAGACTCATATCAAGATATGATTAATCACAATGTAAATGCTTGAGTGATGAAGATATTATTTGAAAAGCTTGTTTTAATATCTATTAAACTTGACAAGCTTTAAGCTTTATAAAATTAAATTTACTTTTGTCGTTAACAAAACTTCGGTAAAGATCAAAAATATAAATAACGTTTAATGACGATATTTGTATTAACAAACTTACATGATCATAACGAATTACCATGTACTACATTATGAACAACATAACGACTTGTATAGATTCATTATATTACCTTATCGTTATTCCAAAAATATAAGACGCAACAATTATTCTAGGTTGAACGTAGAGATTTTCCCGGCTTATCCATCGATTCTGTTATACGTTTTGATATCATTAGTTCACGGTGAGTTCGTAGCCCCACTTTTACTTGTTTAATCATTTTATAAACTATTTGAGGGAGATACATGCTCAACTACTTGCTTTTTACTTTCACAAGTACTCTAAACTTTAACATATTACTGTGAGTTCATATCCTCATTCTTACTCATTTAATTGTTTTATAAACTCTTTGGGGGAGATACATGCTTAACTACTTTCAAATACTTTCCACTGTGCTAAATCGCTTTATTTTCTTTCAATAACTTATGTGTCAGATCACTATTCTAAATGTTTTATGCTGTGATGCATTGTTTTCATATTTGGTTAATATGTACATTCTAATTTCAAGATATGCTCTACTGTGTGGCTATTACTATAATTTTTGGATGATTGCAAGTGCTTAGGATGTATTGATAGTAAATTTTAGGAAATGGCATCTAGTAAAACTTTGGGAAGTGGCACCCAGTAAACTTTGGGAAATGGCACCCAGTAATCTTTGGGAAGAGGCACCCGTATGTGTGGTTTGTTCCATAAGGCTATGGCATTTCATTTGTTTGATTCCATTTAAGTGACCGTAAACACATATGTCTTACTCATACTATATTTTAGCACTGGGTTGTAAACACATAGGTTGCAAGTTTTGTATGGGCGAAACTTGGAACTTATTGGATTTACAATGCCTTTGATGTGAGAACATTCTTTAAAGGCTTTACAATTTAACTAAACTCTATGAACTCACCAACCTTTGTGTTGATTCTTTTTAGCATGTTTATCTCTGGTCAGTAAGGCGATAACTGTTGCATGGAACATAGAGTCGTACAACATATTTTGAAGACTTACACTTTTATCATTTATCGTTCAAAAAATTTTGTAAACATTTACGCATTATAATTTGGGACCTTATGTTTGTAACTCTGAATTTATTAATCGAATGGTAACTTTTCAAAACGTCTCACTTAGAGGTCGTTTTCTATAACTTGTACTTTGTATTATGAAGTAGCACCCCAGTGACACAATCTTCCGCTGCGGTATTTTAGGGGTGTTACATTTTTAACTGTGTACAATGTTTAACCATGTCATAATAATGGATATTGCAACAACCCGGTCAAGTTTCCCATCCTTGAGAAATTTCTTGATATCACTTAAACACCCTGAAAATCCCCGTTTAGCATTTACAAACTCAATCGCTAACCCGGGCCTACGTGTAAAATCCTCATCCTCACCCATATCCTCAACAACTTTCCTAATATACTCCTGCGTAGGCATTACACACTCCTACCACCTACCCTAATATATTTTATTTTACGAGCCTTAACCATTTGAACAATACCCGCAAGACCGGATATTATTATAACTGCCTTTTCATGGCTCTCAGATGAAACTAAGTTTTCGATTTTGGGGGTTGAGTGACGAATTTGATGGTCGTTGTTGCAAGGACGGAGGGCCACAGTTGGTCGGATATTGGACTCGTCCATATCGACATTAACAAATCGTTAATTCATATTTGTCTGTGAATTTGTGTTTGTCAATTTGAAAATGAAGGGAATTTGTGTTTTGTCAGTGAATTTGAATTTGTGTTTGCCAAACGAGAGAGACGAAGTAATGTTAACAAAAAAAAAGAACATAAAACAAAACAATGAAAAGACGAACTTGCCCTTCAGCTAACGAAAAATACTAACAACCGTTAGCAAAATAGTACCAATCGCGTAATTTACGAAAACATTTGGGACTAAAAGTGAGATTTTTGAGAATTTATGACCAAAAACCCGAATTGGGAAGACTTTGGGGACTAGCCGTGTAATTTACTCTTGAAAATAAAGAGGGGGGGCTGCAACTTCTTCCTATTCAATATCTCTCTCCATAAATATGGCGGTCTACGTTTCCACCATCTTCTTCTTCTTCACTTTTCCAATCTTAAGCAACTTCTACATTAATTCTTCTACCCCTTTTTTCAAACTTTCGTAACGTAATTTTGACCCATTTTTCAAAACCACCCCTTATTAAAATCACCCATCTATCAGGTAATATTAATTCTTTCATATATTTCTACTTTTGATCCCTTATTTTCACATGGATTTTGGTGGGTATTTTTCTTAATCAATCTTTTACTATTTCATCTTGTGGGTATTTTTATTTTGTTTTGGTTAAGTATTTTGCATTTTAGGGTTCATTTATATTCATGGGTTTTGTGGGTTTAATGTTAAACTTTCTAATTTGGGTGAATTATTTTGTCTGTTATATGCCTATATTTAAATCTTGTCTTTTTCTTCACTTTTTTCAAGATCTTGAAAGTGGGCTTTGTTTACTTCTTTTAATTATTAATTTATATAATTTTCTTTTTGTTTTCAATTTCAGATTCTGAATCTGTTGCAGAGGTTGTTGTAATGGTGAGTTTAACCTTAATTTATTCAAGACTTAATGAAAGTGTTATGAAAATTTTATAAATTTTGGTTAATCTGTATTTTGTTGTGATTTAGGGGGAGGCACCAGCTTGGTTTGGTGATGAGAGTTTTTCAAATGATTTTCATTTGAAATTGAAGGAATTTGAAACAGCAACTGTTGTTGGGAATAAGACGGTATGATGTCGAACTTATACTGTTTTATTTGATATCTTTTTAATGATTCGTGTATGCGAGTATCTTAGGGTAGTTTACTATTTCAAGTTTATAAAATTTGAATGATATTTCTTTGTGTTAACCAGTATGTCATTGGCGGGATTGATGATTTAAAATCAAATGGCGTTCGTGTTTTTGATAAATCTACCGGTGAATGGTGAGTTTGATTTTGCGTCAATTGTTGGTTCTTTACAATTTAATTTATAAAAATTGTTTTTTGCGTGTAAAGGGTGAATTCAACTGTTCTTGGAACAAAACCGAAGGTGCTAAAGGGCCATAAGACGATGCTTCTGAATAAAGATAGAATCTTGGTTGTCAAACATGATTCAAAATCTAACGAGTGTGCTTGGTTTCTTGAGGTGTGTATATAAAATTATTAGGAAAGTTAAGTGATCATTTCATGATATTGGTTCAATGTTAATTGGTTGTGCGTTGTTAGGTGGATACTCAGTTTGTCCGGGATCAGAAGAAGAAATTTGGAACTGAGGTAGTGGCTTGGAGTAAGGAGTTATAGGTGATGCCGAGAGGCCGATAGTTATTAGTGGTCCATCTGGAGTAGGTAAGGGCACACTAATTAATATGCTAATGAAAGAGTTCCCAGCAATGTTTGGGTTCTCTGTGAGCCATACGACTCGTGCACCTAGGGAAAAGGAGGAAAATGGTGTTCATTATCATTTCACCAACCGAGACGTTATGGAAGAGGAGATTAAATCTGGGAAGTTTCTTGAGTTTGCTGATGTTCATGGAAATCTTTATGGGACAAGCATAGAAGCCGTTGAGGTTGTTGCTGACGCAGGAAAGGTATACATCTTGAGTACTATTACTTGTATGTCTTTTATTATATGCATATACAAATATTATGAATCACTTATTTCTGAAGAGAAATCTGGTGAACGCATGCTATAGTGCTAAATATGTAGAAAAATCCATACGCCAAGTTTGACTTTGAAAGTCAAACTGTCTTTTTTTGTGCAGCATGAGTTAGTAGATGCATTCACAATGGACAATGCTCATTAAAATTTATCTGTTCTATGTGCTGTATAGGGTTAGCCTAAAGTTATCTGTTCTAAGTATGTGAAATAGTAAAACGTAAAAAGATGTGTTTCAAGTCCATCCTTGAATTCTTCTCGTTAATTAGTACTTAGCCTAATCTCAAATTGTGGATCAACCACCCCCATCGCACTTGCAATGCTAATCCTAGTTCCAGAATCACCTTTGTGTTGATATATACTTGGACTAGTGATATTGTTTGCATGATTGTGCATGAACGTACTAAAACCGAATGTCATAATATTCTACTTAAGACAGAGTCTGATTTTGTGTAGAGATGCATCCTTGACATTGATGTTCAAGGGGCCAGGTCCGTGAGGGCTAGTTCACTTGAAGCTATTTTCATCTTTATTTGCCCACCCTCGTTTGAGGAGCTTGAGAAGCGCCTTCGTGCAAGGTTTGAGATTACATCTTGAAGCCATTATCAAACCAAATCTTGTCTTAAAGTTGTTATACTTTCAAGTTGGTTAAAAAATTCTTTGTTGTTGTGACACAGAGGGACAGAGACTGAAGAACAGGTTCAAAAACGACTTAGGAATGCCAAAGCGGAGCTTGAACAAGGAAACTCTTCTGGTCTTTTTGATCATATTTTGGTGAATGATAACCTTGAGGCTTGCTATGAACGGCTTAAGGTGATATTACTTTTTGGCACTTTGTTTTGGCTTTGGTATTTGTTGAATGTGGATTTGACAATTGATTTTGTTGTAGAAAATCTTGTGTCTTGATGGGAGTGCGGATGCTACCACAACAAGTAAGGTTTTTTATTTTATTTTATTTTATTTATTTATTTATTTATTTATTTTTCAATTTATTTATTTATTTATTATTATTATTATTATTATTATTATTATTATTATTATTATTATTATTTTTTTCAACATAATGTTTTGGTCTTGATTTTTAAATACAGTGACCGAGGTATTTGCTTTGCCATTGGACTTCTCATTGTCCAAAATTGATGAAAAGATCCTCATTAAGAGTGACAGTACTGATCAGAAGTAAGTTTATTCAAACTCCAACTTGGACACTTTCTACTGATTAAAATAAATTCCGATATTTATTATGAATGTTTTGGTCCTTTTTATGTAGGATTGTGCTTGATTTATCTTCGATAAAAGGTGGCGCACCTGGGCGGACCAGAGGGCTTCATATGTATGCCTCTGATCCACATACAGACGACAATGGCATATCCTAGAGGCAGATATTTATACCTTCCGTTGGTACTAACTTTAGTCATGAACTCATTTTCGTTTTATTGATTCAACGAAGACCCTTAAGAAGTAATTCCAAGAGAGGCGAATGTTGGTAGTTTTTTGACACAAATGCAGGCACCTTCTTTTTTTATTTTTTCATTTTGATGATGTAGAAGATAGAAAAAATGAAGTAGCTTTTTAAGTTACTGGTTTATTTGACCAGAAACTAGATCTCCCTTTCATTTCATCTGTCTCAAACTGATTGATTCTTGAATTATTGGAAACAGAAAGGATTTACTATAAAATGAATTAAGGATTTGTTATTGGCCAGTTTCTGTGGGTGTACATGTCTTGTTTTGACGCTATGTGTCTTGTTCTAGTAGGTTAAGTCTTATGAGTGGTGGTTGGCTGGTCACAATCGAAAGGGCCACTTGAGAAACGCAAATAGCCCACAGACACACGCTTCCATTGTCTCTAAAATTTAATGTAAAAAGAAAAGACTAGAAGACTGATATGAACTACATGTTGTTAAAGCCACTAATGATTGGTTTAGGCTCGGTCAAGAAAAGATCGAGCTTTTAGAAACTGGTCTTGCGAGTTGATCTATAACAACAACAATCTCAATCTTGTGGAGGCGAGTGCGACGGAACGAGATGTTGGCTGGTCACAATTAAAGGGGCCTCTTAGCTCAGACATACACTTTCATTCTCGCTAAATTTAATGTAAAAGTAAAGACTAGAAGGCTGATATGAACTACTTGTTAAAGCCACTAATTATTCGTTTAGGCTCGGTCAAGAAAAGATCGAGCTTGTAGCAACCGGTCTTGCTTGTCGATGTACAACAATAATACCTAATCCTGTCGGAGCGAGAAATGGGAAGTTGATATGTAGATAATAAAGACTGTTTTTAGAAAGATCTCCGACAAATGTGTGTGCATATATATAGACTTTATATGTGGCTTGTCGTGTGTGTGGATGGTATAGACATAAAAGTAAGACTTTATATGTGGCCGGCCGTGTGTGTGGATGGTATAGGCACTGAGATAAAAGTAAACATAAACATGTGCAACAAACATATACAAACGTGCATAGACACAAAACTCATAACATAAGAGCATGCGAGCATATATATAAGGAAAATATGGCTCTACGGCCATATATGGTTCAAATTACAAAAAGACCAAACATATAAGAAAATAAAGCAATACAAGCAAATATAGACGTTAAAAGCACAAGAAAAGCATTCAACCAGATATGAGATGAAGTCATTTAAACATGTAGGAAACAAAGCTTATATAAGCCGTAAAAGCATGAAATCCTACATGTTTGAACCCATATAAGGCTAAATGGGCTTACGCAATATATAAGGTGTGTTTGTTGAAACTAATTAATAATGTAATAGCTAAGAATAGCGATAGCAGATTTAATTTATAAAGCGTTTGGTAGAGTAGTTGTAGCTCTAATTTTAATGTGTAAAATGACGTAATCTTAAACTTTATTCAAAGCGTTGATAACTTAGCGTTTTATAATTTTATAAATCTTGTCTAACTTCTTCCAAACGAGCTTTGTAATAATAATGTTATATGTTAATTGCTTTTAAAAGCTTTCTGCCAAACAAATCCATAAGTTTAAGTTTGGGGGTGTTGCGAGACATGTGGGCCTATAAAGCAATACTTCAGGGGTGATCAACTATGCTAAAGAAGCTACCATGCATCTCTACGTTTAGATGTCCTGCTCATCTACCTTAATCTTAGTTCTTCATGTGTTCCTATCATAGGTCATGTCTTGTAATAATAGAAGATCCTTCATGTCAAGCTTCAATTTATCTACCCACATGAGCTTTGGTCTACCTCTTCTCCTCAAGGCATCGACAGTAAGAGACTCCACTCTTCAAACACGCGCCGATAGTGGTCTTGACATGTCCAAACCATCTCAATCGTCTTTCTTTCAACTTGTTAATTAAAGTCATGCTTGAAAAACTCCATTTACGCCGCTTCCACCTTAGCATCCTCATTTTCTCAATTTTCTGCTTGAAAAACTCTATTCAGGATCATGTCTAACATAGTTTTATCACAAGTCCACCTTAGCATCCTCATTTTCGTCACTTCCATGCTATTTGCCTGAGGCTTCGTTAACGACCTACACTCTGACACGTGCAACATAGGTGGTCATATTGCCACCCTAAAATTTTCCTTCAGTTGACTAGCTCTCTTGCGAGCCAACGTCTCAGGGTGAAATTAAGTCTATACTGACTTGCTTTGGCGAGTTGGTATTCCTTAGAGAGCTAGGTAAGGTAAATGCGAATAACGTGTTATTCGTACGTCACTTGAGCGTCAACTCATCACTCTCCTAATAACACACCAATAAGGCTAATTTCAACCCTCACACCACTTCACCTTTCACTTCAGCGCTACATCAGCTTTCTCTCTCCTTCACCACCATCTCATTTTTCACTCTCAACCATCTTACACCATCCCTTCATCTTTTAAGACATTTTTTTTAATTTATTAAAATACCTATTTATTAAAATACCTGCTTTTTATACAAGCATGCCCCACTAAATAACCCACACCAACTCACAAACCAAATAAAAAAAGATTAAAAGACCCACTTTTACACATTTCATGAAAGGTGAAAGTTTCACCTTTCATCTCTTCTTTTTTACGTTGTCGACGCGACCAAAAAGTGGCCCCAATGGGATTAGCCGCATGATGTTGCCTTGCCATTTGCTCACTTCCCAAGGTTGGGACCAACCTAACTAAAACTACCTCCCAACAAAAACCAATAGCATTTACCGGTCCCACAAAATAACTCACAAAAAATACCAACCTATTTAAAAAAAAGAAAAAAAAGACGAATGCATCGGCCAATACACCCACTATTTTACCTATGGCGGACGAACAGCGGGTGTCTCGGTGTGGGAATGACGCCGTTGTTGGAGCTCAAAGGGACGAAAACACGTTGTTCGGTTACCATACGGAGCACTCTTAAGTACTAACAACTTAGTAATAGTAAGATTATACAGTTCATGGTGGTGTACTTTTGGCACTGTTTACCAACGTGTAAGTGGTCCATAACGTGTCGGAGATGGGGCTGGTCCAACAGCTAAAACTAGTACGATTGGACTAACGGCTTGAGAGACGATATCGAGTAGTTAGTTGAAAATGGTTAGGTAAAATGGTCCCCAAAAATTTTGGGAATTGGTCCTAGTTGATGAAAATGGACCAAGCAAGTGTGCGAGTGGTTAATTTTGGAAATATTTATTTTATACTGTATCTTGTTAAAAGCTTTTTAGCAAGTTGTTTTACTTTTCTGAGTATTGCTTTGTTTATAATTTACCAAGCATGCTCTATTTATTATATGTTTTCCAAAAGCAAACAAACAAAAATGACTCTGATTTTTGCTCTTTAGGTGATCGTGTATGATCCCTCCGAGACTTAGAAGGGTTAGGCGTGAACCAAGAACGCAACCCATTAGACCGGACTCACTCAAGCATTGTCCATGCCCGCATGGCACCACCGGGACAGGGATGATAATTCCGCGGATAAGATACACTTCCGGAGGAAGCCCCAACCGCGCCCCACACAAGGGTTAAAGAATCTCACCCAGGATGAATGTCTTTATCAGAATGCAGGTCCCAAAGGAAGCGGGGTAAGTTCACTTGAAACCATCATTTGTCATAGCAACGAGAATGCCGCGAGTTGACTTATGTCGTTTCCATAGAATATCACTCTCGTGTCCCGTGACCGAAACCTTGACGGAAGGTCAACCATATAAATAGGGGTTTTGCGGTGATCAAATGGTAACACTGCTCACTCTCTAGAATTTACTTCATCTCTAAAACCCGTCTTTACTCTCACGTGGAGGTTGACCGCAGAACCTCGTTCGCGGTAAGACTAATGGTGTCTCTTTTTAGCATGACTTTTAGCCAAGATCCATACTTAGTACAAGATCTATTCCTCGAGGTTAGCATACACTAATCTCTGCGGGGCGCCAGATTGTATTATGAAGTTGGCGCCATCAGGTGGGACCGAGAACATAACTCTGCGTTTCCAAAAAGCTCTCATAGTAATCAGGCGAGACAACCGCTTCCCTTCCCTAAACCTTCCATGGTCGGGAATACGGTGGAAGCGAAAGGTCTGCGACACAAAAGAACCCCTAACGTTGCAACCGACCGACGCAATAAGGGAGTTCTGCGAAGGCATTACAATCGAGATCTTGCCCCCAATGGCGAAAAAGGTCCATCGGGAAAAGCTAGACCGCGTCAAGACCGTCTAGATTTTGATGATGAGACCAGAAATGAGAGATCTCGAGCATGCGGAATACCCGCCGAGTCCGAAAGCGAATACCCAAAAAGAGGCAAAGGGCTAGCCGGGCGCGGATCGGACCTACGTAGTATTCCGTGAAAGGAGCCCGGTGGAGTTAGGAGATCACGGTCGGACGTGTTCTCAGGTTTGGAAAGAAACGTCCGCATGTGACCACAAGGTGGGGACCAAAAACCACCGTGTTTTCTGTGCTCCAATCAAAGGTGTCCTCCGCAGTAACGCAAAGAAGGTCGAAGGCTCGAAAGAAAGCGTGACAAAGAAGGCATTCGGTTGAAAGATACCTGAGAAGCGAAGCTTGACGCGAAAGTGCTTCCCACTCAAAGTACAACATAGAAGAGACTTACCGGCGGTTCCCCGAGCCTTACTGCGGGCGAAACACTCCTCTTCTTCCCGCTGCTAGAGAGGTCCGAATCCTCACCTCTTCTTTCCAAGAGCCTTGTTGGCTTTGGCGCCGCGGAATCCACAATGGTCTCCTGGACCAAGGTGATTATACTTTCCGATGGCTCTATGACGCGCCCTGCAGTCTCCTCCTGCAGGGTCTTCTTACCTTCCTACATAGTCCTCTCTCCGGAGTCCACGGCAAACGGATCCGGTTGGTTAATAAATGCGAAAAGAGACATCTCTGCATATGAAAAAGACAAGTGTTAAAAAAATAAACAGTGGCAAGGATAAGACGATACAAACCCTAAAAAGAAAACCGCCCTCGTATCGACACCATAAAGGTAGGGCGCGTCTTGGCGTCATCCCAAGCACTGACTAAGGCCCACTACACACAAAACGACTCGGGATATTTCTTGAAAGGAGCGCGCCGTGTCGAGGAGGAGCAATCGTCCAATCCACATCGTCATCCGGCGGGGTGGATCGCGGTCAGCCAAACGTTATCATTCCATGGAATTGCTAACGGAAAAAGCGATCAAGCGTCAATCCGAAGAAGTACTCTTCCGTTATTCAAAGAATCTAGAAGCAATATGACACTGCTGGAACAACTAAAGATTTAGGACCCTTACGCTTCTCAGGGTCATCCATCCATCCTTCATCCGGAATAGTAAAACTTCCTAAACAATGCTACGGTAGGAATGCCACCATGAGCGCGGCATAATATCTCAGTAAATAACCCTGGCAGCGGCTAAAAAGCGGAACAAGCGTGACGGTGGATTTGAAAAATACTCTAAAAACGCTACGAGAATTTGGAGAGGAATCCTAAAGTTGCAAAACTCGAAAGAACCTAGTGTATACACCTATTTTACCCTGAGGAGCGTCTCTAATGGTGTCATCAGGGCCAGGAAGAAGGGGGTGTACTGTTTTAGGAATATTGAATTTGGAACAAAAGTTATCTAAATCTTGTTGGGAAAAGTCACACGTGAAGTCACTAAGAAGTTTCCTAGCCATGGCAAGACAATAAGAGGAGAAAAACCTAACCTGAACAAAGAAAACGCACGAAAAAGACTTTGGTAGCTTTTTCTTTTCACTTTCAAGACGAAAGGAACAAAGAACCAAGAGGGTAAAAGCGGGGGTATTTATACCTTCCTAAAAGTAAACCAACCGATCAATCGAACGGTTGAAAAAGCGCCACGTCTCCGATCCGTATCCAACGGCTCAGATTCGCCTAGATCAACGAATGAGATGGGAGTAGCCAAAACGTCACGTCAGTCAGAAAACACGCGGTCAAAACCGACTCGCGACTCCCTAGGAAAAACTGTAACACCTATCCATTACATAAGTGGAATGTACACGATCAAGATCGACGAGGATAGCCAGCGGGACCCAACCGCGGATGAGAAAACGACTTAGTCTAGAATACTTGTCCCAACCAACAAGCATACTAGGCTGGGGACTTGATCGTATGATCCCCCAACCGACACTTAGAAGGGTTAGCGCGGACCAAGAACGCAACCCATTTGACCGGACTCACTCGAGCATTGTCCATGCCCGCGTGGCACCACCGGACGGGGATGATAATTCGCGGATAAGATACACTTCGAAGGAAGCCCCAACCGCGCCCCACACAGGGGTAAGGAATCTCACCTAGGATGTAGGTATCAGTAACTCGTAGTCCCCAAAAGGAAAGCGGGGTAAGTTCCGCCAAAACCATCATTGTCATGGCAACGAGACAAGCTCGAGTTGACTTACGTCATTTCCCACTTGTAAATTGTCGCTCTTATGTCCCGTGACCACGAGAACACGACAGAAAGGTCAACCATATAAATAGGGGTTTCGCCAGTGATCAAATGGTAATACACACTCACTCTCTCTCTAGAATTTACTTCATCTATCTAAAAGGGGAGCGCCCAGATTTGTATTAACATTAGGTATTAATTGTGAATTTACTTCTGGGTATTAGTGGTAGCTAATTAGGTCATTAGTAATTTTCAACTAGTTATGTCAATGCATATTTTAGGTTTCTAGTTATTCTCTTCGTAACATGTGAAGTGATTTTGTTTGATTCGTCCGTTTTTTCACACATGTTTTAGTCATGTTGTTTCTCTCGTGACTCGTTAGATTTTGTCGGGTTTCTCAATTTCTTGATAGGCATATAAGGCCTTTGAGCTTACATGTTATGAAGAGAATAACTAGAAGCGGATGAGGTATCGTTGTTGTGTGAGAAGCTCCCAAACTAAATAGTTGCGGGTTCAAATCGTGCTTAGAGCATGTGAGGTTTTGTGGTGTAAATGTTGTGAGATATTTAAAATTACCGTTCTAAAAAAAAGCTCTAGTTTAAGGGATGTGTAATTAATTACCCTACATCCGCTTTGTGCCGTGATACAACAGGTCCTATATTAATTACCTTTCTCAGTCGACCTCTTTCCCACTCGATTGAATTCCTAATCTTGCTTTTGTCGTTCAAGATGTATTGCTTTATCCTTGTTTACACTGGCTTCTGGCTTTGACACCGTCGGCCAACATTATTTCCTAGCAAATCCACCCTTCTCTAACTAATCTTCCACAACATTCAAAATTCCTTTCTCCTCTTCTATCATATTTTGTCCTCTTAGGGGTTGTTGGTGATTCCAAAAATTCTGCATAAATGGTTTTAGTTTGTCGTAAGTTTTGTAATAAGCGTGCTATTTGCTTTTATGTTATCCACATTTGTCGCCTAGAATAGAAGTAAATGGTATTTGTTTTAAGATTGGCATGTTGGGGCAAACGATTATTTTTTAATTATGTTTTGTCATATTAAGGAACAAGGTGATCAAAAGTTTGAGCTGATGCAGAATATGATTAAGTGTCTTTCTTTTCAGTTTTAACATCATAGTTTAGTTATGGCATCCGGTCTAAGCCAATTCTAGATGTTTCAGCATGATTCGTCAACCCTTCGATAGATATTTTCTAGCTTTTAGATGCAAGTTGGTCCTAGTTAGTCGAATTTTACACGGTGAGGAAGAGGATGTTGAGCAACAGTGGGATTAAAAGCGTTTTATGATTTCGCATATTTTTATAATTTAAATATCTGTAAGCGGTTAATCGTTAAGAAAAATAATTCTGGCAATCGCGACGAAGTTTAATTATCTATCATAGGCAGATGCTTTGATATCTTTCAAAAGAGAAAAAAAAATCGTTTTTAGCGTTTTTAAATTTTTCGTTTTTCTGAAACGAAATTTATTGAAATATCGTATATTATTTAACACTAATTTGAAGATCGCGTGCGATATTAGTGTTAAATCACGTATGATATGTAATATCGTATGTGATCTAGGTTTAAATCGTATATGATAAATCACGTATGATATCATATCGTATATGATTTAACACAAATCACGTGTGGTATTCAAATTAGTGTTAAATCATATATGATTTTTCACGAATTTTCGATGGCGTAAAAGCGAAGAAGGTGAAAACACGAAAATATTTTTTGTCGAAAGTATATCAGTCTTATCTATAGAAAGAAATTAAATGTTAGGTAAATAATATATTTTTCGACGGCGATCGCGGTTTGAAAGATTTATATTTGAAAACAAAAATAAAAGTGGGTTTTTAATTGTTGGGATTAATCGCGTCCATTAGATCTAATAAAAATAGATGTTAGAAATTGATCCTGGCGTATAAAGAAGTTTTTGTCCTTAAATGATCTTAAATCTAAGACAAACTAGTGTAATATCAACTGGGTCTTATCTTCTTGACAATATCCATTTATTGGTATAACAACCAGAAGAAAGAGACTCGATACCTATACTCCCACGTTATCGGCAAATGTTCGACGCTGATAAAGGGTGGAAAAGGTAAAAGATTATTGCAATTGATATACAACTAAAAATTTGATACTCATTCCAACCATTTGAGATGAATATGTCAATTTAAGTCTCAGGAAATGAAATTACCTAAAAATGATGATGAATTAACAGGTTAAAGTTGTCAAGCATTTATATGAATGCTTATAATGTCTTAAGATTATACCGGAGGAGTAAGGATCAAACGAGAAAGGTGAGAAAAAGCAATGGCGCGTTTAAATCGTCTCTCTATAAGTTTCTACGCCGTTTGAAATATGTATTTCAAAATTTTTACATTTATCTTATTTTAATTCCTCTTCTCACTAAATCTCTTTCCTGTACCACATGGCATTTCTTTAACTTGTTCTTCCATCATTTACAAATAGTTTTCATAACTTTAGAGCTACACAAAAATGTGCTTGCCTTGATAATGTTTGGCTAATTTGTTTCATACCAGACCATACCCAATTTTATACACATTACTCCATACATCTAACTAGGGGTGGAAGCAGTAGAACCATTCGTGAAAATTCGAACAGGCGAAACTAAACGAGCTCGGCTAAGTTTAAATCGTTTAATAATCGAGCTCGAGCTCGAGCAAGGCTACATACTAATTTCGTTTAGTTCATGACTAAACGAGTCATAGAAATATATGTATATATATTTTCATCGTGTAGAACCATGTTAACGTACCGGCGTTGTGTTAGCGAGCGAGAACTTTGTTAATGAGCTTGAGCTTTGTGTTAAAGAGTCGAGCCGATCTCGAGCTTGTGAAAAATTCCTGGCGAGCTCGAGCTCAAAATGTGTTCGAAGCGAGCTCGAGCTACGGCGGGGCTCGGGCTCGGCTCGGCTCGTTTTCACCCCTACATCTAACCCATTTGCTACCTATGGTTGCCTTGATAATCATTTAGAGTGTAACTACTATTTATCTTTGATGAAGTCTTCATCTATAAAAACTCTCTACAGTTAAAAAAAAACATAATGCATGACCAAACTTTTGATAGGCAAATAAGATTCAAATGCTTTAAAAACAGAATAAGTCGCAATAGATACCAGACTTCCTTGCAGTCAAATTTTAACTTCAAAATTATAATTTGCAGAAGTCCTACATGAAAGACTATCTCAAACACTCTCACCAGATAAATGAAATAGTAAAAACACAAAACCGATGATGCATTTAAGGATCAGCGATTGTAACTTCAACCTCAACACCAGGCTCAATGGTGATGGAGGTGATTTGCTTCACGACATCTGGTGAACTGAAAAGGTCAATCACACGCTTGTGAACACGAAGCTCAAATCTATCCCATGTGTTTGTTCCTGCCATCCAAACAAAATAATTAACATGAGAAAAAGAAGAACAAGCCTAATGGCAACAACACAAGTGAAACGTTGTAAAACAATAAGTATATTTATATAGTAATTACAGCAAGAATGGTTTGAAGAAATCAATATGGAACCATATATAATTCGGCTATCATAAGTTTAAAACATGACAGCAAAATAGAAAAAACTTATTGAGCACCAGATTGGAATTCAAAGACCATGCAAATACCTAAGAAAACGATATTGCATAGTTGTACACTTGTGACCTACAAGGGTTTAGAAATTAATACCTTCACCACAGGGAGATTTCCTGGTAGTGATGTTAAGAACCTTGGTTGGCATCCTCACGGGTCCCTTAACCCTCAATTTCTTGTCCTTGGATCCACGGATCAAATCAGCACACACTATAGTTCAAAAAATGAATATCTTCATTAATAAACCAACATGCCCATTTCCAAAAAAAACGACAATGAAAAATTAAAACTTTATAATCCAGCTCTTTGATTACAATAACCTGATACTTTTGGTAAAAATTCTCATATTTCATAATTAACTTTGTAAAAACATTTTTTCTCATTAATAGATTAATTAAGCAGAAAACATTAACTACACAGCAATTTCGACTTCCAAAGAACCCAAATTCAAAAGGGACTAACAGCTAGTATTTAAGTTCAGGGTGATGCTGCATTGTAGTCGATATTATCAAGACTTGATGGAAAAAATGATTCAGGCCTAAATGCAATGAATATGAATCAAACAAGGTTAAAAGTGTCAATACCTTTCTCAAGATTCTTAACATTCTTGGAAGAGAGGGTAATTCTGATCTTGTGAACCTGTTCTTGGGGCTCTTCAAGTCCCATCTTCCCTGGCTTCACTGCTGCATACGGTGCTACTGCTGCTGACATCTTTGCGTTTTTCTGTTATAATAAATGCAATGTAATAATGTCCCACAGTTACCAAAGAGCAAATCAAACAGCAATACATAACTTCAAACAACTCCACATACATGGTTGACAGAATTAGTTTCAACTTTGAGTAAAAGTGGTAGTTAATAATTATTAGACTATCTGTTATATTAAACTATTTATCAGAGTAACTGCAGTTGAAGCTAAAATAAGTTTAAAATGACGCACTTATGCCACAACTACCAAAAAAAAAAAAAAAAAAAACAAGCAGTTTAAAGATAAATTTTATTTTTATTCAAGTAAAATTTGAAATCTTAGATCACATAGGAATCCAGTTTACTGATTTTACATTTATGCAACATACCTGAAACTATTTTCTTACTTAACACAATATTATACTCTGTAAGTTTAAAAGAATGAAGCAACAAAACCTTTTATTATAAGGGGTGCTTGTTACGGCTTATATAGCAGGCTTATGGCTTATTTGCTTTCGGGTTATGTTTCATAACCTCACATACCTCACATTTTGTGGCTTATTTTGAAACTTTTCGGCTTATATAAGTTCATTATGACATAATGAGCCATAATGAACTTATATAAGCCAAAAAAGTCTCAAAATAAGCCACAAAAAGCGACCTACAAAAACATAAGCCCAAAACCAAATAAGCGATAAGCCGGCCATATAGGCCGAAACAAACACCCCCATAAGCTCAACCTACTTAAAAAGTACAAAAAGTAACATCTTAATCCAAACTATTTAGAACTAACTTACATTCCATTAACGATTTTCCAAAAATCACACTAAAACACTGTCCTTGTTTCTAACTAAATTTCTAATAAGCACCTATATATTTGCACCCTAAAAAATCTATATAAAAATAAGTAACATAAATTTGGAGCTAATTTTAACAATAAACAAACGATTCAAACAGTTTCACAGATCTAATATATATAAAGAACCAGTTTACATATGGATGAGGATTAAATAAAATAAGATCCAAAGGTAATAACGAACCTGTAAATGTTGTTACGGTGAGCAGCTGCTGGTCGTCTGAAAGAAAAACTAAATGAAACAAAACCCTAGATAGATTTTATAACCTAATGCGTGTAGCTTGAAAATGAAATAATGGGCCTTAATCTTGGCCCTTTTGGATATAAGCAATTGGCCCAATTGGTATTGTGTTATGTGTAAATTTTAAAAAAAGTCAAAACTTAAAACGTCCACTGGACTATAAAAGTGACTTGCATGCTTATTTCGTTGAGACTTGAATATGTGACAAGACAAGAAAAAAAAAAAAAAAAAAAAGCGGTTCATGAACCGAACTAGAAAAAAATCGAAACCATTTTTCCCGAAACCGCAGGTTTAAAAAAAAGCGGTTTCCATAACCGAACAGACGCTTCGGGTTACACAATATAAAATAAAAAAATAAAAATATGAAGGAATGAAGTTGACACAATCCCATTTCTTTATGTTGGTCAACAACCAACAAAAGTTCTCGTTTAGTTCTATTCGTACAGGAAAAAGTTACTTTCTGTCTGGAGGGAATGATTCTCTTATTATGACTTTGGGTTTCTTAATGGATTTAGTTTATTTAGAGTCGCAAGGGCACAATATGATAATTGAAAATTACGAGGAAAAAGTGACTAATTCTGTAGTAGTACCAACAATCACACCCACGTCCAAGCAATCAAAATGGCATTTCATAATGAAAAAGAGACTATTCCTTATAAAGCCATGCTACACAATGACCATCACTAAGATCCAAGGACAGTCACTTAACTTTGTCAGCCTCTATTTGCCGAAGCTGGTGTTAAGTCATGAACAACTTTATGTTGCATTTTCTGTAAAAGTAAAAAGGAAGAAGAAGACTTATTGATAACTGTGTAGGTGAAGGAAGTCAGGAACCAACCGTATGTAGTGACCAATGGACTTTTGTGGGCTCAATTTTTCATTTTATATATTAAATGTACCCAATAGACTTATAAGTACTTATTCTTTCTACTTGTATATGTTTGAAACTTGAAAGTCCACCATTATTTCCATTAGCAAAACAATTAACGCCCCTATGCTTGATTAGTTGATTTAACATTCTTTCAAATTTACATTTTAATGTTTTTCGTTAAAATTTTCAATTATTGTGTTGATATTATCAACTTGTATTATGACATATTTGATTGCAAGTGCAGTAAAACCATTTGAGCAACGTTTGGTTTGTCGTATAAGCACAATCACACAGACAATTCCTTATTAAACCCACTTATTTTTGTACTAAACCGTCAAAATAACCTACGTTAACTAGGTTAATTGTATAGGCACATGCATCTCTTACTAGTGTTAATTGACTTGAATTTGAGTGATTTGCACTTAACTAAACCCGACCCGACTTGTTTTGAGTTACACGAAAAATAGCCTATGCTCTCCTTTTTCTCATTGTTGACCGCCCCCCATGATTATATTTCCTGGTTCCGCCACTGCAACCCCCGTCGGACTTAAAATTCTCATGATCGAAGACATTGACAAGGATTTGAATCACTTAACAACAAAATGATTGAAGAAAATATTGTGTTTTCATTTCTCCTACTGTGTGTAGGCCTAAAAAAGATGCTGATAATGAGATGTAGGGTGGAGTACCCGTTAGTATCCGTAAGATGGTTATGTCCCCAACTAAGAGGTTGTGGGTTCAAGTCCCGCAAAGAACAAAAGTGAGATTGTTGTGTTTTTGTGAGATTATATTTATTTGTGTTTGTGAGTTTGCTCAAAAAAGTAAACTCAAATCATTTATTTATATCTTTTATAACATAATTTGTTATACAATACCTCGCTCAGGCGAGATTGGGTATTGTTGTTGTTGTATGACATAATTAGAGTTATCTTAATATTTCAGACAATCTCTTCTTTTTCACGAGTGTTATGTTTAGTGAAAGAAAAAAAAAATTTAGATAATCAAAAATTGTCAAACTTTAAACATCTGATTATTAGAAGTTCAAATGGTAGAAGCACATCTAAACACTATCTAATATCGTCCTTTTTATAAGAATTAGCCATGTGATTTTGATTACTTAGTAGAATAATCACTTAACTATTCTTGCGAATGAAGAAAAGATCTACCAGGCGGAGGAAAACCACAAGGAATATAATTGTGACTTCTCTTCTTCTTGAGGTGATCTTATCCTTAGCATTTGGTAACTCTACATCTTTTGATAATGTCACTTTTGAATAATCAATTTAGTTTGAGGTACTCCAAAAAATGTGATTTTGATTATCTTATTATTAAAAAATGTTATTCTATATGTGAATTCTTAAATAATCAAATTATGGTTACCACAACTTGAAACAACATAAGTCAATACAATTTTGATTATTAGTTACCAGTAAGACTATAAGACCTTCAAATGATTATCACATGAACTAGAGATTAATTACATTTATGAATGTCGAATGCAAGCTAATGTGTATTTTTGTGTGAACAACCAACTCCCAAGACATTATTCAGATAACAAAGCTTGAAATGCACTGAAGTGAGTGGCAAGATGCAAGCATTACATTCCTTTGTTTTGTTTCAGGTAATTTCAATTAGATATGCTATAATGACAACAAGATCAGTAAAGTTGGACTAGGAAATGAGGGCAATACGAGTATTGCCTATTTTTGTTTTTCATGTTATATCGCGGGCGCTATATTGTGGGCTCAAAATTGAAAAATACTAGAGCAGGCCTCTGGTGGTCAGGCTTTCCCAGAAAGGAGTTGGTATGAATATTCAAATAAAGACTTTATTGTATTCAGTTTGTCTTTATAATTTGGATTTCACCTTTTGTTATAGTATATTACTCTTTTATTAGATTGTTTTGTGTATATGTGTGTGATTACAAAGCCAATATAAGCATATGCTACATGTAAATCCTATTACTTTGTGGAAAACTAGAAGGGGGGTTGAATAGTTTTACCAATTTAAAACTTCCTTTTAAATATTTAGATCGACTTATGTCAATCTATTTGGTTGTTTATGTTGGACGTTGATAGATAGATATATAAACGTGTAATGAAAGATAAAGAGTAAGCACATCACCACGACACAAGTATTTATAGTGGTTCGGCTACAAGGACACCTTCCTTGCCCTACTCCACTCCCGAGTCACCTACTCGAGAGTTCGTAACACTACACCAACTCCTTATGGCGGAGAAGCCTTCACAACGTCGCCTACTCTTTTTCCGGTACTAGGCTAACCACCGGGTTCTTTCACACCAAGTGAACCACTCTACACAACGTCGCCTACCCTTTATAAGGTACTAGGCTAAGTACCTAGTTCTTTCACACCTTAGGTGAACTACACCTTCACAACGTCGCTTAACCTTTATTGGGTACTAGTTAAGCACCTAGTTCCATTGCAATGGAAGAACTACTACCACACTACACCAACGACTAATCCCAAAGGAGATCTACTCCTTTACAACATCATCAAGGACATCAATATCCTTGGATCCTATACTAGTCTATCTTGTACATCGAAACACACCATATCGATTGTACATCTAAGGCACCTTTCACTAATGCCTTTGACTAGATCTACAAGACATCTTTCACTAATGTCTTGTGTCTTCACTTCTAAGCACCTTTCACTAGTGCTTCCTTGTCTTGACTTTTAGGCACCTTTCACTAATGCTTCTTTGTCTTTGACTTCTACGCACTTACCACAAGTGCTTATCCTATGGACGATAGATACCCTTCACTAATATCTTCGTCTTGACACTTGAGACATCTTTCACTAATGTCTTCAACACTACACTTCTTTGAAGAAAGAAAGGAATCATCAACAAGAGGACTTCAGTAGCCTTGATGATGAGGAAGCATGGCAACTCATGGACTTGAGCTTGCACGTCTTCAAGAAGTGGTGATCTTTCCTTTAAGAGGAACCTAGAAGATCACACAAAAACAAAAGACAAAGACTACATAGATCTCTTGGATCCGAGGTTAGAAGGTTAGTATACTTGGGGAAGTATGTGTGTAAAGGGATAAATAGAAAGGAAGAAATGGCTCACTATTTATAGAGGAAAACCCTCATCGCTTACCGGATCCCACGGATCCTTCCACTGGGATCCGGCTAGCACAAAGCCGAGGATCCGTGGTCCGCCTCTTTGCCCATGGGTATTTTGGGTTATGGGTCATGGGTTATGGGTCATGGGTTATGGGTTGATCCATGGTTTTCAATCTAGATACAATGTACCTTAAGGATACATTGAACTTGTGTAAGTGGTATATATAAAACCATGGGTTATAGGTCAAAACCATTTGCTAGTTTTATCTTTTTAGTATATACTTACTTTTACCCATTTAGTATATACTTGTTTTTACCCATTTTAGTGTACTTAATATAAGTATGTATTAACCCAATATGTAAACACTAGTTGTTGTACATATGTATCTAACTCATATAGTTACTTAAACTTGTTAAGCCAATATGTAAACACTAGTTGTTGTACATGTGTATCTAAAATATAAAATCACTTAATCTTGTTATAGTGTTTTATGTGAAAACGTAAGTGTGTTATAAAACTATTAGTTCAAACCATTTACGTATTTTATTTGTTTCGTTAATATGATTTTACTTTTGTTATCGACAAAACATTAGAAGATCGTAAAATATAAATAAACGTTTTTACGGCTTATTTGTATTAACAATCTCCCTTTTGTTGATGACAAAACATAAAATTATTTTAAGGAAAAACTAAAATTGTGAACGTTTGAATTTGTAGTTTTACTTTCTTCCCCTTTTTGTCGAAACAAAAAGTGTTTGAAGAAACTAACACAATTTTATAAGAAAATTATAAAAGATGTAATGAGAGCAAGTGGCGGAATGGTACTGTCTTAACTCCCCTCGACGAGTCCATCCCTTTGAAAAAGGGCGTCAAGGACATAATGTAAAATAAGCTACTTGTGTTTGCAATTAAGTTTGCAAATGGTTCGTCTAAGTGACGAAAATGTGCTCCCCTAATATTGCAAAGTTGCAATGGGTAGCATGAAGTGTAATCCAAAATGGATTAAGTTGCAAATGATTTTGCAATAATGTTTGACACAAAGCTCCCCTAGCTTTTATGGTGTCAAAAACTTCATGTGTTATTTTGAAAATCTACAAAGTAAAGGTTAGAAAAACAAGAGTATAGTGCATAATTTCACATAAAAGAGACTCAAGTTAGTAGAAATTTGTGCTTACGTATCACGGATCCCACGGTTCCCTTCGAGGAGGATCCGTCTAGTTACGAGGAAGGGATCCGGCTATTCTGCTCCAGCTTTTCTTGAGTGAAGAAATGTCAAGGAGTGCATCTTGAGGAATGAGATAAAAGTACAATATAACAAGCACAACACATAATAGTCATGGCATAAAAGTATTCATTCAATAAAACAAAGAGATACAACCAAATCTCTAAAAACTAAGAGAATGAATAAGCCAAATAGATCTATTAATGTTAATAAGTTACTCCAAACTTAAGATTTGACTAAAAGCTTATTGAAGATCAAGGATGAGAAAGGATTCTAAGCATTCTCGGTTTGAGCTTGAAGCTCATGTATTAGAACATCTAATTCATGTTTCATTCTCTCAACATGTTTGCAATGGTCGCTCATAGTCATGGCCTTGAAGTGGAGGTTCAAGTGGAGTGGGTTGAGGATCTTCAAATGACTTTTTGGTGGCTCTAGGTACTAGTGAGGTATGTTGAGTTGTGGAGGGTTTAGTAGATTTAAGTGATGAAGTCCTAGTGGAAGCACTCTTCTTGTGAATAGGTTTGATTGGTTTTCTTAGTGTGGGAGAGATCCTAGTTTTGGTGGATTTACCCGAAGGTGATTTGGTTGAGGAAACTTCATGCATGATTCTAGCAAATTTCTTGGGTGGTTCTTGAGTGGATGAGTTAGCACTAGGAGCTTTAGTCATAGTGATGATGCTAGTAAGAATTCTTTTAGTTGTTGATTATGAGATGTGATTTGAGAGTGGTACCTTAACTCTAAGGTTGTTTGGTTTATAAAGGATGATATGAATTAGAAAATTAAATTCTTGGCCATTTGAAAGGTTAGGCATGCTTTTGAGGTTTTGATAAGTTCTATGAGGATAATCAATGAATGCTAGAGGATACTCATAACAATTATACATAAAACAAATAACATCATCAAAGCATGCAGCGGAAGACAATATGAATAATATATGTAAATAATTAACCAAACAAGAAAGTGCGTACCTTTTAGCAATTCAAGAATCAAACGTTGATTTAACAAGAACCAAAACCCAAAACCCTAATAGTTAGGGTTTATATATTCGACCCAAATAAAAGTCGACCACCAAGATTCACAAGCTCAGCGTGCTTGTCCTTCGTTCTTGTCTGTACGTATTAATAGCGATTTGATGTGGAAAAGCTAGTTCCTTGAATCACAAATAAACCAAACACTGCTTTTCACTTGGAAAATCGAAACCCATGGGGAGGGTGGTGAACGATCGGCCAAGGAAAAGAGGGAGGAAAGGAGAAGAGAAATTAGGTTATTGGTGATCCAAGATTAAGTTGTGAATGAATACAAGGGTTTGCATTTATAGGTAACTTAACTTGGTGACCAAGTTTGTGTGGGATTGGGTTTGGAATACCCAACCGATCGGCCAAAGCCCCCCAAAGGGGATTCTAGAACTTTCCCGACTTTGTAATTTCATCTCTAGTCCTTCTAGTTAATATTTAACGACCGTTAACCAAACCTCGTTAATTATTTAACTATCGTTATGTTTTATTTAGCAACTGATAATTAATAATAATAACGTTTTATTTATATTAATTATGTACATCAATTCTCATACGTAATGTGTGCAATCCCGAAGTCTCGAGTTCAATCCGACATACTATTATTTAAATATCCATAAAACCTTTCGACTCCACTGGATATTACTAAATATAGTAATGACATTGGTTAGTCTAGCTTTCACGCAACGCCCTGATCGAATCGAGCATGGTCTCTGGAAAAACCATTTAATGATTCATCATTTTACTTATCCTTTGTTACTAATACTACATTAACTATGAATATGGATCAAGTCATTTCATAAGTTAATATTCGCTTCTCGTTGTATATGATTTAACAAGATTACCAAATCATCTCGAACGTATTCGGATAGATCTTGGGTATGGCCATACAAACATCTTGTCAACCCTACGAGGGCCCAAATATAGTATTATGCTTTGAAACAAATTCAAAGGAACAAATTCTCTTGACTACAAACATAACTCATGAATTTTGCAACACTTGAAAATAGCCCTTATAACTACGATTCACGGATAACGTTAGACTATCTTACACAAATGCACATTCATATAAGTTATCCGGTATCTCAAGTGCGAGGATAAACACTTCATGATATACTTAATGACAAAAATCCAAAAGTATCATCATGTAAAGTTGGGATGAGTCCTATATTCAATTCATTGAATATCATGAATCTGTATGTCCCCGCATCAATATACTTTAAAAGTATATTCTACCAAAACTCGATTTGTCTTAATTCAATGACATTCTCACATCATTGATCGACAACGGACTATTTAGAATAACATAAGTTACTCGCGGATTAAACATGCAAATATAGGATATAATATTAAGAAAATGAAAAATAAACATAAACAACTATTTTATTTCATTAAAGTAATATTTGTTCATAACATCCTTTATCCAAATACTAATCACGGATCCGCATGAAACTACTAGTTAAACGAAGTCCTATCCCATCAACATGGTCGAGAAGTTTTTCTTTTGGCAAAGGCTTCGTAAAGGGATTAGCTAGATTATCATCTTTATGAACTTTGAGTAGATTGATTTCACCTATGTCGACTTGTTCTTGAACATAGTGATATCGACGAGGAAAATGTCCGGTGCCCTTCATGACTCCAGCTCATTGGCAAATGTTATTGCGGCAGAGTTGTCACAATACACATTTAAAGGTAATTCAATTGAGGGCATTACTCCGAGTCCCGAAATGAATTTCTAATCCAAACAAACTTCCATCGACCACGGAAGCGACTATGTACTCGACTACAGTAATAGACATCGCAACGGTTGTTTGCTTCTTGCTCTTCCAACAATGCTCCTCCATTAATGACAAAGACATAACCCGTCACGAGACTTCGTATCATCTTTATCAGTTTGGAATGGCGCATCGCAAAAACCCAGTAACATCAAGTTCGCATCCGATTTCCTCCATACACTAGAAACATTTCTTTAGTAACCTTAGATACTTAAGAATGTTCTTAACAACTTGCCGTTGTTTCACACTGGTTCTGTTGATACCGACCGGTAATGTTCTCGCAAAGCGCCACATCGTGCCTTGTACATCTCACAACATACATGATAGATCCTACACCAAAGCATAAGGAACTTTCTTCATGTAATCCACCTCGGCGAGTGTTGGCGCACATAGTTTATTACTTAAGCCATGTTCAACTTGCATTGGCAAATATCCTTCTTGGAATTTTGCATACCGAATCTCTTCAATATTTTATCAATGTAAGCACTTTGGCTTAGTCCAATTAACCGCCTTGATCTATCTCGGTGATCTTGATTCCCATAATAAATGCTTGCTTCCCTAAGTCCTTCACGTAAAAGCACTCTCAAGATAAGACTTTACATCTTGCATACTTGGAATGTCTTTCCCATGATCAATATGTCATCGACATATAAGACAAGGAAAATAACATTACTCCACTAGCTTTGTGATACACATGGCTCATCAAGATTTTGAGTGAAACCAAATTTCTTGATTTCTTCATCAAACTTCTTGTTCCATTGCCTTGATGCTTGCTTCAACCCATAAATGGATCTTTGAAGTTTGCATACGCTTTTGAAACTTTGGATTCACAAACCCTTCAGTCGCACCATATAGATGTCCTCATCTAGGCGACGTTAAAGGCGCTTTGACATCCATTGCCATATCTCATAGTCATAGCACGCAGCTATGGCTATAAGAATCTAATAGCTCTAATATCCTCACGGAGAAAATGTCTCCTCGTAGTCTACCCCATAGGTTTGAGTATAACCTTGAGCTACAAGACGAGCTTTATAGGTGTGTGCATTGCCATCCATGTCGGTCTTTATCTTAAAGAGCCACTTACTTCCAACTACCTTAGCATTTGGAGGTAAGTCAACCTCTATCCGAACTTTGTTATCTTTCATAGATTGCATTTCCCATTCATTACAACTCGCCATTTTCCTTTTCGGACTCATCATGGCAACTTTATAGTTAGCAGTTCACCAAGATCCCCAACAAATTTTCCTCGCCTTCTACGTTGAGACATAGGCGCCAGTGCACGCGTAGCCTTGCGGATCTCACGAATGGGAACCACTTCAATCTCGTGGAACGCCCGGACTTTCGTGTTCTACTTGAGGTTGGCTAGTGTTTTCGAAGGTGTTGTGTCTTCTTGATCATCTTCCGGATCATAAACTCTCCCATGAATTCATGAGATATGAGATCCTTTTCAAGAAAGTCTCCATACCTAGCAACAATTACTTTGTTTTCGGTGGAAAGAAGTAGTAACCCATCGTTTCCTTTGGGTATCCTACGAAGACACACTTAACAGATCTTTTTGCGACTTATCGCCAGAGTCACGTTTAACAAACGCCTCACAACCCTGCACCTTTAAGTAAGACAAGTTGGGAGGTTTCCCATACCACACTTCATAAGGAGTCTTATCAACCTTCTTAGTTGGAACCATATTCAATATGCGAATGGCGGCTTCAAAGCATAATCCCAAAAGGATAAGGGAAGAGTTGTAAGATTAAACATTGATCGCACCATGTCTAGCAATGTACGATTCTTCTCTCGACACGCCATTTTGTTGTGGAGTATATGGAGATGTGAGTTCTTGGACTATACCACACTCGCCTAGATAATCAGTAAACTCTTGGCTTAAATATTCACCACCTCTATCGATCGAAGAGCTTTAATCTTCTTTCCTAGTTGCGTTCTACTTCACTCTTAAAACCTTAAATGTTTCAAAGACTTCATGTTTATGTTTAAGTAAATAAACATAACCATAACGATCGAAATCATCAAGAAAGGTTAAAAGTAGCTAGCACCTTTCTTGACACATGTCTTAATGGTCCATACGTCAAGATGTATCACACCAAGAAGATCGAAGCCCTTTCTAAACTATTTGTAAAGGTTTCTTGGTCATCTTCCCGGATATGCAAGATTCGCATTTATCAAATGATTCATCATTGATGTCTTGCAAAGCCCATCGTGTTGCTTGTTGTTGCACGCGTTTCTTGCCTATATGAGCAAGTCTACAATGCCAAAGAAATGAAGAATCAAATCACCTTTGATTCTTTTATTATTGATGCTAAAGACATAATTATTTTTATCAATTACATTATCATGCAAATCAATTTCAAACACACCATTTCTTGGAATAACATTAAAGTAAAAACATCATTTAAAGAAATCGAAATTCCATAATCGAGAAATGTATGAATCGAAACCAATATCTTTTAACAAGGAAACGAACGACACCCCTAACAATGGAAGGTGCGAATGACAATCGTTTAATGACAGATACTAAACCCGAAGGTAAAACTAAATCAAACGTGCCTATAGCTTCAACGATCGCATGTGCTCCATTACCCACGTGCGGTATTAACGTCCATAGGCAAGTTTCCTTGCTCCTCTAAGTCCTCGCAGGTGTATTACATATGTGAATACCACATCCAAAGATCATATACCCGTGAATTTATTTTATGAGGAAAAGCAAATAATTCTATCATCAAAAGAGTACACAAGCATCGCCACAATTCCAAAGATTTTATACCTCTTATCGCAACTCATCAAGGTACAAAGGACAATTCCTCTTCCAAAGGTCCAACCTCGGTGCGGTGATGACAAGCCCGATCCTCTTCGGATTCTCACGCTTTTTGGGAGGGTACTGGTTCTTGCCGATAAGTCATAACTTGTTTTCCTTATCGCCTTTACCCTTACCTTTCCCTTTCTTGTTCGCTAAGCGCTTATTAGGCTTAGAAATTCTACCCTTCCGGATGGTCAAAACCGCAGTGTAGAGGCCTTCTTGGGCAAACCTTTTTCGTAATCAATGAGCATTGCATGTACCTCATCGATTGTCTTCCCGTGCAATGCATATTATAATTAAGCACGAAACCATCAAATTCCTTGTTAAGGGATCCGTTGATCGAGCCAATTTGTATGTCATTAGGGTAGACATAGTTCAAACGCCCAACCGGTCCATGTAACTCATCATTTCGTGCGGTGGCGCTACAGTTTCCTTTCTCCTTGCTTGCAACTATGAAGAGCATCAATCAAGTCATACAAACTCTCAACACAGCTTTTCAAACAACCTTTGCAATTCTTCCAAAGATGAGATTGTGGAAGTAATTCTCAAATTGCTTTTGCAAGCTTGAGTTCATACTCCCGAGCATAATGCGGCGACCTCATTATACTTGTCATACTCAGTTGCCATGCATACCGTGCTTGTGATAGCATCACCGCAGTTCGGGAGGACAAGGCGTAGTCAACAATTGAGTCTTTTGGCAACCCTCAAGACAATTCGAGTTGCGATACCAATCATTGAAATTGCGCTACAATAATTTCTCTCGATCAAACATAGATTTGAGCGACGAGCCTAGTGCAAGAGATTCAACTTGAGCCATTTCTACGTAAATAAAAGTTCAAAAGTTAGTACTTTCGATAAGAAAACATTCAAGAAAATAAAATACCCTTTGGTCAATATTCATATTAACCATAGTATTTTCCTTGAATATTGGATCCTCATTATCATAGTTCCACCACATCAGTTGATCTGCTAGTGGTGAAAGTATAGAATAGGTAATCGTTGAAAAACGATAATTGACAAACAAGTTTTCAATTCCAAAAGTTATGGGATTTACAATTTTGCCAAAACAATTAATGCAAAACGTAAGCATGTTTTATCCCATCTTATGCCTTAAGTTATAGGTCTCACCAACTAACTTAATTAAGTTGTCTAATTTAGAAACTGCAAATCATAAAGCTGAGGTCTCACACAACAAAATAATTCACCTCGTTATTGTAATCTAGATCAAGGTCTCACATAACTAAATTACAACTTCAAGTGTTTCTTATCATTAGATGGCATAAACTTAAATTTAAAGGGTATAATTTTTGATGTGTAATCAAAACTTATGTATAAAGAAGCATGCATACAACTTTATAACATAATATTTTTCGAAAAAAAACTTACATTAGATTTTAATTGCTAAGATTGAATTCTACAAAGTTTTAATCGATGCGTTGAGAAACTTACAACTTTGCACTAAGATGCTTCGTACATAGAATGGTTATACTAGGTAGCTCCAATTGAATTCACGAGGGAGAGGACCACGTAAGCGCAAATGCATAACCTTAGACATCCATTCGGTGAGGCTGTCACTTCTTAAATACCCTTTATAGTTTGTTCTAGTGGGTGAGCCGTTCTAACCATTTAGTACAATCGATCAATCGATTAAAAGTTCAAGAATAATTCTTAGATAACAAATCAATTTCGCCATTATTTAGTCCATTTAATTTTCTATTCCCAAAAACCCTTTTGCTTACTAACATGTCAAAACAATATATAAACAAAAAAAGCATTTTAATAAAAATTAAACACACTCAAATAATATAAACATATAACTAAACCATTTAACATATGTAAAAACAATTAGCCACATGCATAATTATTTCAATAAACTCTAATAACAATTCTAGTCGTAAATAAATGCATACATTAACTAGGACTTTCATCTCGCATGAAGATGAGCCACATACATCGACAAGTCGATTGCGTAAGTCAAGTTAATAGTATAACAATTAGCACATAACGAATTTTATTAGTTATAATTGAGGTCTTCCTCAATTCAATAATTATTAAATAAATAAAACATGTGTGTATCACTTAACAATTAATCAATAAACAATAAACAATACTCCATGGCAAAACATGCATGTTCCACCATGGATTCCGCATAACAATTATCACCCAAGATACGCATATTACATGGCACATAACAATTATTCATTAATTAACCACATAAAATAAGCATGCAATCCTAGGGTTTCTACAAGTTTTACTAAATTAAAACCTAATTAAATAAATTTAGGTAATCGACCCATAATAAATAAAATTAGGTTTCAATTCAAAACCCTAGAAACCATAAAAAGCATGCATATAATCATAAAGATCCAATTTTATGTGTTTGGTAATTAATTACATCATATTAACTCGTGATGCCATTGTTGGGATTTTATACTCATAACAATTATACATAAAACAAATAACATCATCAAAGCATGCGTGAAGGCAATAGGAATAATATATGTAAATAATTAACCAAACAAGAAAGTCGCACTTTTTAGCGAATTCAAGAATCAAACGTTGATTTAACAAGAACCAAAACCCAAAACCCAATAGTTAGGGTTTATATATTCGACCCAAATAAAAGTCGACCACCAAGATTCACAAGCTCAGCGTGCTTGTCCTTCGTTCTTGTCTGCACGCATCTTAATAGCGATTTGATGTGGAAAAGCCAGCCTTGAATCACAAATAAACCAAACACTTGTTTCTTTCACTTGGAAAATCGAAACCCATGGGAGGTGGTGAGCGATCGGCCAAGAAAAGAGGAGGAGAGGAGAAGAAATTAGGTTATTGGTGATCCAAGAGTAAGTTGTGAATGAATCTGGGTTTGATTTATAGGTAACTTAACTTGGTGACCAAGTTTGTGTGGGATGGGTTTGGAATACCCAACCGATCGGCCAAAGCCCCCAAAGGGATTCTAGAACTTTCCCGACTTTGTAATTTCATCTCTAGTCCTTCTAGTTAATATTTAACGACCGTTAACCAAACCTCGTTAATTATTTAACTATCGTTATGTTTTATTTAGCAACTGATAATTAATAATAATAACGTTTTATTTATATTAATTATGTACATCAATTCTCATACGTAATGTGTGCAATCCCGAAGTCTCGAGTTCGAATTCGGACATACTATTATTTAAATATCCATAAAACCTTTCACAACTAACACCTAATCCTCAAAAAACAAACATAAATAATCAAATTAAAAACATGAGTAAAATTAATGTTTATGTCTCAAACAATAACTCTAAATAATGAAATCAAATTTGTAAAGAAATCCAAACATCTGACCAAAAAAATGCAGACAATAAAAGAAATCTAAGCTACCATATACATAACGGAATCTAACAAAACCGAAACAACAACATAAACAAACCTGCACCTAAAAGAGACGCGGGTTTGTCTACGAAGCTAACGAAGCAAGAACAGGTATGAGATAAGTCGGATAAGAACATATAAACCCCAAAAATAAGAAAAAGAAAAAGGGGAAAAAGGTGGCACTCATGCACCAATCCAAACCGTAGCACACAACCAAGCAGGAGGCGGAGAGCACTTCAACGAGCACTGTTCATTAGATCGGATATGGCTGGCACCAAAAAAAAGATATGATGTAACGGGTCGGATCTAGAACAGAGATGATGTGTCATACTGTGAGTATCAAAAGAAGAAGAATGTAACTTGTAGGGTGGATAAGCGGCCAGTTCAAGAAAAGTGGGCAAAAGAGGATAGCGGGTCGGGAAACCGCCTATTATTATACTCTAGAAGAAACGAGTGGGTGATCCCGCGTTCTTTGCAATGTGTGTGACAGGTTATATTTTTATGTAGCGGTCCTTTAAAGTTTAATTATGTTACGTCGTTAGTTCTTGAAGGACCTGGTTTGCGAAAACAATTAAGTTATTAAACCTTAGAGACTATTTTCATTAAATGGTTATACATACTAATTAATGCTACAAAAGACTTAGTTTGCAAGAACAATTAAACTTTAAAGACTATTTTCATCAAATCTTATAGATAGTAATTAATCTTTAAAAACTCATATCTTTTTTTGTGTCTATATATATATATATATATATATATAGAGAGAGAGAGAAAGCGTTCAAATAAGAAGTGTTTTTTTTGTGAGAACGCGAGAAGTGATCTTGACCTTTCATTTAATCCCTCTTTTATTTAGATCTAATGGCCAAGATCAACCATAATTTTTACAGTAAGGATACAATTTTTACACTAAAGATCTGATTGCGGGTATAAAACATAAAAACACACACATCTCACTTTTAAAAGTGTGAAAATACAGGTACTCTCTCGACCTTCATCAACACCAACTTCCACCACAGTCATTGCCAATACCGTTCACCACCGTAATCATCGCCGATAATCACTGTCTACCTCAATCATCGCCAATCACCACCGTCCACCTCAATTATCGCCGATCACCACCGTAATCATCATCGATCACCACCGTCCACCTCAATCATCACCGATAACCACCATCCACCGCTGATAATCATCATCATCACTTATCACGATCATCGTCGTGAAAAAATAAATACTATCTAGGTGTAAGTCTGAATTAAGCTTTTGATTCACATATTTCTTTTGATTCAATGGTTATAGATAAATTTTTTCTTGTGTTTTATGTGTTTGGTATTAGTTATTAGTATGTTCATGAATAATTTAGATGATTACGTAAACTTGATGAAACAAATTAAAGATGAACATGTCTTTTACCGTTGGTTTGTCAATGTACACTACGTGTTTGATGAAATGCTAGTTGTTTTTACATACGAATATAGGTTGATATTTTTTAATCGGCACCGATTATTAGCTAGGTTCATGTACTAAAACCTCCCGTGAGTTCTAAGGTCTTGCATATAACTCGATTATAAAAAGAGATGTATGGTCGTTGAAACTAATCTAGCTTTTTATAAAATTATTTTGCATATCATCAATGTCTAGATGGTGTTAACAGGAGACTGGTTTTGAGAGGCTTTAAATAAGGTATCAAATTCCCTCACATGTGAAATAATAAGGTAGCGAATCCCCTCACGTGAAGAAATTTGCTTATAACTCGATTTTTGTCGATGGCTTGAAATAACGTATTGAGATTCTAGAGGCTTTAAATAAGCTATCAAATACCTTCACATGTGAAGAAATAAGGTATCGAATACCCTCACATGTGAAGAAATTTGCTTATAACTCGATTCGTGTCGTTGGCTTGAAATAAGGTATTGAGATTTGAGAGGCTTTAAATAAGGTATCAAATAACCTCACATGTGAAGAAATAATGTATCAAATACCCTCACATGTGAAGAAATAAGGTATCGAATACCCTCACATGTGAAGAAATTTGCTTATTAACTAATTATAGATAGATAAAAAAAAATTACGTGCTTTATATGTTTTATGTTAGCTGTTAGTATCTTGATGAGTAATTTAGATGATTATGTAAATTTGATGAAGAAAATGAAAGTTGACTTGGGCTGTTTTATGCAATATACATGCACGTTGGGTTTGGGTTTGAGTGTTGATTTCTGCTGGTTTGGCTACTGTTATAGAAATGTTTACAGTTATCCTCTTAATATATTTTGTGTAAAGGTGTCAAAGCTATGTGTGGTTTACTAAATGGTATTTCACTGCCAATCTATAAAGATTCCTGGTTGAACTGAAGTAATTGGTATCTCATTTGACGTCAATCAGGAAACTTCCACTATGCAACCAAGGTTTATTCATATTACAAGAACTGGCATGTATAATATGTACTTCACGTATTTTGAACTGAGACTAAGCGATATGGTGTTAGACAGGAAAACCGTTAGGAAAAATCCTAATGGTTACCTTATGGGTCGAATGGCACCACTTTCCAACTTTTACGGGTTCATGTCGTTTGCATTTTTGATACTTGGGATCTTTTGGTTCTCTCTGTATGCGAGATTCTGGAAAGAGCATCTTCATCTGCATAACATTAATTGTAACTTTAGGCATGTTTGAGATGGCCCTGTGGTATTTTGATTATGCAGAGTTTAATAATAGTGCTATTCGACCAACAGGGATTACTGTATGGGCAGTCACCTTTGGCACAGTGAAGCATACTGTATCAGGCCTGATCATTCTTACAGTTTCTATGGGATATGGTGTTGTAAGACCAACCCTTTACGGTCTTACTTCGAGGTTATCATGCTTGGAGCAACCTTTTATATTGCGTCTGAAGTGCTTGAGCTTGCAGAACATGCTGGTGCCATCAGTGATCTTTCAGGAAATGCGATGTAATTTCTATCTTTGCCCGTGGCAATCTTGGACGCTTTCTTTATTCTTTGGATCTTCACCTCCTTTTCTGCAACTCTAAATAACTTCAGGTACTTGCTATTCATTAACATTCCTACTTATTTAATGTACTCTCTCCAGTAGTATATGTATAGCATTGTCTCATATACCATACATCTTGCTTGGGAGTAGGCATTCAGATTTTCTTGAGCTAAATGCATACAAATATAGTTTATATGTATCGCTTTATTACCTTATGTGGGAAGCTACATGGGTTGATTCTTATGCCATATTCAATTCCATAGTATGAAGAAACTTGTCTAATTGTCTTTCAACAGCAATTGAGCAAATATATACCTGATGTGGTCGTATTCAGCACAAATAACCTCTGATACTTTCTTGATGCATTTGATATGGTTTTTTTTTTTTTTACTTTTTTTATCGTCATTTAGCTAACCTTGGGTTTATACAAAAGACAAGAATGCTTGATATAGGTGCTACCCACTGCTAATTGTAACCATATGGCCACCTAAGTAGGGTAAGAACATGACCTAGCACATGTTTTGATTCTGAATTCATTGATGTTAATGGACTTATGCCCCTATTGCTCATGACTTCTAGTGATGGAAGTCTAGTAGTCCATAAAGGTGGTGAGTCCATCATACATGAGTATCGCAGTAAACACTAAACACTAAACATACAATCTGTGTCAAAACTACCGAGTGGGTACCTCTGTATACCTTCTAATGGCGAGTACATTGTCGATCATATTAATTTCAAGGTAAACATTGCTATAATGATTAAATTTATGTATTTAGGTATGTATCATGACGTGATCATCGCTAATGCATACCAATAACTAGGAATTGAGCATGCCAGAACCTGTTGTATGAGTTGAAGAAGGCCTCACATAATGTTAGTAAAGAAATAGGGAGAGGAGCCAGTGGGATTGTGTACAAAGGAATATTGGTAAATAATGAATTCTCAGGAATCAGTGTCTTGAGGAATTTAGTAACAACCAAGGTGAAGCTATTATAGCTGCTGATATAAGTACCCTTAGGAGGCTAAACCACATAAATTTAATTGATTTGTGGGGCTACTGTGCTCAGAGAAAACTGCTGTGTACTAGTACATGGAAAATGGGTCATTGGCTGAAAATGGGTCTTGCTTTCCATGTTTCAGGTATCATTGATCTTTTACATGTTCTGATATGTTTTCGCTATCTGTAACAATGGAAGACGAAGATTTAACTGCATCCATAGGTGGATTAAGCGATTGTGAGGTAACTTAACCTGAAAACAAAGATAGTAGTATAGTACCCAGTGAGATTAGATTTAATTTTATTGAAGATACATCATAGGTGATTAGGAAATAACTATTTTTTATGCATTTATTTTTATAAATAAAATATTTATCCATTATTGAAAATAGGCGAAAAAAGCTTGGTTATACCCATATATTTTAGTGGCAAATATACTTGTTCCTTGCGTCACCTGATGTTACTTTGATCATACAAATTCAGATTTTGCTCAAAAGTTTTGCTACAAGTCTGAGAAAAAGTTAGATGTGGTTTCAGTTATTTGTGTGATATGGTTTGTTGTATCATGGATCTTTGATCAATTTCCAAAGTGATTTCTAATTGAACGAGAAACTGGGTTCAAGATGCATTGTCACTGTTGGTGATCGGTGTATTATATACCAAAAAGACCAGCTTTCAAGGTATCGCTACGGGTGTGGTTTGTAGCCGTTAGTGAGGTATTCTAATATAAACTCAGTCGTCTTCTCACTGAAAAATTTATGGTCCCTGTGGTAACAGCTTTTAATAATTAAAAAACATTTACAAACAATATTTAACTAGTTACTTAAACGATATTTTCATGATATACAGATAAGCAACTATGCAAGTATTCTATTCATGCTGATATTTTTTTTGATTGCGGTGACAAGTATACTTGAAATTTAATGGGGATGTGTTCCAGTAGACGACTTATGCTGTGTCTGCTCATCTTTTTGCGCTATTTCAAGGTCTTCTCAAACTGTTGGCTGGTGTCAACACCAATTTCACCGTCGCCTCAAAAGGAAGTGACAATGGTGAATTTACCCAGTTTTATCTCTTCAAATAGCCTAAAAATTCCACCCCTTGACCGGTAATATACGTTATCTTTTTTGCACATTTTGCGGATCTAGGCTGGAGTGCTGGTGGTTTGTGACTTGGTCACATGCGAAAGTATATTTCTCGTAAATGAGTCACGTGTGAAAATATATTTCTCGTAAATCAGTCACATGTGAAGATATATGTCTTATAACTCTGTCACACTAAGTTGGAACAACTATTTTTTCACAAGCATCTATTAACACATGAAATACTATTCATATACAAGTGATCATATAAGGTAAAAAAAACTAGCTCAAAACATAATATACTCAATTCATGTGTAAAATGTTACTTCTTTATATTTTGTAGTTCATTAGCGTCTAGAGGGTATTATAAGATTTTGGTCATTAGTTATGTGATATGGCAAATATAAAATAGTATAAGCCATATCCGTAAGTTCAATAGCAGTAAATTGTATCAAATATTCACATGTGGAGAAATGATATCGAATACCATCCACATGTAAGGAATTTGCATATATCTCTATTTGTGTAGCATTAGCTACTAAATTGATGATACATTAACACTATAATCGACAGGTAAAGATGAAATATGATGCATAACCTAGGATATGATGAATACAAACAATGTTGACTAAAGTTGTGAACGTCTATTTGTTGGCTAGGTAAACCGTTAGGTTTGCAGCATCTAAAATGTCCATTTTTTTGACTCTTGGTCCTTACTCTAAGCCTAAAATCTGAAAAGAACCAGATGTATATGATAGCCATCTTGCTATATTTGGAGCATCTACTCTTAGCGTGCATTCACACTTTATCGATTCCTTAAACAGTTGTTTCGTGGTTGTGCCTTTGATTTTGAACACTGTATATGTTGGATATAACAGTGATGATGAACATGGGCAGTTTTGATGAAAGTAGTTAAGCTCTGATATGAGCCGAACAATCCTGTGTTGAATTTCACATGGTGATATTGGTCTCGTTCAGTTCAAAGATGTATTATTTATATCTATCAATTAACTCTCTCACTTATTTTTTTTACATTTTAGCTACAACTGAATTAATTGCTCATTGGAGGAAAAGATCAACCTTTTTATTTAAGCACATGGCTTTCCTGAATTCTGAATTGAATTACTCATAGGAGAACCTCAAGATGCTATATTATTATCTCAAAATTTATAATTATCCTTGAATCAATAGTTAGAGGGTGTATGTGATTGCTTATTCTTGAGGGACCTGCTTAAAGAAATAATATGAGATAAACATGAAATAAGCAAATCTCAGACACTATTTCCTAAATTCCAAACTTATATTCTATCTAACAACTTCTTACTTTACGCCTTTTCTGTTAGTATTAGAATAATCCCCCATGTGCGAGGAAATTCTCATTTAGACATTAGTTATATAGTTAAAGGTGACACAGAGTTTGATATAACGGATCATGCTTAAAGCCCTGGGCATGATGATGATAGAAGTTAATGTTTAGATAACGAACCATTTCGACTGTCTTTCTATAGGTTCCGCATTGGCTAGGTGGAAAATGTTACCTTCTTTTTTTCTCATTTAGAAATATATTCTCTAGCTTGTTAGGTTACTTGTTTCCTTCTATGGGTCCATTCTTAACACTATTTTCCTTGTTTTATGCAGCAAAATGCAGATAAAGCCCTTTCCAACGAACGTATGCTGGCCAGGTCAATATCTTTCATTCCTAAAAAAATACTCATACTAAATTGCAAAAAGGATACCTTCATGCTTTTCGAAAGTTGACATATAGTTTACATTTGAAATGAAAATCTCCAAATAGAGTTATTGCATTTTATGTGCAATAATGAACGCTAATGTTATGATACATCAGAAACCTAAGTACCTTTTAAATCTCGACTATTCTCGAGCAACATCACTCTCTACTTCAGAGTTCAGATTATAAGTGTGAACACACTACACACAACGTATATGTTAAATCTCATAACTCTGCGGTCTAGTTACTTTTTATAGTTTTTTATTATTGAGATTATTCTTTTTCTTTTGATGTGTAGATTAAAAGATGCAGAGAAATGGCAAGGAAATTACGTTACTTCAAAGACCAAATGTCGAAGGTGGGCTTAACACCCGCGGCAATAACTGACTCACAGACTGATACTAATCTGGATGACCTAGAGGTATCTCACGACTATTGAGGCTCAGCCTTTTTATTGTTTAGAAAATGAACCTCTTGTTTATAATGGAATATTATAGGTAAAACAGAGATCTTGAAGCTGAGCTGATTGAAAAAATCACTGTGTAACTACATTGTCTTGTTTTTCGCTTTACATTGTGCAAAATTTAATGTTCTGTTCTATAATTTTGGACGAAATATGTGCTGAATAAAAGTTTGCATTTATGCAACAGCAGTAGGAGACGGGGAAGGGAAGCAGAAAGCACCACTAGGAGTTGATACCAAATCCATTGAAAGAATGAAGATGAAGAATGGGTAGATGGCAGCAACAACTCAACTCGGTAAGTAGATGAAGAAAAACACAGGAGCGAGGAGGATGGATCCATGAGCTTGATGACTACCATGGATAGTGTTAAATTAGTTGAACAATGTTAAATTTTTTTTTGGCAGTATGTAAAAGTTGTGAACTGAATAACTTATTAGTCTAAATGCACTTGCCAAAGCATATTTGTTTGGTTTTGTTGTTTGTGCATGTTTGCATTTTTTTTGTTTAATTTGCTCATATTTAGAATGGGATTAGAACTTAGTGTTACTGTTGCTATTAAGTAGCTATACTACTGTCAAATCTACGGTTTTGCACTTCTTTGTTCATTTAGATCCATGATGAAATGATGATAATTTTGTTGTTGTCATAAGGAGGGGGTTGCGGACACATGAAATCAGCTAAGCATGTCAAACGAGCGAAAATCTTTGTAACACATTCATGCCGGCTATAATCCGATAGATAGACTAGATCACTTTGTGACAGATGACCAGAGCCTCTGAAAATGTTTGTACAGACCCCCTGAACCATCTAAAATGACTCCGTTTGCAGATGCCCAAAATAAGAAACTGTAAGTAGGCAATTGCAACAATATTTCGTGTGCAATAAGTTGAAAACTGAAACTCTGGATGAGCTTATCAATGTACCATTTACAAATATCAATCAATAAAAGATTGTACAAGAAGGGGGTCTAGATGCACTGCTCATCCTACTCAGAACTTCTAGAAATACAACGCCACTTAGAAATACAAAGCTACGAGACATATATCCTAAAAAGCTAGTTTTTTGTCATACATACACAGGGGAACACAAACATTTTGAGTTAATAGTAGATTAACATTCTAGAATAGGTCAACAAACTATCACTAAATACAGTCTTTGGATGCTAATTTACCTCATTATCGCAATATCACTTGTTCATTTCCATAGCATGATCAACTTGGAAGAATGTAGCCTTTTGAACCTTCAAATATCTCTGGGCTAAATGTTTTAGGGTCTATCCATATGTTTAAATCATTTGTATCCACACAGCCAACACATTCATGTTTCATTAGACAATCCTCATATAACGCATGAGGTAGAAAAGACCAGGAAGGTATCTATGTTGAGCCTCTAGAACACACCTATCTTGCCTCGTTATAATTTTCTATTTCAGTGTGTGCATCTTTGGAACACTTGAATTGTTCAATAAAATAGATTATGCCCACTCCATCATAGATGCATAGGTCAACAACCACCTTTTATCCCATATCACAAACTACCTTCAATGTCATCAAAGAAATAAGTTCTCATCGAAGGAGAAGACAATTCAGGCACACATTTAAACCGTCATAATGAAACACAATTTCATCAAACTTCATAGCTTTATCAGCAAGAATCTGTAATAATTAATAATAAATATGTGACACAAACCTTGTGTTGTCTATATATTTCTCTGATTGCTACCAAATTCCCGGCTCTTTACTTGATTGTAAATCATGTAAAATTTGAAAAAAATATTTCGTATCCAATGTCTTATATATCAAGAGCTGTTCTAGAGCCACATTTTGTAGAATATAAATATAATTAACACATAAGCATCACTTCCACATATTGAAGAAAAAGATTGCAATTCATTATACTTTAGAAATTAATAGTAGTATTCTTACCCATGGATGTGATCTTGGTTTGAGCATAAACCTTGACAGAAGCGTAACAGATGTAGCCACCATTGAAAGAAAAACTTGACGCAACAATAATCTAACAAGCTTAATCCGCTAAATAATAACTCCAGTAATCAACTGCATATCAGGTGTCTGTAAGATTTCACAAGAACATATAAATCACAGACGATAATAAGTAATGACTCATAATTTAATGATCACAATGGGTTAAGCTCTTACATCAGAACTTCTTGTGCAATTTTAATAATTCACCCAAGAAACGTTTTAACTGTTGAGTTTCCATTTCAAAATTTGAGCGCTTTTAACACCTTAGTTTCCATCTTCGCTACTTCTTGCTACGTGTAGGTGCTATCAGTTACGCCACAGAAATCTTTGTTATATGGAGGACTAATTTCTTCATACTTTCTGTTCATCACAAAACACACTTAAATCAGCAAAAATAACCAAACAGCTTAAAAAATGATCAATGAACACCTCAATCATAATACTTACGATGCAATAAGCATTAAAGAAACACCTGAGAAGTTGAAGTCTTTGTCTGTTAAGCACGTTAAAGGACAAATATAGGTCAATGCATGAAATGGTGAGATACAAAAAATCCGCTTTTGATATCAAATACTAATTATTTGCAAGTAAAGCCAACAAATAAGTGTTTCTAAAAATGTTTAGCGATAGCTGGCTACTGAAATTTTTGGTGACGTTAGCCTAGGAAAGTCGATAGAACCCACTTACTCAACGAAAAACTTAGTAATGTTTAAAATCATCATAGCTAAGAGAAACTATTAGTTAACGTCACTCTATCCTAGTTACAATACATATTTTAATTTAATCTCATGCGCGGGTTGAAAAAAGAAAACAATATGACCATCCCACCATAGGGAAACAAACCTAATCCCCTGAAAAATGTACAGATACATACTGCATTTCTCAGACAAAAAAATATATTATTACACAAATATAAACTGCATTTCTCAAATTAAATTCAAACAAGTATGCTTCAAATGTAGCTAACATTTCTCAGAACTTATACATCAAGTCATATGATATCATTAAGGTAACATTGACCATCTGGCTTGGCAATGTGGGTAGCTAGTCGAGCCATAAGCATATTGCTAGATATGCCCACACTTGCAATGCATCCTGTGGATCCTTTACAACTCATAGCCTGAACTTTGTTGCAGTGCTTACGTAATATGATATAGAACTGATCAGACACCTGAAATACAATTTAAATAATTATTATTTCAGAGTATTTAGACAGCTGAAAATACACGGAAAACATACCTCCTCGTAGGCTTCAAAGTTATAAGGAACGATAACAAGGTGAGGACACAAAGCTTTTATCTCTAACAAAGATCCCAACCCTAATACCTGTGAACACAAAAACTGCCAGTTAGGGTTCACGAGAGCTAATGACTACATAAACCAATAAAAAAAACATCTTGACTAAGTCTGACCATGATCTCGAGAAGGGTAGCTAGTTGATGAAATTTCTGATGTACCACGAGGATTATCAGAATGTCAAACAGTAACTGGCTTATCCCACAATTCAAGATGGTTGGTTCCTAATTACAACTGACACAAAAAAACAATCCTGCAAATACCTCTTTGTCATTACATATTTAGAACTTAAGCGATATAAGTTATAGATACCACATAACTATTTGTAGTTTATAATTACCATGTCGGTATGAATAATTGTATAGCTTTGGCATGTGAATGAAGGACTAATGAAGCTTGAAGGTCTGACCGCGAGAGATGAACGAGGTAAGCGCTTTGCAGTACCACTGTTTCCCAAGTGCTTATGAAGTGCAGTCTGGAGTTCTGTCATATTAAACCAAAATGAGTGAGATATTTTGTAAAAATTAAAGACCAGCATATATTAAACCACCCTTCTACCTTGAAGTAAGTCTCCACAAAATTTGGGTCAGAAGAAGTTAAATGTCCTTTGCTGGAAGAATTTGAACCACTGATAATGTTTAGTAACGTGTTGAATTTGAAGCATTGAACCAGTGATAACATTCGGATTGTATTTCTTTAATTCACACATCATTTGTTCTTGAAGCTTTTTTTCACAATTATTACTGCACGTTGGCTCAAATATGAAGTGTCAAATGGGCATGCCTATTTATCACATTTTCTTAAGCATCAACAATAGTGAAAAGTTCTTTTTCCTAAACCAGAAACAAAAAAACACACCTGTACAGTCTCGTCTTAGAAAATTCAGGATCATTTTCCATTTTCTTTTCCAAGAAATTAATTGCCTCTTGCTCTTTCAAGCCAACACCTGTTGCCTGCAAATATTTCAAAAAGAAATTCAGATCATCGATAGAAAACATATCCTGGAAGTCTAAAAATAAATTTCAAAGAAAGTTACCAATGAAGTCTTGGGCATTGACAATGGTAGAAAGAGCCAGGTTCTGATATCAAGCATTATTGTTCTCAAAACAGCTCTCGATGCCTTGCCATTTCTCTCAAAGGTTTCTTTCTTAGTGTGCTTACAATCTAAAATCTTCGTGTAGTACAAAGATACATTTTCTAAATTGGTGTTAAGTTCTGAAAGACGCAAACAATGTGGGTTTATAACCTAACCCATTTAAACTCAACCCAATCTAAATAGACACCTAGTGACCCATTTTAAACAAAACCTACCTAAACTGAACCATTTAAACTCGTGGGTCAAAGATTACAAATCCAAAGATGCACAAAGAGAGTATCAATGTCATTAATGGAGATAGCGTTTCCATAGCGACAACATTCACTCTCTGTTTTTCTCCATTTGACACATCAGCTTCAGCATTTTCCAACTCAATTTGTAGCCAGCTGCGATACGTATTTCACTACAATCAGTATTTACATTTGTGCCATTCAACAACTAGTGAAACCATGATTTTCACAGTTTCCACATAATAACAATATAACACATTACTTAGTAGAAATAAATAATACCATTTGTGCCACTATAATTCTTTTCCAACAAAATAGCAGCTAAGATTTGCATGTTATTAATGTTCTATTTAAGGTTCCATATGTGATTGCAAAACACTTTCTAATGAACATTATGAAAATCCTAAAAGTGAACATAGGCTGATCACATCTTTATTGTGTTTTACCTACCAAAAAACAGTAACTATTGTGAATGAAAAAAATTCACCAAGTCACTCACCTTACAAGACGTAGATTTTCACTTGTGACAAAGTTGTTCACACATATTGAAAAACTAAAGAGACATATTTTCACATGTGAAGAAGTTCTTAAAAAGCTACGAGACGTATATTTTCACATGTGACAAAATATTTTCACACGTGATATTTTTCACACGTGAAGATAATGTAATCCAAACTTAAATCCGCTAATTGCATCAAAACTTCATTCCTAACTGATAATCTTCACATGTGAAGATAATATAACTAAACTTATATGCATTATAAGCTCAAAAATATACTTCCTGATATTTTTCACACGCGAAGATAATGTAATCCAAACTTAAATCCGTTAATTGCATCAAAACTTCATTCCTAACTGATAATCTTCACATGTGAAGATAATATAACTAAAGTTATATGCACTTATAAGCTCAAAAATCCATTACTTACTGATATTTTTCACACGTGAAGATAATGTAATGCAAACTTAAATCCGCTAATTGCATCAAAACTTCATTTCTAACTGATAATCTTCACATGTGAAGATAATATAACTAAAGTTATATGTTATAAGCTCAAAAATCCATTACTTACTGATATTTTTCACACGTGAAGATAATGTAATCCAAACTTAAATCCGCTAATTGCATCAAAACTTCATTCCTAACTGATAATCTTCACATGTGAAGATAATATAACTAAACTTATATGCATTATAAGCTCAAAAATATACTTCCTGATATTTTTCACGCGCGAAGATAAAGTAATCCAAACTTAAAATCCGCTAATTGCATTAAAACTTCATTCATAACTCAGAACTGATAATCTTCACATGCGAAGATTCTCTAATTAAAATTAATTACACTAATACAATAATAGAATTAAAATTAGTTCACATGTGAAGATACTAAGTAAACCTAAATCTGCTAATAATTTTCACATTTCAAAACAATTATTTATAAAAATTAATTAAATAATAATAAATTATGATAATTACTTGATATCTCTGTGTATTCCGGTGATATCACTGATTTCAGTTTCTTCTGGTTCAGAGTCATCTAGATCCATATCTTCTTCATTAATATTCCGTTGATTACTGTGGTTGAACGACAGTGATATACAGCGGTTGAACGGCGGTGGCATAATGTGGTTGAACGGCGGTTGATCGACGGTGATGATTAATATTCCAGTGAACGAAGGTGGAAGAAGGTTGTAGAATGTGAAGAGGTGAAGCAATAATTGTGGAGGAGTGGTGGTGGTGGTTCGATTTGGCGTGAAGCAGTGGTTTGAATGGCGGTAGTGGTTTGAACAGGATATTGTTGAAGGTAGTTGGATTGGAGATTTTCACCTTCTAAGCGTGATATGTGTGTTTTTTTTTCAACTTATATTCCGGTGATAATTAGCTTTAAATTATAGTGCAAATGGTGCTTCAATCTAAGCCATTAGATCTGAAAATGGAAGGATTAGATCAAGCACAGTGATCTCTTCTCGTTTCACCAAATTTGTGATTCTCACAAGAATGAGTTCTCATATATATATCAAACTTTATTTTCATAACCTCACTTTAAACGCGAGAATCTAGTTTTTAACCATTGGATGAATGAATCAATGGTTTAGATGATTTATTAGCATAATTGTAATAAATCAAAAGACAAAATTTAATTTTAAATAGCAAAAGGGTATTAATGGAATTTTGCATTACTACTTTACTTAAATCTTATTCGGTTTTAATAGCCTAATTGGCATAACTCCAAAATATTAGGTCAAAATCGTTTCCTTCTTTATCTCTCTACTCACGCTCCATCAACAATCACCCCACAAAATTTTCTATCCACAAAAACCGATTCACCAAAAAAAAAAATGAAAAAGTATCGATCCAAAAAAAAAAAAACTGATCCGCTTGTTGATTATTGGTTCGTTTTGTTACTGATCTCTATTTTGTGTTAGTCCTCGTGGGTGTTTTGTGGTTGTTGTGTTTTGTCGTTGAGGGGTTGGGGTGCAGTGGTCGTGATATAAAGCGACTCGGGTTTAGACTTATTTCATTGTAAGTTTTTTTTTTTTTTTTTTTTTTTTAATCATGTTTGGGTTCCGATCTTAAAAAGAAAAATACGGGATATGAAACGTTATATGATTTTGATTTGAAAAGCTAACAGTTTTGGATCTTGAAACAAAATATGGATCTTGAAATGAAAAAAAGGTTTGATTTGAAAGTATGGATCTAGAAACCAAATTAAAGGTTTGATTTCAAAGTATGGATCTGAAAGTATTATTCGTTTTGGATCTTGAAAAAAAAAGAATGCTTGATTTGAAAAGCTAAAAGTTTTTTTTTTTCTTTTTAATGCAAAGATATATTTTATATGAGGAAAAAACGTTGTGTATATGTAGCAGGTATGTGCACATATGGTTTTGATTCTAAATGTCTATTGGTTACGTGTATTAGTTTACAAAGATGTTGTGGTCATCGATGTTATTAATTTAGTCATAGATCATCAAAAAGAATTATTCGAAAAGATAAATATTAGTACTACTTGTTCTTTGTATTATTGTTACTGGTTATTGTAGTTATGGATAAAATATTATATTTTGTATTCTATGCTTATAATTTACGACCCTCATTGATGATTCATGTTGCAATTTTGTATCATTTTGGATTCTTTCTGTTCGATCCATATGCAATAAAGTACATGTACAATGAGGAGATCCCTTTTGCTCCTGAAGCTACTTCAGTTGGACTGGAAATCTGAGTTATTGGTAACGATAACAGACACAAGGTAACAATAATACTTTCCGATTGTTATTAGTAATCATAATTATTTATGATTTATGATTGTTAAATGTCGATTGTTTTGTATGTTTTAGGTGTTATCTATTTGTGGATATCGATTATCTCAGATATGTTTTTTTTCTAATGATAATCGATTTGAGTGTGTTAAGGAATGGTACATACATGTTTTAAGAAATGGTGCATACATGTTTATGTAGAAAAAATCAATAAAATGGTGTGCATATGTGTTTTATTGTTCATATAAAATCAAATATAATATAAAATGGTGTGCATACATGTTTTAAGAGGTCCCAAGACAGGCATGGCTGGGTAGCCATCAATGATGGCACGACCCGATGGCGCTGAGGACCATTACCATATGGGTAACAGTAATAGGCAATAACATGCCACCAAATTTCACCGCGGTTTTTTTTTTTTTTTTTTTTTTTTTTGTTATTTTTTTTTTTTTTAGATTTTAAAGTGGGTAATGTGAGTGAGGTTTTGAGCTTTTAAAATGTTTATTGTGTTTGTGTTTCAATTTTTGTTGTTTTTTTTTTCTTAAAAAGTTGCAGGTCTTTTCGTATGGGGAAGAAGAAACCAAGGAAGATGCTATTGACTTTTAATTTCTTTTTCTTTTTTTTTTTTCTTTTTTCTTTTTTCTTTTTTTGTTTTTTCAATTCAAACCCTTATTGTAATATAAGTTTACATTATTTGCTCTTGTTAGTGTTTTTCTTGCATCGTTAGTCCCTATTTTGTTTACATTGTTAGTCCTTATTTATATAATGTCTTTTTTTATTTGATGTATTTTTTTAGTTATATATTGTTTATATTTAAAATGAAAAAAAAAAAAAAAAAAAAAAAAATCCAACGACACCAAAAAGTGGTGCCATAAGGGAGGGGTGTTTTAGTCTAAAGAGAAATCTGGTACATAGGAAAAGGTCTTTGTGGCACCACTTTTTCCACTAAGACCACCAACGATACCACCCATCTGCACCAACTGTACTCTAGCGCCTAAGAATTGTACATACATGTTTCAAGGAATGGTGCATACATGTTTAGTGAAACGTGCATGTGTTTCTAAGTATAATATTTGTGTGTTGTTTAGTTATATTTGTGTGTGCTTGTTTCAGGGTTCACGAGATGATAATAGATTGAAGACCAATGTGGATCTGTGATAGATGCTTGAAGACAATTTGTAGCTTTGAGAAGAAACAATTATTGCATATGTATTTTTTGTACTTGTAATCAAATCAAATGAAGTGTAACGTATATGTATATAAATCTTGTTTTTTATATAGGTTTATATTCTTTAATTTTTGTATCAAACTTCAAAAAGAATAGTGGCTAGTTGTACGCCAAAAAATATTTGTTTGGTGGTATAAATATCTAAAGAATTGTACAATAGAAACATACATGCACCTCATCTTAAAAAAAAAACACGTATGCACCTCTAACATTCCGAAACCATGAAACATACATGCACCTCGTCTTTTAAAAAAACATGTATGCACGTGTAATATTCTCAAACAATGCAAAAAAAAAATATATATATATATATATATATATATATATATATACAAAATCGGTATTTAATTAAAAAACTCAAAAGAATATAAAATTGTATTTTACTATAATACCCTTATGGATTAATAATAATTTAATATTTAAAAATCTCATTGGTTTAGAGGAGTTCTCGGTTAAGAAGGGTTCAAAATAAAGTCCTATATATATATATATATATATATATATATATATATATATATATATATATATATATATATATATATATATATATAAAGTTAGGGTGTAGCCAACTTAGCTACACCATTATGCCAATTTGAGGAATAAAACATCAAATTTTATGCCCGATTAACATCATAAATCTATTTCACTCAATAATATCTTATAACTAACATCTATCATTGAAACTTACACTAAGATAGTCATTGTTGCAAATGTAAGATGTTAGTAGCCATTTTCATGAATCGAAACTTGATTCAAGAACACACACATAAAATTTGCAACAATATCAAATAATAGATGTTGGATATGATAGATTAGGAAGGTTTACAAGTTTAAGATGTTAAGATGACATCATAATTGAGGTTTTATGCATGGAAGTAGCATTTTGGTGTAGCTAAGTTGGCTACACCCTGGTGTAGCTAAGATTTCCCTATATATATATATATATATATATATATATACATACTAGCTTTTAAGGCACGCCTGATAGTGCGGGCATGACTTATGAAAATCGTTGAAATAAATAAGTTAACTAAAATATGAAATATGCATGTTAATGAATGAACGTTAACATTTATAGAACAAAGTATAACCGTCGCTTCGAATGCAAAATAAATCTTATTTGTACACAAATGGAATGAAAGCTTAACATGCTTAACGTATTGTGTTTAGGCTTGCTTGTGTGTAGTGTTGTTTGTGCAAGTTCACAAAGTTGTTGTCTTAGGCTAAATAACGAACTTATTGCTCTTTTTGGTAGCACCACATTCTCGTCATGTGTTCTTTAATTGCTTTCCATTTAATAGAGGTCCGAGAGGCTTCATTCATAGCCGCCGTATTTACAATAACCTGAATCACATAAATAATTCATTTTAGTCATTATGCCCTAAGAATAATTCCATGCCTTAAGAATAATTCACGTACCAAGCATCACAGAAATACATAATGCACTCTAAAAACAGAATCAATACGAATGAAAGTGTAAAGTGTCACTGTTGGAGGCAAGAACTTACGATAAGAAAGGCCGTTATCAAAGGAGATTTGCGGTAGTTTCATCGCCATATGGTTTGCTCCTGCTGGTCATCATCACTGTTGTTGCCTCTTGAGTGGTTACAATTTGGTTATGAGAAGAAAACAAATCGCCTTTCCACCAAAAATTTCTTTTGGTCATTTGATAGCTCAATGTGATCACCATCAATCACCGTCCAATTTTCATAGTAGACTACATTTGGTATTAATCGCATAACAAAAAGAACCGAATTTGATCTCTACATGAACCAATATCGAAAAAGTACTATTGTTTTCTATTTGAATTTTCGAAATAACCATAAACTAAGTAGACTTAGTGTCTCAATTATACAAAATGGTTTAAAATAGCTCGCTTTAGATGAGAAACAAAGAAATGAGAAAAAAATGGGTAAGACCATGTGGTAGACTCGTGGTAACCGAACCGCATTTAGAGGGTCCATACCTAAGATAAAATGATTGATGAAAACTTGTGCAATTGTTGGAATTATGTACATTCGCCACTACCTCCAATCACCCCGCTAATTGGTCGCCTTGTAAACGCCACATTTTTGTATCAATCAGAATCGATATAGCGGATATAAGAGGACCATAGCTTCCTAACAAGGATTGAAGTAGTACTTTTCCAAATTAATAAACTCAAAATTTGAGCTTGTTAGTTGCTAATTAGATATGTGACTCTTTACAACTGCCTGCTAGCACATTCGCTGCCTTTTCATCAGTATCAAAATCCTTTACTTTAACTTCCCCTACATCAAAATATCGTATAGACGTAAACAGTATTTGAATTTATGTATAAAGTTTCATATGCATACACTATTATTCACCGATGGTTCTATTAATAATCTACATTATCTTAAATCAATAAGTTAATCATTAAGCTTAAACCATTATGTATCTATACAATAATATGATAACGATAGAACTATAATGATTGTCTAATAAGTTCTTTCAATATGTAATTCCAAACACCCTCTCGAAGCTAATGTTGGTATTGTTCACCCAACAACCCGGTAATCTAAAGCGAATTACACAATCTTGAAGCATACACAATTTACCTATGAAGAAGCCTTGCATTGATGTAAAAGTAATGAAGTTCGTTAACTTAGACCGGAATTGCGTTGATTGTCAGTGCGGGTATTCTCATTCGCTTTACAAGAGAACCAGAATAAAAAGTCATATAATTTAGTTAGAATGTTACCTTGCGACTCATTTTTCAGCTCCTAATTATTTATTCAATTTCTTCTTTCACGTCTCCAATCCGATATTGTAATAAGATGTGTGGTTTTATCTCATCAAGGAGCTCGTTGGTACCACATTACCCTCACGCTCATGCTATCGGTCACATGGGACCTTATTCTTTCTATAAGAAGCTTAACTCCATTTACTTTTTTTTAATTATATCCATCACTAAATAATATATGCATGGTCTTTATAAGAAAGCAATGTTTGACTACATGAGTTATAGTTAACTTTATTTCATAAGTGATATCTTATCTCTTTAGCTTTTATAAAAAAATACATGACTTCACGATTTACTCGTGTTAAGATGGTGTCATATATGTGATCAATTACCCAATGCAAGAGCAACATATGTGTACCAAAATTTGGTTTTAGACAGTAAAACTATATCAATAACGATATCAATATCAAAACGTTGATTTATTTGTCGCGCATTCATTTTATGGATTTTCGCCACACTTAATGTCATAAAATGATAAATGTTATATATTCTAATCAATAAGTGTACATTGTTTCAAAGGGAAAGAAGAGTAACTCGACATGTGCATCAAACATGCTCATGTAGTTGATCCCATTGCCATAGTCAACTCGACCCTTGTTGGGTCGCAACCTTTCAAAATACAACCCGGTTGACCACCAGACATCGCACCCATGTCGCCAACCCGCCTTTTGTAATCTGTCACCAACCTAATATTGTGAATTACAGGCTGCACTAAAAACAATTCGAGTTAGAGGTGGAACTCAACTGAACTAAAATATTAAAACTGCTAAATTGAAAATATTAGGACCGAGTAAAGAATACTGGTCTCTTAAAGAATGGCTATGATTCGGTTTTACGGCTTTGACCCTGAGTTCTTTACCCTCCTATATGGGCTGGTTAACAGGTCAAAACGGGTATATTAGGACTCAGGCCGACTTCTTTGCCCTTCCTTACCTAAAGTTGTACACATAGATAAAGTTTAAATTAAATTTAGGAGGTACTAACGTGTTTATTTTTAAGTGCCAAAGAAAGAGTTTTATCCAAACACTCTACATAAGCTATATGTTCTCTAATAGAATGTAACAAAAACGGTCTAAAATGAAGTTAGTCGCTATGTGTTTTAGTGTATGGGAAGTAGACAGTTGATCACCCTGGTGAGCCAATGTTGAATTTGGGATCAAACACGCTTATGCTTGAAACAACTCTATATAGCCATGGTAGTGTAAATGCTTGATGGTTTTCGTACTATCCGGGTCTATCTTTATCAAATCAAACATCAAAAAGACTCAAAACCATGTTTTTGTTTAAAAATATTAGAAAGTACCATTGTTATGTCTTGATAACAAACCTTCCAAAGAATCTCTTGGAAAGTACTTAATTGTGATGATGAAATCTCAATCCATAGCAATCGTATCACCAGTAAATTGATAATAAAAGTAATATTTTGGGTCCGCCTTCCATTTCATGTCCGAATCTTCCTACTTGGTCTTCTCTAAAGCATGTGCAATCGTTACCTAAAAGTTCACAAAAACGTATTATCAGTCTGACAATTAATATAGATTTTCTAGGATTGAGCTATTTTAGTACGATGAACATAGAAGGTACCAATTTGGTTCCAGGTTTGTTTGCCATATGAGATGCTTCCAAATTTCCATCCGTATAATTTCCAATGATAAGATCTGGTTTGCCTTCCCAATATTTCAATGATTTTTTCACTTGCATCCTATTGAATAATTGCTCAAGTGATTAATATCCCATCAAATGAGCACAAACACGAAGCAAAATAAAGGGAGCGTACCTGAGTGAACTTCTCAAGGTTCCACATGTACACCATTCTATGTAGATTTTCCAAAACAATCATAGTAAGCTAATATTATATGTTACTTAACTCCGACAATGCTCCTACAGTATTCCAAAAAAATTAAAATTCAGATAAGTGAAAAGAAACTGAAAGATCAGATGATGATGAATATATGTAATCGCAACAGAAGATGGACAATAGACAAAAGATAAAGACTTCGAATTCTTGCACTTTCGCACCTGCTATTGATATGCAAATTAGTAGAATATTGTAGAACTTGCCTAGGCGTTCCTGTAACGATAATAACTGTGAATAGTAGGGCAGACGATACAAACAGAAAGCTAAAAATAAGGGTGAGCAATGACCAGAAAAGCATTTCAAACCGGATTTTCATCTTAGAAATAGAGTTTAAGTATTTGAAATAGGGATGGGCATTTTGAACCGAATCCCGAACCGAACCGAACCGATATCGGTATCGATCGAAACGGTGCCGACTCTTGAAATACGATGCAGCACCGGACTACGAAATAAGGTGAAAAAATCGACCACTAATTCGATGCACGGACCGGTACCAAATCGAAATTCAAAAAAAGCTGGAAAACCCGATTTCGGTGCCCGTACGGCATCGATATCCGAATCCCGTTCGATGCGGTGCACGGTACCACTAATTTATGCTCGGAAAAATCGGTACCACTAATTCGATGCGGGACCGCACCGTGCTCATCCCTAAATTTTGAAACGAAGCACGTTATTAAAAAAAAAAAAAAAAAAAAAAAAAAAAGAAAAAAGTTGGTATATCATATACATAAATATACCCTCCATACGAGCGGTTCCCTAAAGTTGTGAGTCCAATGGATATAAAAATGGAAGCCGCAAAGTGTCATAATTGCTTGCATCACTTGATAATAGTTCAGAAATCTTTCTTTTTCATTTTGTAATATGTTTGGAGAATAATGTATAGTTGTCATCCATTTTTTCAAACGCTTAGGTTTATCGAATAAAGAAATGATGACAAAACCTGATATTCTTCTTCCACGGGAATGTATTCTAATGGACATGGTTGTTGGGCGTAAGTTGAAAAAATGGACCGAAGTTTGTGATTTTATTGCCGTATGCTTAATAAAGGGTTGTAACCTCACTTATTATATTATACATATAACTAAAAGGCGGGGATTCGATGTGACACGACACGTGTCCCCTCGCATTTATTGCAAAGTTTTGCAACTTGGCAAGAATGGCCCTCGTGTTTAGGTGTCGCCGCAAACTAAGTCCAAACATTAAATGCAAAGTTTCATAACTTGGCAAAACGGTCCCCGAGGTTTAAGTATCGTTGCAAAGTAAGTCCGAACATTAAATGCAAAGTTTCACAAGCCCTCAAGTTTAAGTGTCGCTACAAAATAAGTCCTTAGAAGCTAATCCACGCATCGCGCTGGTTTCTACACTCGCTCAAATCTAATTCAAATTTCAAATACATAAATGCTACTTCATCATTTATTAGCAATATTACTCGACCTAATTGTCACATTTAAGGGTTGTAACTTCTTCTTTAACAATAAGCCACAATTGTTCCATTATACCCGCTCAACGCACATTCTAAAAGTTATATCAAGAACTTCCGTTATTAAATACAATATTTTCTTTATGTCGATAATAATCAAACATACTTAATTATGAAAAATTAAGCAATTCATTTATCTCAACTACAAGTTTTGTTACAACTTCATAATCTGAAACTGGATGTTCCTTTCTTCATTCATTGATTTTTAATGATTTTCCGGTTCCCGGTAATACCGACAATAGACTTATAATCTTTGGTCAAACTTACCGTCGCGTCTTTAACATTCTTCCTTATCTTCTCGTCCACATTATCCTTAATATTATTGAGCATTTCCAGCTAGATTTTTTTATTTTAGATAAGAAAATAAGATAAACTACAGCCAATTAATGGGAATTAAAAAAAAATCACCTGGGCCGACATATGCTTATGTTCTGGAAATCCGACCCTTTCCAGAGGTGGTGCCTAATAATCGGAAAACCAATCAGAAATTTATCCTAAAATAATAACATACTTGAACGAAAGTCGAGTACTAAAAGTTTGACATATCTGTCTCACCATTCGGTTTATCACACAATTTTAGTCCTTTTAACTTTCACTCTCCGAATTACCCGACTTTCTGCAAAAACAGAAAAACAAAAGAATTAATAAAAAATCTTAAGCAAGTTTTGATTTTTTTTACAATTAAAGTAGAATATTGCCTAAATTAACTCACAAATTAGCCGTTTCCGTTATCGATGTAGTTGTCGCATTCAAACCTTCATTATTACTCTTTCAATCATTCAACCTAAGCACGAGATTGCTTCTCAACCTATTATGTGTTTTATTCATGTCCATCTTACATGAAAAGTCACTTCTTCGACCTTCTTCAACGGTTTCACCAGTATAAATCAGTCGCTCGCTGTGTTACAATCATTTTTGGGTCGATGATGAAGCTTGTAGGTATGATAAGTATATGATATAAGTTGCAACCCCACATGACCACACAAAAAGACACATTTTCAGTTAACAGATTGGCATAAGTTTAAAAGCATACCAAATTATATTTCAAATCACTTCGTATCAATATTCACCTAATCTTATAAAACTTATACTTTGTACTTACAAAATTTATTGTCAACATTTAAAAGAGTTACTTTTCTATATGGAAACCGATAACAGCAACCAACAACATTAGACTTGATGCGAACAAATCCTGCATATACTATAGATGGTTAAAGGAAGAATAGTACCTCAACCCATGCTTCAAGTTTTTGCCTGATCACTTTAATAACATCTTTCCTTACATCTAGCAAGTATGGATGGAATCTTTTGATAAGTGGAGCATAAACTATATCTACCTGTACATAAATAGTCACGCATACAGCCTAAACCCAAAATCATGCCAATAGTTTGATCGGTCATTTTTGATTGATCATTTTTGTACATAAACTATATCTACCAAACAGGAATCACACGCACCTGGGACTTCCTTTGCAATTTATGAATGCTACTGAACGCAGTTATCAGAGAATTGCTTGCGTGAGTATGATCAGGAGGAGGGTGAATGTGAAGGAGATTTCTTTAAGGCATGATTAAAGACCCTTTCCTCTGGATTATTTTGTAAACCTACAATCACAAAGACAATAGTAAGAACAAATGATTAACGATCATGATACTAAATTTTCGTCTGATAAAGTGTTAGCATAACATAAAACTTCTTAATGATAAAAATGCTACCCGATGGGTGGGCATGACTTATAAAGTTACTTGTAAGGAATTAGTTGTAGCAAGTATATATCACCTCCTTAACGAACCCTTCAATGCATTATGCACCACAATTACGGGAGTAGGATTCTTGTTAACATATAAACTAAGATTGTTATTGTGGAAATATTAGGCTCATAAAGTGTTAAATTATGAGCCCGTGATCCTCAACATAACTTTACTCATGAAAGATTTAAAATAACATAGATGTAACATAGTGAATGTTTGTAACAAATGACATGACAATTGAATGGAACCGAGACCGTAGGAATAAAAAAATACCGTGGTTACTTTTGATAATTAATAAGAAGATAATTTGATGCGGCAAGAAGAAATATGTTAATGAACCTGTTCGTATGTGCAACACTGTTTGATTAAAGGAGCAAAAGGAAAATCATCTTTGTTACGCTCTTTAAATCTTTTAATCTGCTCGCTCGAGACACCCTCGTAATCCTTTCATTGCCCAAAAAGTAAGAGATTAAACAAAACGACATATTGTATTCTTTTCTTATATTGTGGGATAAAAAGTGTACCTTTTTCTACATGAGTCACTGTGACGGACTTCATATAAGATGAAATTGGTTATATAACAGTTGGCAACGTAAAATACCCTTATATTATAATACGATAAAAATGAAGTGAATAATCGACTAAAAGTTCCAAGCATGAGTTCAAGAACATCAGTCCGTATAGCTCTTGATCAGATGAACCAAGCCAATTTGTAATTGGAAATGCCAAGTGTCAACAACCTCGACCAAACCGTCGTGTAAGGTAGCATAACGTAAGCACTTGTCGAGATTAACAGATAGACTTGTTACCTTTAGCAATAGCAAGACCAAGTGCAGCGACTTACCACTCTCACGGCCAACAAGCAAAACCAAAGTGTTACTTAATGAGTCTCTCATCCAAGATGATCGCTTTAGAAATGTCTCAACAGTGTCATATGACAACCTATGAAAAGAGCATATACCATACCTCAAGAAATACAACCAACCACCAAAAATAATCTCACAAAACAATCTTATGAATAAAATTATCCCGAAACTCGGACATAAGCAATACTTAATAAAGATAACTTACTTGCCTCATGAAGATATTGAGCACATAACATCAAGTAGCGCAAACATAGACAAGTAAACATAAACCAAGCATTTTATATTCATCAATCCAATAATCCAAACACAACCCGACATTCGTTTCCTAATTGTCACGATCTTCAAAATCAAACATACAACAATGCCTAAGTAATTGGAAACACAATATCAAAACATGACCCATTTGCATGAGGAACGACATATGAACACAACCTTTTCACTTTCGTAAATCGCTTATACTATAGTCTTTACATGTGTATACGTGTAACAACAAACAAATATGAACTCTATTTTAAGTTATGCAATAGGACTTATAGTGGAATGAGCAAAGGTGACAAACTTTAGGTATCTTCTAAAGTTGATGAAAATTATTTGTAGTTTCAGATAGAACCAAGCTAGAAATCATTTCACAAATAATTTTCATCAATCGAGAGTTAGAACCACGCTTAGAAATTATACAAAACTACTATTCTTGAAAAATAGTAGTTTCAGTATCTCGTCAATATATAAGATGAGCGAGCAATAATTTTAAAGCACACCGATCCATGATACATTTTGTGAAGCACGATTCTCCGGCTTAGCATAGCCCAATAAGAAATAACAAGATGCCCAAGATAAAAACCACATACAACATAAACTGCACCGAATCCCCATGATTTCTTCAAATGAAGCCTTTGTCTTGTAAGAGGATGACGCCTCGACCTCGAAATGTGAATTGGAATCAAGTATAAAGTTAATAAATAAAACAACTCCAATGGTTATAGCTAATCCTACACCAATAAATGCTCATATCACATTAAATTAAGCTACAACTTCATAACAAAATACTATACCTAATCCATCTAAAACTTTTAACCAATATGAACTTATAACAACTCATATAAACAACAAATTGAACGTTAGAACGAAGTAGCCAAGAGAAAGTTGTTACCTTTATATTTTAAACTTCCTTCAATGAAACACTACAATCATATCGATGGTGACTAAACTAATAACTTGAAAGAGACAACGAACACATTGCAAAATTGACCAAGACATATAGTATGTGAATATGATGAAATTAAGTAAATTAGATAGGAGTGAACCATACCGAATGAAGCTAATGATCCCGGTCACTAAAAGTCACGATGATGGATGGCAATCTTAGAAACTACATGCATCTCTATCAGAAGTCTTTGATGATGATCCACCGATGTACTTCCACCAACTCCAGCCTTGATAACAATGTGTAAATTGATCTCACCACCCTAAAAGCCGCATGGTATCCTTAACCTATGCAAAATATGTGTGCAGTTAAATTATGTATTTCTTCTTTACCTTCTTCTTCATCGCATATTGAAATTGATTGACAAATCCTCGCTCAAATTCATAGCTGCAAATAAGTTTCAAAAAGATTAAACTCCATGAGAAAGGCTCGTAAATTGAAACATAAAAATGAATGAACAAAACTACAACCTCAAATACATAATGTAGGTTATTTGAAATTTTTGAAAGAGAAAATTTCAGAAATGAACATTTTGCTCTACTACTTTACAGATATAAACCTCGCCAAAAAAATTTTTAAAATGAACTTTTCAATATTAGACGTTAGATTTGTAGGTAATACGCTTTAAACCGTGACACGTACACCAATTCTCCGGGCGTGGTCACGCGAAGTTTGGGCGTGATGCTTGTTCCGGCGCGCATGGCGAGGGAGTGACTGGGCGTGGCATGAGGCGTGCCCTGGGCGTGGCATGAGAGCTGGGCGAGGAGCATGAGTTATCAAGCGAGTGCCCTAGGCGTGCCCTATGCGTGGCATGGGCGTGAACCTCCATTATCTAATGAGCAATTAACTACTGAATATGGTGTATTGCTTAAATGGTGTATTGAGTAGATATATGCGTGGCATGGGCGTGCCCTATGCGTGGCATGATGTATTGCTAAAATGCTTAGATGGCTTATCATGATGTAATGAGCAATTAATGTCATCCATACTCTCTTCTGACATCATGGCTAAAAAATTAGTCAAATGATTTTACTCATCATTTATCAATCCTATGTCCTTATCCCTATTTGCATGTTAGGACAACATTAGTCGGGAGTAAATGGCAAAGCATTGGCCCTTAGCATGCAATCAATGTTTAATGTTCAAACTCGCCTCCCCGACTTTATCAATAGCCAATAAAGAACCACCATGGAAAAAGGTATGGGAAAAAGGTATCTTGTGGGGAAAAGTTATGATTGTGACTTGCATGATTGTGAAATGTGCGATAGTGACGTAAAATGGTCATATCACAAACTATAGAAAAGGTTCGTTCCGTATAATCACTATGTATACGGTTTGTTTTGTAATTTGCTTTTTTGAAATTTAAAATAAAGTCATGAAACCGAAACAATTCAACAATTTTAATGGTCGACATTTCATTTGTTTTCTGAATTGTTTTGAGTGTTGGCTTCTCTCACAAGCTTCTAATTCCCTTCTAAATTAGCATTCAAAATTAAACTGAATTGCGAAATTACCAACTTTGACACTATAATTTCAACATTGCTTTTTAATAGGGGCAGAACCATCTATTTCTCATGAGTCAAAAGTGACCCAAATTGTGGTCAATACTTACTACTACCAAGATCCACTTTAATCACAAATTCTAGATTATAAATGTAAAAGTTGAGGGGTATGTAAACACTTACGCTGCTGAAAGGAGTGCTCCTGTTGCAACTGCTGTTGATTTTGCTGCTGCAACCTTTTCAAAATACACCTTGGTTGACCAGTTTGCACACGCATCCATGTCGCCAACCCGCCCCTTTTATAACTGTTTGGCCAACTTTATATTGTGAATTACAGTCTGACTAAAAACAATTTGAGTTAGAGGTCGAACCGGATCGAACTAAAACTGCTAAATTGAAAATATTAGGACCGAATCACTGTTAACATACTTATAAAAGAACTATTTATATATCGAGTTTACACAAAGTGGTTTCAAAAAATGATTAAAGAAGAAAAATATTGAAATGAACAACCCCAATTAAGAAGATTTAGCTAATAACAATAAGCGATGTTGGCAATATAAATACCGAATCGCAAGCATAGTTGCACTTGAATTCACTTGAGTCATAGGATTTACACGTTAAATATTTTCATGGAACCGCAACCACTTTCTTTTGGTTTTATTAACACTCATACAAAATTACAACAAAGAAACCGTAAACAATTAGTATAATTTAGACTACCGAATGCATACAAAGAAGTTCCTAGGGCGAGAATGTATTTATAAAGAAAGCATTCATATACATGCAAATTCATTGTTTAACATGCCTTCGAACGATAGAAGTTTATGTTGGTTATGTATGCGCGACACGGAGCATCCCTTTTTCTCGCTTTCGACATTTAGTACAATAGCAAGTCATTGGTCTTCGTGATAATTTAAAGAACGGCTTACATATAATATGCGAAGTATAAAATGTTCAAATAAATTCGCAAACCCGATTGATAAGTTGATTCGCCAACACCGGCTTTTGAAGTGGTCGAGTTTCTTTTTGCTTACTTGTAATACCGAACGGCCACGGATTCAAAGATAATCCAAAATGAGTCATACACAATCAAGTATCCAAATTCAGACATTATTAATAGTCATCAAACATACCGTGATACAAAGATAGTTGAACGCTCATTGGTATGTATGTATCCAAAAAGTATTGCTCGAAACCGTGTGCCAAAGAGACTACTCTTAGGCACTAACATTCACATGGTGAATACTTCCAATGGATTCAACCTCGACTAAGAATGATTTGTTAACCTGCCAAGACCTTCAAGAAATTTTACGCAATCTTTGACCAATCTTCAGTGTCCTTCAAAACTAATCCAAACCCCTTACCAAGTTTTTGCTAAAATTTTCATTCATGGTCTTTAGTCTGATAGGAAAACCAAGTAGTCATTCCCGGCACCTCTTTTATATACTCTTCTCCATTTTGGCATTCCTTCTTCGCTTGTGAAGTATGTATAAAATAAAACCTACAACAACAAATAGAACCAAACACTCCCAATGATGGACCCTATAATTGTCGTCAAAGCCCACCTTTTTATTTGGTAGTTGGATTTTGATGAAGGAGGTGATCTTACATTCGGACTTTACAAAAGCCGTAACATTAATAACACTCAAACAAAGAAATATCATGGTAAAAAGGTCGATGGTAAATAACAATTCCCAAATGAAGAATAAGCACCATCTCGAAATAAAGTCGCTTTGCTCGAGCAATTATTGAGACACGCTTGTTTGCATGTCTCCATATTTGTGTTCATGTCTCGTGACAAAGGTGAAGTACCCACGTTCTCAGTGGAATAAAACATGATCTTCATCGCATTACATGTCGGAGGAGTGATTTCGAGCAACCTAGATTAGGTTCTTGATCATTCACCGGCCTAAAATAATTTATCGTAGGAGAGCTTAATAATCGGACAACTAAATTGCGATTATTCGAGTAAACACCATTCACCCACAAGCCAAAGGATAACCACACTCTTCAATATCACCGCTTAATGTATCAACGACACATATCGGGTTATAACAAAGGTTGATGAACTAATCGAGATGACCAACTTTTAAGGAACTGATTTACGATGTGAAACCTAAATTTTGAGGAGCTTGTGTTACCCGATTAATAGATGCAACGTCCATCATCATTAAACAATTTGGATCTTCTTCATACAATGTGGTAACTTGTTTTGATTCATAGTGGCTTTTTATGCATTGGACTCCCTCGAAAGCAAATCCTTCAAGATCTTCTTCAGTGCATCAAGACTCATCCTACATACAAATTAAATCAGTTACATGATCACATGCATGCACTTGATAGCATTATATTAAATCCAGTTTATTAAGTTTAGGCTTACCATTGTGAGTTTAGGATTGATTCGGGTGACATGTAGATGAGATTGTGAGGGAAAAAAAAAGGATATTGGGGTTTTTGAGAAAAAATATATTAGGAATGAACTACAATTTTTTTGCCCGTATATATTTGATTAGGTTTATCTAAGTTGTAGAGATTCTCCTACATAATTGGTTGCATAGGTTTATAGATTTGTATTTGCAAGATATAATCAAAAAAATGTGTTGCTCTAGTAGTTATCATGTTTGTTGATGCTACCATCATCCCAAGTTTGAATCCCTTTAATGTCATTTTTATACCTATAAATTACGAAATTTTAATTCATTTAAATTATGCTTACATGGACAAAATAAGATGACATGAACTTTATGGTGATTATTAAAACGAATTTTAATAAAAAAAACCGCTTAGGTGTCATTAAATTGATGGCATGGAATAATGACATGGCATTATGGGATGCCAAGTGTCATTATATGTGGCGCCTCTTCTTATATATAATATACTAGTCTCATGACCCGCCGATGGCCATGTCATTATATGTGGCGCTCTTCTTATATATATATATATATATATATATATATATATATATATATATATATATATATATATATATATATATATATATATATATATATATATATGTAAGGTTATTTTCGAACTAAATAAATTATGAAGCTGAGAACCAACAATAACCTTTGATCAAAATAATCAATGGATGAGATTGAAATGGCATAATGGTAAATAAGTTAAACATCCAAAGAATATTATTTAAAATATGCAGGGCAAATATGGAACATTTTAATACACTTAATAATAAAATAAATAAAAATAATAGCCACCATAAATTTAGGATCTGACAAAGGGATTAAACCTAATAACCCCCCTCATCTCCCTCTCTCTTTTCTCCTTTGCATCTGAATTTCTTCCAACCCTATAACCGCCACCATCGCCCACTAAACCGCCACCATCGCCCACCAATCGATTCAAGGTAATAATTAAATCTTATATCTAACAATAATTTTTTCGATATATGGATTTCTATTTTCCATTGATGGGTTTCGAACTGTTATATGGGTTTCGATCCACCAAAAACGAAATATGGTTCTAATATTTATGTACTGTTAAATAGCTTTTAATCTTATGCCAAGTTAGTAATTTATTTGCTTGCTATTTTTCCAAGCTGTTGTTTGGTATATGAGTTGTTTGGTATATGAGTGACATTCATGAAAAGAAGTATTTGAAGGTGCAATAATTGTTCGAATATCTATTGTCAGATGGACGTTGAATGAAATTGTTTTAGCTCTCTTCAGGTAACACGGACACTTTTGATATTTACTTTAGTATGATTTTGGTTGATGTTTGAAGATAATAGTTTATTTGATCATTGGGAATCTAATACATGGTTTCATCTATATTATTAAATCGAATTTGAAGTTTAGAATTAACGCAATGTGGAGAATGATTATTTTAATGATATTCGGATCCGATTTCACATTAGTATTTTGTTGTTGATTATGGTTGTTTGTTTACTATATGGTTTTATTTTATTTGGTGACATGGGATTCGCATAGCGTTGTTTCGTACGATAGTTTGGTTGACTTGCTTATTGATTGGTTTCGAGATTTGGAGCATTTACATCGATTTGTTATGTGCATTATTCGATTATGGGGTGTTTGGGGTACCGATTTATTAACTTGACAAAGTCTTTTAAGCTATCCTTCGAATGAAGGAAGCTTTAAAAATTGAAGGGCATATGTGTTTTATAGTGTTTTATAGTTGGTATATGTGTGCATATGTGTTTTAAGTTTTATATATATAATCAATCAAGGCGGCATATGTGTTTTACATGTGTTTTATAATTGGTATATGTGTGCATACGTGTTTTAAGTTTTGTGCACATGTGTTTTTTAGTGTGCATATGTGTTTTTACATATTCATGAACTTGTTTCTTTTGTTTAATTTCATTTGTTATGAAAGGATTGTGCATATATGTTTTGTTAGTTATGATTAAATAATTCCTCTATTATTTGTTTTGTGATTACAGGTTCGAGTATAATGAGCAATGTCAATAATGCACATACGTATATATAAGGGCATATGGACGAACTCAACTGCACATATGCATACAAAGAGATCGAGAGTGACTACTGAGGAAAAACACATGTGCACAAGGGTTAAAAACACATGTGTAGATTTCATGAGTTTTTGAACAAGACGATGAATACATGCGCACGCCTAAAAGATGAACCAACTATTAAAGACATTGTATTATGCACATGTGCACGCTTATATATTTGTAATAAAACATAATTTTATGTAATATTTTTTATTAAAGTTTTGTTTTTGTATAAAATTGCATAAATTTAATAAAATTTTGTTGTTTGTAGACATACTTATGTAATATTTTTATGGATACATGTGCAAATACAAAACACCTATGACAATTATCACATAATGCAAAACACATGTGCACACAATGTTAAAAAAAAAAAAAAAAAAAAAACACATAAAAATTACACTAGGATAGTCATTGTTGCAAATGTAAGATGTTAGTAGCCATTTTCGTTGAAACTTACACTAAGATAGTCATTGTTGCAAATGTAAGATGTTAGTAGCCATTTTCGTGAATCGAAACTTGATTCAAGAACACACACATAAAATTTGCAACAATATCAAATAATAGATGTTGGATATGATAGATTAGGAAGGTTTACAAGTTTAAGATGTTAAGATGACATCATAATTGAGGTTTTATGCATGGAAGTAGCATTTTGGTGTAGCTAAGTTGGCTACACCCTTGGTGTAGCTAAGATTTCCCCTATATATATATATATACACATACTAGCTTTTAAGGCCCGCCCGATGGGCGGCCATGACTTATGAAAATCGTTGAAATAAATAAGTTAACGAAAAATATGAAATATGCATGTTAATGAATGAACGTTAACATTTATAGAACAAAGTATAACTGTCAGTTCGAATGCAAAATAAATCTTATTTGTACACAAATGGAATGAAAGCTTAACATGCTTAACGTATTGTGTTTAGGCTTGCTTGTGTGTAGTATTGTTTGTGCAAGTTCACAAAGTTGTTGTCTTAGGCTAAATAACGAACTTATTGCTCTTTTTGGTAGCACCACATTCTCGTCATGTGTTCTTTAATTGCTTTCCATTTAATAGAGGTCCGAGAGGCTTCATGTCAGATTACAATAACTCGAATCACATAAATAATTCATTTTAGTCATTATGCCCTAAGAATAATTCCATGCCTTAAGAATAATTCACGTACCAAGCATCACAGAAATACATAATGCACTCTAAAAACAGAATCAATACGAATGAAAGTGTAAAGTGTCACCTGTTGGAGGCAAGAACTTACGTATAAGAAAGGCCGTTATCAAAGGAGATTTGCAGGTAGTTTCATCGCCATATGGTTTGCTCGTGCTTGGTCATCATCGGTGTTGCCTCTTGAGTGGTTACAGGTTGTTATGAGAAGAAAACAAATCGCCCCTTTCCACCAAAAATTTCTTTTGGTCATTTGATAGCTCAATGTGATCACCATCAATCACTGTCCAATTTTCATAGTAGACTACATTTGGTATTAATCGCATAACAAAAGAACGAATTTGATCTCTACATGAACCAATACCGAAAAAGTACTATTGTTTTCTATTTGAATTTTCGAAATAACCATAAACTAAGTAGACTTAGTGTCTCAATTATACAAAATGGTTTAAAATAGTCGACTTTAGATGAGAAACAAAGAAATGAGAAAAAATGGGTAAGACCATGTGGTAGACTCGTGGTAATCGAACCGCATTTAGAGGTCCATACCTAAGATAAAATGATTGATGAAAACTTGTGCAATTGTTGGAATTATGTACATTACGCCACTACCTCCAATCACTCCGGCTAATTGGTGCGTCTTGTAAAAGCGCCACATTTTTGTATCAATCAGAATCGATATAGCGGATATAAGAGGACCATAGCTTCCTCTAACAAGGATTGAAGTAGTACCTTTTCCACCTAATAAACTCAAAATTTGAGCTTGTTAGTTGCTAATTAGATATGTGACTCTTTACAACCGGCTCGCTAGCACATTCGTCAGTCTTTCTTCAGATCAAAATCCTTTACTTTAACTTCCCTACATCAAAATATCGATAGACGTAAAAGATGTCGAATTTATGTATAAAGTTTCATATGCATACACTATTATTCACCGATGGTTCTATTAATAATCTACATTATCTTAAATCAATAAGTTAATCATTAAGCTTAAACCATTATGTATCTATACAATAATATGATAACGATAGAACTATAATGATTGTCTAATAAGTTCTTTCAATATGTAATTCCAAACACCCTCTGAAAGCTAATGTTGGTATTGTTCACCCAACAACCTGGTAATCTAAAGCGGAATTACACAATCTTGAAGCATACACAATTTACCTATGAAGAAGCCTTGCATTGACAGAAAAGTAATGAAGTTCGTTAACTTAGACTGGAATTGCTGTGATTGCTGGTGCGGGTATTCTCATTCGGCTTTACAGTAGAACCTGTAACAAAAAGTCATATAATTTAGTTAGAATGTTACCTTGCGACTCATTTTTTTCAGCTCCTAATTATTTATTCAATTTCTTCTTTCACGTCTCCAATCCTGATATTGTAATAAGATGTGTGGTTTTATCTCGCTGAAGGAGCTCGTTGGTACCACATTACCCTCACGTTCATGCTATCAGTCACATGGGACCTTATTCTTTCTATAAAGTTTAACTCCATTTACTTCTTTTTTTAATTATATCCATCACTAAATAATATATGCATGGTCTTTATAAGAAAGCAATGTTTGACTACATGAGTTATAGTTAACTTTATTTCATAAGTGATATCTTATCTCTTTAGCTTTTATAAAAAAATACATGACTTCACAGTTTACTCGTGTTAAGATGGTGTCATATATGTGATCAATTACCCAAGAAGAGCAACATATGTGTACCAAAAATTTGGTTTTAGACAGAAAACTATATCAATAACGCATATCAATATCAAAACGTTGATTTATTTGTACTGCATTCATTTTATGGATTTTCGCTACACTTAATGTCATAAAATGATAAATGTTATATATTCTAATCAATAAGTGTACATTGTTTCAAAGGGAAAGAAGAGTAACCTGACATGTGCATCAAACATGCTCATGTAGTTGATCCCATTGCCATAGTCAACTCGACCTTGTTGGTCGCAACCCTTTCAAAATACAACCCGGTTGACCGGTTTGCACGCGCCCATGTCGCCAACCCGCCTTTTGTAACTTTGGCCAACCTAATATTGTGAATTACAGGCTGCACTAAAAACAATTCGAGTTAGAGGTGGAACTCAACTGAACTAAAATATTAAAACTGCTAAATTGAAAATATTAGGACCGAGTCTGGGACATAATAAAGAATACTGGTCTCTTAAAGAATGGCTATGATTCGGTTTCTGACTTTGACCACAGTTCTTTACCCTCCTATATGGGCTGGTTAACAGGTCAAAACGGGTATATTAGGACTCAGGCCGACTTCTTTGCCCTTTCTTACCTAAAGTTGTACACATAGATAAAGTTTAAATTAAATTTAGGAGGTTTCATGTACTTAGGAGGTACTAACGTGTTTATTTTTAAGTGCCAAAGAAAGAGTTTTATCCAAACACTCTACATAAGCTATATGTTCTCTAATAGAACAGAACAAAAAACGGTCTAAAAATGAAGTTAGTCGCTTATGTGTTTTAGTGTATGGGAAGTAGACAGATTGATCAGCTCCTGGTGAGCCAATGTTGAATTTGGGATCAAACACGTTTATGCTTGAAACAACTCTATATAGCCATGGTAGTGTAAATGCTTGATGGTTTTCGTACTATCCAGGTCTATCTTTACTTTGAAATCAAACATCAAAAAGACTCAAAACCATGTTTTGTTTAAAAATATTAGAAAGTACCATTGTTTAAATCTTGATAACAAACCTTCCAGCAATCTCTTGGAAAGTACTTAATTGTGATGATGAAATCTGCTGAATCCATAGCAATCGTATCAGCTGTAAATTGATAATAAAAGTAATATTTTGGGTCCAGTTCCTTCCATTTCATGTCCGAATCTTCCTACTTGGTCTTCTCTAAAGCATGTGCAACCGTTACCTAAAAGTTCACAAAAACGTATTATCAGTCTGACAATTAATATAGATTTTCTAGGATTGAGCTATTTTAGTACGATGAACATAGAAGGTACCAATTTGGTTCCAGGTTTGTTTGCCATATGAGATGCTTCCAAATTTCCATCCGTATAATTTCCAATGATAAGATCCGGTTTGCCTTCCCAATATTTCAATGATTTTTCACTTGCATCCTATTGAATAATTGCTCAAGTGATTAATATCCCATCAAATGAGCACAAACACGAAGCAAAATAAAGGGCGCTGCACTGAGTGAACTTCTCGAGGTTCCACATGTACACCATTCTATGTAGATTTTCCAAAACAATCATAGTAAGCTAATATTAGATGTTACTTAACTCAGACAATGCTCTACAAGATTCCAAAAATTAAAATTCGAGATAAGTGAAAAGAAACCGAAAGATCGGATGATGATGAATATATGTAATCGCAATAAGATGGACAATAGACAAAAGATAAAGACTTGAATTCTTGCACTTTCGCTTTGCTATTGATATGCAAATTAGTAGAATATTGTAGAACTTGCCTAGGCGTTCTGTAACGATAATAAGCATGAATAGTAGGCGATTTATACAAATGTAAAGCTAAAAATAAGGGTGGCATGACCGCAGAAAAGCGACTCAAAACCTGGATTTTCATCTTAGAAATAGAGTTTAAGTATTTGAAATAGGGATGAGCATTTTGAACCGAATCCGGAACCGAACCGGAATCAATTGCGGTGCATCAAACAGTACCGACTCTTAAATCTGTTATGGTATATGAGTTGTTTGGTATATGGTGACATTCATGAAAAGAAGTATTTGAAGGTGCAATAATTGTTCGAATATCTATTGTCGGATGGACGTTGAATGAAATTGTTTTAGCTCTCTTGTGTAACAACAGACACTTTTGATATTTACTTTAGTATGATTTTGGTTGATGTTTGAAGATAATAGTTTATTTGATCATTGGGAATCTAATACATGGTTTCATCTATATTATTAAATCGAATTTGAAGTTTAGAATTAACGATGTGGAGAATGATTATTTTAATGATATTCGGATCCGATTTCACATTAGTATTTTGTTGTTGATTATGGTTGTTTGTTCACTATCCGGTTTTATTTTATTTGGTGACATGGGATTCATGCGTTGTTTAAATACGATAGGTTTGGTTGACTTGCTTATTGATTGGTTTCGAGATTTGGAGCATTTACATCGATTTGTTATGTGCATTATTCTGATTATGGGGTGTTTGGGGTACCTGATTTATTAACTTGACAAAGTCTTTTTAAGCTATCCTTTCGAATGAAGGAAGCTTTAAAAAATTGAAGGGTGCATATGTGTTTTATAGTGTTTTATAGTTGGTATATGTGTGCATATGTGTTTTAAGTTTTATATATATAATCAATTGAAGGCTGCATATGTGTTTTACAGTGTGTTTTATAATTGGTATATGTGTGCATACGTGTTTTAAGTTTTGTGCACATGTGTTTTTTAGTGTGCATATGTGTTTTTACATATTCATGAACTTGTTTCTTTTGTTTAATTTCATTTGTTATGAAATGATTGTGCATATATGTTTTGTTAGTTATGATTAAATAATTCCTCTATTATTTGTTTTGTGATTACAGGTTCGAGTATAATGAAAGAATGTCAATAATGCACATACGATATATAAGGGCATATGGATGAACTCAATCTGCATATATGCATACAAAGAGATCGAGAGTGGCTGCGAGGAAAAACACATGTGCATGAGGTTAAAAACACATGTGTAGATTTCATGAGTTTTGAACAAGATGATGAATACATCATTGCGCTAAAGATGAACCAACTATTAAAGGCGTTTGTATTATGCACATGTCGCTTCATATATTTGTAATAAAACATATTTTTATGTAATATTTTTATTAAAGTTTTGTTTTTTGTATAAAATTGCATAAATTTAATAAAGTTTTGTTGTTTGTAGACATACTTATGTAATATTTTTATGAATACGTGTGCTGATCAAAACACATACGACAATTATCACATAATGCAAAACACATGCACAATGTTAAAAAAAAAAAAAAAAAAAAAAAAGAGTTACGGGAATTAATAAACGTTTTTGTATATATATAAAAAAGTAATTTTACCATTATACCCTTTTGAATTAAATAATAAAAATTAATATAAGAAAAATTAATTGGTTGATCTTTCAGTTCTCATGATTTTTTCTTGGTTACGACAATAACCTTCCCTATATATATATATATATATATATACCTATACTATAAACCAAACCCCTCTAATGACTGTTGAGCTTTTACAAATTGACACCTCAGCCCACAACAGTTGCCTACTGTTGAAGAGTTGAAAATTACAATGTCGCATCATATACTCCCATAACTCTCAACCCACCTTCTTCTCAAAACTCCACCAAATGCCTCACATATTCTCTCAGACTCTTTATGCTATTCAACATGGTAACATCTTCTTCCTAATTTTTCATGCATAATTAGAGGTTACCTTTAGCAGTATTGTGGCTTTCGGGTGTGATATGTTTTTGGGTGGGTTTCTATATAAGCTTTGGTATGTGGTTTTCTACATAATTTATGTTAGGAAAACTTTGGAATTAAGCGAAATAAGATACAAAGTAATAATGTAAAAAAGACTTTGAGTCATTTTCAGAAGTCAAACTTTTTTTTGGCAAATTGTGTGCATTGTTCTATCCATCACTTCTTTTTCTTTTGAAACAAATATAGTAGAACGTTAGAGATTGTTTTTCTTTTGTCTAATATATCGGTGACGACATTGTTTTCATTTTTATATTTTGTAAAGTATTATACAACGTACTAACCGATCATATAGCTGATATTGTTTCTCATCTTTTTGTTTTGCAGTTTCTCATCAAAGGACTTCTTTGATTTTCATAATTTGAGCAAGTATCATCTTTACAGGTATAAATGTAATGTTCAGTATCGTTTTATTGCATGCATACTTTATAATTATGACATAAAAAGCCACAAACAATCTTTCGCTAGAGAGGAACAAGTGATTGAGAGAATGGGTTTTATATCTACTTTGTTTGCTTGTATAGTTTTATCATCATACGTTTATAATTTACTTTGCTTATTATAGGTTTTAAATCAGTTTATGTGTTTAGTTACTCGTGAATAAGAAGGGGCTTTATCTTTTAGTGTAGGAATGAGTAGTATATTTCCTTTTATCATGTTTTAGATAATTACTTGACACTAATAAATTTTTGTTGTATGTTGTTATTTACTTATTTTTAATGCTGGATTAAACTAAATACTTCAGTTTGTTGGAGTTCATGAGTATGATTATATAAGTGGACTACACTTTTATTTTATTCTATTGATTAGTTAAATGGGTAGAAATGCAAGCTAATTTATATTAAATTTGTAAATGGAACCGTTAATTATGTTACTCCGCATGTCTTTGATATTCTGATAGACACATAAAGAAGAGTTTTTTTTTTTTTTTTTTTTTTTTTTTTTTTCTCACAAATTATAATGAGACATAGACGTGAAAAAATCTACAAAACATATTGCATATGATTTTTATTGACTTTATTGATTTGATGATGATACATTTACAGGCTTTTTTAAATGAGACTTGACAAAGAATGACCTTCAAGATTTTTTGCGTGTCATACAAAGTTCATCCACCCAAATTAGTCCAACAAGTCAAGTATGGTACATATGGTCCCACCTATAATATTGAGTGATATTTTTTCAACAAATACTACCGTAAATATTGATGGAGATGATTTGCAAGGAAATGATACTACTAGAAGTCATAGTTTTTTGATGATTCAATTTTATATGTTGATATCATGTATCTTTGCTGTTGATAAATTAAACTTTGGTCTGCATGAACAAGCCGATTTGTTCGATGACATGACTTGGATATAATAACCGGAGAGCACAAATATGTTATTTCACATTGGTTGTATATTTCATAATACTCCGTATGATGTTATTGTTGAACTAATTGAACAATTGAATAGGATTCAAGAAACTTGTTCGTCTACGAGTTTTGGTTACACTTTCAACTTTAAAATTTTTCATTACATATCTATGACGATAATAAAACAAAGCAAAAAATATAATACATACAGGATCGATATTTAACATCGAATTCGATATTTATTATTGTGGTATATACACAAGATTTTGAGCATCCGCAATGCATACAAACAATAATAGTTTTTCACCATTTAAATAAGTTTTTTGAACGACTTTTTGTGGATTGCATTTATAGCTTTTTGAAAAACTTTTTAGAATGATTTGATATACTTCAAATCTTTCTTCAAAATGGTATGTTTTTAATGCATTAAATGCAAAAACTATCATAAACTTTTTGCGTTGCTGATGCTCGAGTAGCGTCACAATGCTACCCACCCACCATTTGGCGACATACATTATTTTTCCTATTCTAGAAAACAGTACCACAAAGAATTAATTTCTAACCTATTTTGCTTAAAAAAAATTCAATGTACATATTAACTTCAAACAGCTTTATCCGCAAGGGAGTTGAGCTTCAATATCATTTTGCAACTCCAAAAAATTATAAAGTATCATTCTTGCTTCTTATAGGTAATGAACATGCATGTTGCTAAAAAGAATAATTTGATGTGTTTGTTTTTTAAAAGAGGCCTAATGCCTATCTCATCTGAGCTGATTCGGACGTGGTGAACATTTAGTAATTCAAGCCGTTTGTTTTTCAATTCGAGGCGATCGAAGCGGTGAAGATCTTGGTGGTCAGATTTGAGAAGGGTGTTTAATCGCTCTTGTTGACACAAAAATAACCAAAAAAGTTTAGTACCAAAGAAAATGTGCGGTTGAAACACGAGTTTTTCCCGTTAAGATAATGTCGATTCATACATTTACCGATTGATTGAATATGCGGTTGATTGATTCGGCGCTATTAAAAACAAACAACCACATGCATCCAATATATAAGCAAATCTTACGAATATAAACATGTCGTTTTGTCTTGCTTACGACTATATCTAGTATATATATATATATATATATATATATATATATGACTCAACTTTACTTTCACAATGAAAAGTTTTTATAATGAGAATGGTAGGAAGGAATGTGGGTGGCGTATCACTTTACTTGGCGTCGTATGACACGTGTCACCCCCACACAAAAAAATTTCGCCAATTTTTTACTACATCACAGATTATAAAGTTCTGCGTCACAATTTGTGATCGATAACTATAACTAGCAACGATTTCAAGTGTACTAGCGGCGAGATGCACCAGCGGCGATTTATAAAGTTCTGCATCACTATTATTGTTGTGATGCGATAACTTTATAACGATGACGAATCAACGGCGATTTCAGTGTCTAGCGGCGGATGCGCGCGGCGGTCGATAACTTTATAACTAACAACATTTATAACTTTATAAAGTTACTAGCGGCCGATGTGCGGCGGCGGTTATAAAGTTATCGCGTCAATAATAATGTGATGCGGTAACTTTATAACTAGCAGCAGATCCGGCGCGGTTTCAAGTGTCTAGCGGCGGATGCACCAAAGTTAATGCATCGCGGTTATTATGATGCGATAACTTTATAATTATGATCGAGAAAAAATTTGGCGGGAAAAATAAAATTTTTTGCCCAAATTTTTTTCACGTGGGGTGGGGTGGGGTTGGTGATGTGGCAGGAGGTGACACATGTCACCACCACAATCCTTCCTAGACTTTTCATTATAAGGAACATTCTCATAATATCCCATCTCTATAATATGACTCAACTTTACTTTCACCGACAACAACTTTCCAGTCATAAACTATAGTAACATTTAAAAAAGAAATACTTAATAATGTTTATCATAAAAATGAGAGTTATAGAAGTAAAATATATTGTTGATATGTATGGCAGACATTATACGTTGCGTTTTCAAGTTTTATTTTTGAAAGAATAGAAAGAAGTAGGTAGAAAACAAAATAAATTCGTGTTTCATAAGTTTTTTTTAAGAGAGAAGAGAAAAGAAGAGAAGAGTAATTTTGGCTAAACTTCTCTCCTAAAGTGGGATGATTTGGAAACAAGTTATATTACGAATCCTTAAATAAATAAAGTTACTTAAATGACCTAATATAAAACATAACTTTTATACGTAACCAAGAGTATAATTGTAAAATTATCTGTTATATATATTCTTTTATCTCCTAACTCAAGAACATGATATAAAAAATTTAATTCATTCATCTCCTATTATTTTCTTCTTATTTTTAACTCTTCTCATTTTTTCTTTCATTTAAAAAACTTCAAAATAGAGTGATATAAGCCATTAGATAAAGCCAAACTTATATAAATAAATTTAATATTGGGGACAAACTTATATAAATATATTAGCTTTCCAATATTTCGTTACAAAATTTAATTTCACGATGTCTATATCAACCAATATCCACTTATAGATTTAACGATGCAATCGTGACAAACTGAAGACAAGAATCGAAGGTAATATATCAAATTTGGTCTAAGACAAGACTCGAGGTGATATATCAAATCTGGTTTAACATGTCCTCTTTCATAAATATTTAAAACACACTTAACTTATGTGTAGCACAATTTTTTTTCTCTTTTATATATTTTTTATTCTTATTAGCTTTAAAATAACATGTTTGGCATTACGATGATGAAAGTCGCTCATGAATTCGATATCTTACCTTTTTATGAAACAAAGCCCATACATATAATAAATAAATACGGACCCTTGCAAAACCAATAATTCTTTATGGTAAACAAAGCCCGTGCATCACATGGGCCATAATACCTCGTACCTATAAAAGGTGACATTCAGCTATCAATAATACTCCCTCGTTTTTCTCATTCCTCCCCCACGAACCGCCAAACACAATGAACAAAAGGGGCAAACTCCTTCTCATCATCACAAACCCCCTGCAACTGAATCCTAAACCACCAACACCAAACTCCTTTCTTCTTTATAGAGTTTGAGAAACAAGATGGTATATCTTTTTCGTATTTTTATTTAGGTTGATTTGTGTTAATTAGTGTTTTAAATACTCAATTACGGTTTAATATGTATAAATTTTTAAATATGTGTTTAGTATGGGCTGGCAATCAAAACCCCTAATTGAGGTTTTTGACCCAACTGATTGTGATATGGTGAAACCGCTAATGGTGTCATGCTAGAGATGAAGTTGTTTAACACAAGTATATATTCCTTAGAATTAATCAGTAAGACAAAAAAAAAAAAAAAGCAATTCAAAGAAAAATGGTACTAGCATGGAGGACAACCATGTGTCGTCCTAAATTAGACACAATTTTTAGGTGTTTAATTGGAGACTATGACTTTAATCATCGCTGTTCTGTTATAGAGAACTAGAGATATTAAAGTGCTACACATATACAAGTCAGAGAGTTCCTGTTGCACTAGTATTGTTTTAAGATAGATGGTATACTAGCAGTATGCGATTAATAGTGTTTGAGTTTAGCATAGATAAAAATAGTGTTTACTTATATGATTTAAAGTTTAATTTTAGCATTCAACGATCAACATTCATCATTTACACTATGTGTAGTAGTGACACTTTTTTTGGCCAAGTACAATATACAAGTTAACTAGCTAATAATAGAACATGATTTTCAAGCTTTGCTACGGGCCGGGTTGATAAATGTACAAATCCTATTACGTAATATACGAGCATTTTCACATGATGTATTCGACGAAAAGAACACATGACCCTCGCCTTTAATTTGCTCTCCAACACCTCCACTCTTCCTTTCCATTCACTCTTCTCCATCACCTTCTTGTAATTCATACCCCTATCTCTAACTTTATCATTCTCACCATCACACAGGAGAATCTTGGAGCACCCAAAACCTGAAATATGTGTGTCCATGGCTGGATTATATAAAGGGTCATCTAACCCGAACACTAATGGGTTTGCGAGCATCCATAACTGATTCGCAAATGCTTTGAACTGTTTATTTTTCCCAGCTTCCGTCCCAATTGGGTCTTTTCCACCAAAATAGGGGTGAAGAAGAATCACGTCCTTGAGGTTGATAACACCATCCGAATTCAACCCGGCTCGGATAGCCATTTTGTGGGCGATGTTGGCGCCCACACTATCTCCAACAAAGAACATGTTTTCAAGATCAGCATGGTCATTTAACCATGAATCGGGATCATATCCCCCTAGCATGGGTAGCTACCCACTTGATCGCTTCCCAAGGGTCCTCGTACACAATTGGAATAAGATATTCTGGCGCCAACCTTTAGTTTACAGACACGATAATCACATTGGATTCTTTAGTGATTAAGTTTAGTGTTGGTTGGTAGGTGGAAGAAGCAGCAGATTCGGTCACAAAACCACCACCATGATAGTAAATCAAAGTTGGGAGTTTCTTATTTGGGACCAGGGTTTTGGGAACATAGAGTCTTACAAAAACTTCCGTTTTGAGTGAGACAATGTACACATTATTTCATTCTCTACCAGCTTTGATACTAAAAAAAAATGTAGTTTGTTATGTTGTGCAACACCATTTGTTTGCTTGTGTGTTTAGTACAAAGATTATAAGGTGTTTTCTGTGTGGCTATAGTTTTTGTCACAGTTTCGTAGTGTGTCTGCTGTGTTTTTGGGTCTAATCAGTAATCATTGTAGATGTTTTGGCCATGTGTTGGTGCCAAACCTGGTCTTGTGTCTGTATAGTTGCCTTGAGTGCTTAGGCTTGTGTTCCCACCTTTCCAATATTGTAAGTGTTATCTGTACTTTGTTTTGTTTGTGGTATATATTGATGCCTTTCAGAAAAAAAGGAAAGTATGGGTTCTCCATCTGTAACCAAAACCTCCCTTTAACTGATGTAACGAACTAATTAACACTTTGGTTGCATCTATGTGAACATGTAATTGGTTTACAATTGTTTACATGTTTTTTTAGGACCCCCCATAATTCCACGAAAAACAAGAAAATCAATAAAATCCAAAATCTTCCACCAGGTGAAGTTGTTAATTTCAATCCGTTAGGTCAAACTGTAGATAAGTGGCAAGACTTATATGGATAGTACATGGGTACTCGTATCCGAAGGTTAATTTCTGCTCTCAAAGAGGACTGGAAGCATGTGAAAGACAGACTTTTTATGCTTGGATATCAAGGTATAAAATCTAAAATCGTTAATTACAATATACTCTAACTAGTACATGTCTTAACAATCAATAACCTTTATTTCGATATCATGCAGACACATTTTAGACTTGAAAATGATGATGTCAAAGTCCCTACACTTTTATCATGTGGCAGTAAGTGGAAGGCATGGAAGACAGAACTACGAGGTAAATACATGCTTAAGGACATATCTCCTATGGACAAATGGGCATATATAGAGCCTCATGTGTGGAAAGAATTTTGTAAGAAAGAAAATGCACTTGCAAAAAATGTAGGTTTCATTTACTTCTGTATTACTATGATATATTATTATTTTCCATGTTTCTAATTCGTCGTTACTCCTATGTGAAGAAACTGCGTGCAAAAGCGAGTGAACGTGGAAAACAATATCAAATGAATCGCCCCACTTAGGACCAAAAGGGTATCGCGGTTTTGAAGAAACGTTGGAAGAGGAAAGGAATGACCCAAATAAAGCAACAGAACTTCATAAAATACCAGACATTCATGGGAGCAATTATTGTTTGGCTAGGGATCCTTGTGACAAAAACGGGAATAAGACGTTGCTTCCTGAGTTAGTTAATCTTTCAAAGGACCTGGTAATTTTTTTTCCCATTTTACTTCTGAACTATATAAATTTTTTGTTTATGAATATGTTGCCCTGATATATACTCAAATCTAACTCACCAAAGCAAGCCAACATTTGTCTTGTCTGAAGGGACTATTGAATATAAAGCAGGAGTAGATTAATATTGGTGATGGGACCTGAGCATGGTGGTCGCACTAGGGGGGGTAGGGACTAATGTTGGATATAAAAAAAATAGAAGGATATATAAGAAAAAAGAGGACCTACTAACATCCGCAGGATTGTGAAGAGATAATCGAGTGATGCAAAAAGTGAAAGAAGCAATTAAGTCAAACGAGTTTTGGGAGGAAATGAGGGTGGAAATGAGGAGGGAAATACAATTAGAGTCTAACGAGGGGCTTTCAGCAAGGCAAGATGAGGTCGAGTTGCCGGGACAAATGTCGCCTCGACCACAGGCATCATCAAGTTAAATTGCACAAAGGTAAAATTTTGTTGGTTTTTATTTTCTACAAATGTGTATATTGCATAATGTAAGTTAAGATATGAGATGACACATTTGGAATCGATTTGGTAATCCTAGAATGTTATTATTACATGGAATATTAGTCTCGATTGTTTATATAATAAATATTGTACATACTTACATTTTATGTAGGAGGAAACCTACTCCTGTTTGTACGTCCCTAGTTCTGTTTTCGCTCAGGAGAAGGTCACATGTGCTACTGCGACGGTATTTCCGATTGGAGACGGTCTTATACATGGAAAAAAATTACTAAAGGGGCACATGAAGGTGTCACTTATCCAATTTGTCGACTTTCATAAAAGTATGGAGCTTCCGATGCCCCTCTGATGAATTCGATGAAAGGACTTTATTCAATGGCCAATTAGTGCTATTGTTGGTTTCTGATTATTAAATCATGGAATCTGTCTTAGTGTCATTGTAATAAGCTTTATTAACCTACATATAAATGACTTTGAAGGATTGGCGAAAACCCCATTATCAAGAGCGCCAAGCAAGAGTGTCTTGCCTTAACATCAAAGTACACGCTATAGAGCAAGGAAAGGAAAAGAGATCTAAAGAACCTCGAACAAGAAAAAGCCTTGGAAGAATCGACCAGAGCACAAAATGGCGGTGGCTAAGATTGCAGAACAAACTAAAGCTAAGGATCGGGTAAATTCTAAAACATTATAGCTACTATATGTATTCAAATATAACAATATCTTATAAATCGAATTTTCCATTTACTTCCTAAAGAAAGTGGAAAGTCTTATCTAATACTAAATGGCATACACATTTTAAACTCGACTAGACCTTTTTATCCTTGGGTATAATGAGATCATATTAATACCATTGTATGTGCAATTTGAAAAAAAAGTCTTGAATATAGAAAAAAATTAAGCGATATAAAACCGCTATAAAGTTATATAGACCTAAGTGTCTTAGATGGCTATAGTCGTCGGATGAGTAGGGTAAAGATTGTGTAGAGCCATACGTCTTCGTTATGATACTTGAGGTCTTTCGACAAGTTGACAATTCCTACTTTGCAATTAATCCAACTGACATAATTGAGTTGATGACTAATAAAAAGCTTGAGTGTAGCATTCTGACTTGCTTTGAGATGCAAGTACATTAATATTTTCCATATGCAGCTACGACGATGTTTTTTCTATTTAAACTAAGTTAGCATATTCTTTTTATGTTTTTATTAGGTCAGTGTAAGTTAAAGGACGTTCACCACAAAAAAGGTTGGTTTCTTGATCCTTGAATTCATTACACTAGATTTATACGGGGCGGGGCTGATAAAGTGGCTACCTTAGATTACTTGGCCCGGGCATTGGAGGGTTATAAGTTTTATGTTGCACCATATCTTCAAGGGTACAATACGCTACTATTTTTATTGTTATTGTTGATATATTTTTAGTTTTAAACGTACATGTTTACACACATAATCAGCGGTCACTATGTGCTCTTCATAATTTGCCCCGAACATGGAAGGGGATCATTTTGGATCAAGTGTTCAATACCGACGACAACTACATACTTGCTGAACTTGTGGATTCATAAGAATTTTTCGTAACTTTTTAGATTTTATCTTTGTTTTTACACATGTTAACGCAAACACTATTGCTTATTTTCTTTTTAATGTTCTTGGTGGTACCTTGAGGTGGCAACTTCCTATCGTAAATCCCCAGCCAGGCGAATGGAAGTGTGGATATTACGTGATGAAATGGATGCATGATTTTGTGCTCAAATATCAAAATGACAATTTCCCCAACGTAGTAATTAAAATAGCTTTGCATGTTGTTTGTTGCACTGAAAATACATCTGGTTTGTGAGGTATCTATCTTTATTCTGACCAAATTACATATTGGGGTGAAGAGCGGAGGTTAAAGAATAAAGAAGTGGGCGGTGTCATTGGTGCATGGTTTACATTGTGGCGCGACTGATCTAGCATGATGTTCAGATGTGTGAATTTTAGTATTTTTGATCCAGTTTGTTTGTTGAATTCAAAATTATGTCCAATCGTGCTGATTTGTCGATTTGGGTTTTGGTTAGATTTATATGAGATGGAGTGATGTATTCTATTACTATAGTTCGTTGATATCAACTTTTTCAGCAAGATTATTGGTTTGCTTAAGTGATCTAAACAAATCAATAATCATGCTCAAAAAGTTGAAATCAACAACCTATATTAATAGAATACATCAATCCATCTTATATAAATCTGAACCAAAACCCAAATCCACAAATCAACACGACTAAACATAATTTTGAGTTCAACAAACAAACTAGTTAAGAACTACTAAAATTCATCACATCTGAACATCATACTAAGATCAGTAACGCCATAATGTAAACCATGCACCAATGACAATGTCCAATTATTTATTCTCTAACCGCTTCTTCACCCCAAGGATGTATATGTAATGAGTCGGGAATAAAGATAGTTACCTCACAAACCATATGTATTCTTAGTGCAACAAACTACATGCAAAACTATTTAAAAGTACTTGTCAGTGTTTGTGAAATTGTCATTTTGATATTTGAGCACAAAATCAATGCATCCATTTCATCATCGAATATCCGCACCCCAATCACCCGGTACGTGGTTCTACGATGAGGAGTTGCCACTCAAGCTACCGCCAAGAACACTAAAAAGAAAATAAGCAATAGTGTTTGCATTAACATGTGTAAAACCAAAGGTGAACTCTAAAAAAAATATGAAAAATTCTTGCGAATCCACAAGTCCAACAATTATGTAGTCGTTGTCGGTATTGAACACTGAAGCCTTGGAAGAATCCAAAATGAACCCCCTTCCATGTATGGGGCAAATTATGAAGAGCACATAGTGACCGCAACATTATGTGTAAACATGTATTTTAAAACTAAAAACATATCAACAATAACAATAAAAATAGTAGCGTGTTGCCCTTGAAGATATGGTGCGATATAAAACTCATAACCTCCAATTCCGGGCAAGTAATCTAAGATAGCTCTTTATCACCCCACCATATACATCTAGTGTAATGAATTGGGTACAAGAAACCAATCATGTTTTGAGTGAACGTCGCTAAGTTGATCTAGTGACCTAATTAAAACATATAAAAAGAATATGATAACGTAATTTATATAGAAAAACATCGTCGTGGCAAATGAAAAATATTAATGTACTTACATCTCAAAGCAAGTCGAAATGCCACGCCGAGCTTTTTATTAGTCAACAACTCAATTATGTTGGTTGGTTGAATTAGGACTTTTCAACTTGCCGAAGACCTCCTTATCAACACGAAGATTGTATGGTCCAACACAAACTTTACCCCTACTCATCCAGCGATTATAGCCATCTAGCACACTCTTAGGTCTATAACTTTATAGCAGGTTTTAGATTGTTTAACTTTTTTCTATACTCCAACTCTTTTTTTTTCCTTCTTGTGCACATACAAAGCTATTAATGATCTCATTATACCCAAGAATAGAAAGGTCTAGTCGACTTTAAAAAACAAGCATGCCCTTTAGTATTAGATAAGAATTTCTACTTTCTTTAGGAAGTAAAAGGAAAATGCAAATATATAAGATATTGTAATATTTCAATACATATAGTAGCTTTAATGTTTTAGAATTTAGCGCTCTTAGCTTTAGTATGTTCTACAATCTTAGACGGCCCCATTTGTGCTTGGTTTTCTTCCAAGGCTTTTTTGTTAGTAGGTCTTTAGCGGTCTCTTTTCCCTTTTCTTGCTCTATAGCACATACTTTTTGATGTTGAAGCAGCACACTCTTGGTTGGTGCTCCACCAATCCTTACAAAGTCAATTATATGTAGGTTAATAAAGCTTACCACAATGACACAGAGAGATTCCACAGATTTAATACCGTAAAACGAACAGTAGCACTAATTGGCCATTGACTAAAGCCTTTTACTACGTTCAATAAAGTAGGGAATTCATCATTTGGCACGGGAAGCTCCATACTTTTATGAAAGTTAACAACTTGGATAACTGACAGCTTCATGTGCCCCTTTAGTAATTTCTTTCCATGTATAAGACCGTCTCGAATCGGAAATACCATTGCGTTAGTATATGTGACCTTCTCCCGAGGGAAACGCGAAATGTAACTAGGGACGTACAAACAGGAGTAGGTTTCCTCTTACACAAAATGTAGCAAGTATTGAATTAATCACGCGTATGCAAGTACGTACAATATTTATTATATAAACAATCAAGACTTATATTCCATATAAGAATAACATTCTAGATTAACAAATCGATTCCAAAAGTGTCATTTCATATCTTAACTTATATTAAACAAAAACCAAAGAAACTTTTACTTTAATGCAATTTAACTTGATGATGCTTGTGGTCGAGGCGACACTCTGTCCCGACAACTCGACCTCATCTTGCCGTGCTTTGAAAGCCCCTCGTTAGACTCACCGTATTTCCTCCTCATATACACCTCATTTCCTCCCAAAACTTGCTTGAATTAATTGCTTCTTCACTTTTTGCATCACTCGATTCTCTCTTCCTAATTTTGCCAATGTTGATAGGTCCTCTTTTTCTTATATATCCTCCTATTCCTTTCTTTTATCCAACATTAGTTACTACCCTCTGTTGCAACCACCGTCAGGCTCGGTTCCATCACCAATATTAACGGACCTACTCCGGCTTTAGATTCAATAGTCCCTTCAGACAACCGGTGGCTTGCTTTGGTCTCTTAGATTTGAGTATATATCAAGACAACATATTTATAAACAAAAGTTTTTATATAGTTCAGAAGTATATTGGAAAAAAAACAAAAATACCATGTCCTTTGAAATGTTAACTAACTCAGGAAGCAACGTCTTATTCCCGTTTTTGTCATACAGAGCCCTAGCCAAACAATAATTGCTCCCACAAATGTCTCGTATTTTATGAAGTTTTGTTGCTTTATTTTGGGTCATTCCTTCCCTCATCCCATGTTTCTTCAAAACCGCGGTACCCTTTTGGTCCTACGCGAGACCAATTCATTTGATATTGTTTTCCACATTCACTCGCTTCTGGTACGAGTCCTCTTTGAGAATAGAAATTAACCTTCGGGTACGAGTTCCCATGTACTTTCCGTATAAGTTTTGCCACTTACCTACAGCTTGACTTAACTGATTGAAATTAACAACTTCACCAGGTGAAAGATCTTGGATTTTATTGATTCCTCTTGTTTTTCGTGGAATTAAAAAAACGTGTAGACAATTGTAAGCCAATTACATGTTTCACATAGGTTCTTATTTACCTTGACTAATTTATGTTTAAAGTCTAGTCACTGAATTAACCCGACAACTTCTTACTGAAATTTTGTTATCACTACAAAAAAGACACAATTTTTAATGACATACAAAAAAAGTGTAAATAAAAGGACATGTTTGCTTACACTTTTAAGAAAAATGTAACCAAAGTTTAGTTTGCCCATTTTTTAAAAGTGTGCCCACACTTAGCATAAAATGTAAGCAAAGTCTAACTTTTACCCACACTTAACATAAATGTAACCAAAGTCTAACTTTTACCCATACTTTACATTAAATGTAAGCAAAACTTAGTTTGCCTACACATTTAAACAAGTGTGAGCAAAAGTCTAATTTACACACTTTTAAAGAGTGTGAGCAAAGTATAGTTTACTCACACTTTTTGAAAAGTGTAATAATAGTCTTCCTTTACCCGCGCATTTAAAAGAGTGTGAAATACTTTTTACCAATGTTTTAAAACCGGGTTTATAATCGGACCGGAATTGAGTCCTTAAGTCAAGGGTTTTCCATAAAAATATAAAAAAATAACCGGGTACCCAAAAAATATAAAAAAAAAATAACAAGGTCAACGGTTCGACCCGAGTCAACCGGTTCAACCGTAGAGTCAACCGGTTTTATTAAAATTTTTGAAAAAAAACCAAACCGTGGGTTTTGAGAACCGGGTTGACCGGATCGCTCAAAACACGGCGAATCTGCTGGATTAACGGTTTAAAACCAGTTATTTTGACCCGTTTTTGCGGGCCGGTTAACACGTACAGGTCGACGAGTTTCAAAACATTGCTTTTACAACTACACTTTATAAAAGTGTGAGTAAAGTGTAGTTTTATCTAAATAAATTTGCTAACGGATCGACAAAAAGCGGTTGATCTAAAGCGAGGACCGAGGCCAGGAATATAATGTTCGGTTCAGGTCGGTTCGATTTGTTGATCCGGTCTGATCCAGCAAAGCATAATGGTCTATGGTGTGTAAGACCAAACCTGACCAGATTAATATATGTCCGATCCGGTTGAAAATATTATGCCCGACTACTTGTATCTATACTTGTTGAAAAAATTAAATACAAGACTCGTTTTTACTTTTACTAACTTAATCTAACAAAATATATTTATATAAAAATTTCCTAAAAATAGAGGCAATTTGTAAAAGTAAAAACATTCTGATAAAACCTCTATAAATTAATAGTGTTGGATAGCGATATTTTATTAATTTAGCGAGATATTATTATATCGATAAATTAATAATTTATTAATTAAAGAGGTTTCACGTATATTTAAATTTTCAATCTAATATCTGAAATTGATTCTGATTCATACTCACTAGTTATAATACACATACCCATTGAGGTTTGAACAAAAAAAAAAAAATTATATCAATGCAAAATATTGTGTCTTTAAAGGTAATTACATATAATTATATCTTATACTGTGAGTTTTCAATTATCCATTAATATCCATTAAATTTTGTATAATCAAATTTTGTAAAAAATTTGTTAGATACTTCAGATTCAACTATATTTAGCTCGTATATATATGTTGAGGTTCTATTTAAATTTCACACATGAGATCGAGTTTAGTTCTGCATAATAAGCGTTGATAATGTTAAAATATCTTTCATAAAACTTTTTAAAAATGTTTTCATACATATCATATATAAAGAAATAAAAATTATATGAGTATTTGTTATAAGTCTGATCACGTTTTTTCTTCATATTACATTATAGTATCTCGTCTTCAGATTCGATAATTATATTCCGTTTCAATAATTTAGCCAATATTTAATATCTAATTATCCGCATTTATCATCTTTTAATATGAAATAAATGAGTCGCTTAGTAAACGTATATAGTAAAAATGATATTTATAATCTTATGTATATTTATATGTTGGAGTTTAAAATAACATATATATTGTATTTTTAAGTTATAAAGTATAAGGTGTATAAAGTATAAGAGGTATTTGTTTAATTTAAGTTATTAAAAATATGTAATCTTATAATATTACATTAACTCTATACAATTTTAAAAATTTCACCACTAAGTTTTATTAATTAACCCTCTTTTTAAGTTTTGTTTTCACATATTTGACATATGTTTTTATTGTTTTCTTACCAACCAAATTCTCCATACGAATTAATTAAAGGTTGGTAAAATCGATTTAATTTTGACTTTTATTAACGTCGTCGTCATGCGATTTTCTTTACGTAACAAAAATCAAGCTCTCTGATTGGTTTAATTTTTTTTTCAATGAGAAGGTTTAAAACGCTCAAAATGATGTAATTATTTTATTATATAAAGATTAGAGACAAAAATAAATTTGAAAAGCAGTTCGATTAACGTTTTATAAATACACATTCACACTTTATGAAAATAAAATTAACTCTTTTTGTTTGCGATACGAGAAAACAATGATCAACGTTTTAGTCTGATAAAGAGATTTTATGATAAACTGATATAGATTTGAAGTTCAACAAAAACAGTAGTATAGATTCGTTTCTTCAAACAATCTTGGATTTACAGTGTCTCTCTCTCTCTCTTGCACGTATACATATATATGGATTTTTAGTGATTATTAATTTATAGTTTCGTTGGAATAATATATATCTGTTGGGGTTTAAAAAATTATTATCTTATTATTTTATCGATTGGAGTCAAATTTGTCGATTCCGAGTTGGGATGAATAAATTATTAATTTATCGAGGTTATTAATTTATCGAGTATTAATTTATAGTGGTTTTACTGTACTTCGTAGTACTGATATTTACGTATAAACTAATAAACCATCCACTTCCCTTTTCATAAAAACACTTTCCCCTTTTCATTCATTTCCCCCAAATTAAATCGTCACTCTCACACACACTCGCTCAATTCGTTACGGCAATTCGTTAAACAAGATCAACACTCTCTCACAACATGATCGTCAATCAATTCACTGTAAATCTTCAAGTATAAGTTATGCTACTATGATTGATGCATAGTAGGGTTTCGATTCGGTGGTTAGGGTTTTGATTCGGTAGTTAGGGTTTCGAGTTTGTTAGGGTTTCGATTCTGTGGTTAGGGTTTTGATTCGGTAGTTAGGGTTTCGAGTTTGTTAATTGCTAGTTAGGGTTTCAAATCCGAGTAAGTTGATCGGTAGTTCGGTTTCGAATAGGAGTTAGTTAATTGGTAGCTCGGTTTCGAATCAAAGTTAGTTAATTGGTGGTTCCGTGATCAAAATCAGTACGAATCGGCACACAATTGTAAGTAAGTCCTCAATACGCCTATTTTGATTCGTTTATTTGAATGATAATTTGTTTGATTGATTATGTATATCATGTTACTGATAATTTATTGTTTTGTGGCCTTTAGTAGTAATTTTTTAGCGTATTGAGAAACCATTCTGACTTGTTGATTGAATCATGAGCTAAAGGTAAGAATTGAGCAAGTGAAGGAGAAAAGCTGGAAAAACGGAAACTTTACATCTGAAAGTGAATTCAGTGATGAGATGATGGCCATATGAAAATATTTCGTTATAATCCACGGGGATATGGTGCTTTTCAAAAACTATAGCTGATGATTTGTTTGTAAGTAAACGTGTAGTCAATGATTAGATCTAGTTTTAAGTGGTTAGATAATGATATTATTTGTGTCTGTTTCTGTAGTTTTAGACATTTATTATTGTGTTTGAGAGGTGTAATGTAATGTAGTTTTAGACTTATAAATAGTCAACTTTAGCTTATAGGGATTTGATGTGAACTTGTATCCATGATTATTACTAGGCACACGCCACACATATGAGTTTTGTAGTAAGCCTGCAAATGAACTTGGCCTAACATTGTTTAAGTCAAGTATATGAATCAAGCTTGATTAGGTACTACCCACATGCATACATCTTTATAAGCAAACCTGTTTGGACTCATTTGCAACTTCTAAGCAAATGATATTGTGTCATAAATAGAAAAGGCAGAATTTATACGTTGAAATCATTAATCATGTAAAATGTGATTTGAAGTTGCTTTGGCTGACTTAACATATCTTAGATGCTTTGGTGGTTGTCTTGATGTTGTGAATCTTCTACAATGGATATCGGAACTTAAATAAGATCGGCAAAAGGTGACGTTATTTTCCCTTTTTCACGTCTTGCTATCTGCTATTATGTTAGTTATGTATGAACCAAAGGTTTTTTTTAAGCAGGTGTTACTGAATTAAATTATTGATTGAGAAAACAATATATGATGCTAACAGTGGTGTAACATGTGCAGGGTACAAGCACACGTGACCTACACGTTTCATCCCATGACACTCTGTCAAAGGCGTTCCTGTTGATGATGAATGGTGTAACATCTGCTAAACAAAGACATCTTGCAGAGCAACATAAAAGTAGCTCAAGAGTGACTCCAACGAGCAATCCTGTTGATGATGAATGGGAACCTTCTAGGCTGGTGAGCATCTTTTTGTTGTTATTTTTCTTTGTTTGTATATTAGCTTTAATGGGAGGTTGGTAAATATAAAGGGCATTATAAGAAAAAGCATTAAAACCTTTTCTACAGAAATGGCCTATATTGCAAGCTGTGTGATCCTTGAGTTCTTGACTTGCCACAAGTTTAGAACCTGCAGATCACATTTCTTATGTGTGTTAGGCGGTCTCTGCCAGGAACTGTAGCTCACCATGCCTAATTGTTAGAAAACACTAATAAGTAGTAAACCGTGTTAGTAGGGGTGTTAATCGGGTCGGGTTGGTCGGGTTCGGGTCAATCGGGTCGAAGTCGGGTCGAGGCTAAAAATAGCATACCCGAACCCGACCCTATTTGAATTCGGGTTAGTCGGGTTCGGGTCAAGCCGGGTCGGGTCAAGTTTTATACATGTCTTTTGTACCAACAGGTAGCTTCGGCCAAGTTTTATACCAACAGGTATACAGCAAACTATATATACAAGATAAGCTTTAATCAACAAAATAAGTTTCCATGCTCTAAACATATTAACCTTCTAAAACTATAAAGAATAAGCAAAGTAAAAAAAAAAAAAAAACTCGGGTTAGTCGGGTTGACCCGAACCCGAATAGAAAAGTATTTTGAACCCGATACCCGACCCTATTTCATATTCGGGTTAATCGGGTTGACCCGATTGACCCGAGTTAAATATTGAACCCGACTAACCCGACCCGAGTATCCTTATTCGGGTTCGGGTCCGGGTCGGGTCGGGATTTTTGACACCCCTACGTGTTAACTTACTTATAGGATAAACATTTGTTTTTGTTCAGTTCTTTGTGGGTAGATTTCATATCTTTTGGTTTGCTCCTCGTCTTTTATTTGTCTTGAAGCTTAGAAATAAATGACAATAGTTCTAGTTTCATATTGGTTGTTGTAAGGATCTGTCTAGAAGGATAGATTTCGAAGGCATTTGTGATGAAAAGTTTGAGTGCTGGTCATCAACCTACCGGAGACCAAATTCCATGGAAATTCTGTGAAATTTTTCAAGACGAATTGCAAGACATCCATATGCATATAAGGTATCTTGTATCTCTACTCTTCTTCTTTACTCCATTTTTCATGTGCAAAGAGCATATTATACAAATATTTTCTGAGTATAAATAAGTGATTATCATTTCACTATATTGCAGATTCTGAAGCAAAAGAAAGAGGGAACTTGAGAGGGAAGCTGCACGCCAAGCTCTGCAGAAGTTATTATGTGTGTATAATTTCATATTGAGCTATTGACCAACATTGTAATGCATTGTTAAAAGTAGGCGAATGTATGATTATTATTGATTCCCCTGTGAGTGAAGTTTACAACATCATACCTTTTAGGAAAAAGAATCCAATTTCATGCAACCATAATGAAAAGGAGAATCAACTACAGCGAGACTATATAATAACAAAGTTGGGAGGAGTATGTACCTATAATGAAATAACTATAATCAATTATAATTCAATTCCGAAACTGGGAAACGATGTTTCAAACTTGGTTGACAACAACTATTAGCAAATTATGGGTATGTTGGGCAAACTAATTGTATCTTTAAATTTGTAAACTGTAGTAGTCGCAAATCATAATCTGCTACATGTTTACGTATTCTTTTTCAATAAAACTGTTTGGTAAATTAGCTGTTAAATATAATTCTATGATGTAAAATGACATAAAAGGACAAATCTATAATTGTAAATAAATGTTTGGAGGGTATATCAAGAATTTAAAGTTTTAATACCCAAGACATTTAAAAAGCTTCATGAATCAACTTTTCATTTTGATTATTTGTTTGAAACAAAAGTTTGTAGTTAATCATCCAAACAAAGCTTCTTAGTTTATAAGTGATTATTTTGTAACAAAAGTAGCAATTTCTTCCAAAGTTCTCTACCAACAGTCCCTATGTATTGAATTATTTATCTTGCATTTTCTAGTAGCAAATTATAGCGACAACAACTAATGAACAAGAAAGCTACAAGTCTGCAAGTAAAAGTTCATGGCCCAGGTGCTCCGGTTGATGGTGGACATGTTCTATCGATGTATTCATTTGTTACATTCTAAGTTCCTAATAAGTTAATACGAATGGTCCTATTTTTGATTTAAATTAATCCGTATGTTCATTGTTGATGTGTGCTTTCACATTTTACTGGTTAAAATGTGTCAACAAAAATCGATTCAACTTTCTTTTCTGCTTTTTGTGCCCATGGATAAAGCCATAAAGGTATTTAGTCTCTTAGTTGAATTCACAATGATGTTTCACTAGCTTTATTTTAACAATTTCTTATTAGCCACGTTATTAGTAATCTCGTTCAGTTTATAGTTTCAAATTAAATTTGAGAAATTCCATCTGTAGTATTTTTAGACCTTCGTGTCACTACATCTGATCCGTTCAAAGATTTCGATCACAACATCTTTGAAAGGATGTTATAAGTGCTTGACAAAAGAATGAATATTGTAATAATGAAAAGGAAATTGGAGGAATTTGTTTTGTATTGAATCTCTTTAAAATGAAAGACTTGAGTTTATGGGTCAAAGTTATCATGGAGGGATCGTAAGGGATTATCACTTCTTATTCAAACTTCAACTGCCTTGCATGTTTCAAGCCCATATATCCTTTTATTTTCTCTTTTGAATTATTTAAAGATCGCTACGGATCATGCCTCCCCTTCCCCAAAAAGAGTGCAGCGCATGCTGATCTTAAAACCCGAGAACTTGGGTGTTGTCCTTTTTTCCCAACTCAAATGGACTGTCTTTCACCTCATCGTGTCGAGCTAGTTTTCTGTTCAACAATAGTGTCTTCTGTTAAGATCGTTTCTTTCTCAGTCACCAAATCATCAATAGATGATAATGACTCACCTGGCTCATCATCAAGCATTGATTGGTCGAATAACTTAAGCTTGTCGACGTTGACAACAGAGAATAATTCCATATAAGCATTCTCACCATTTTTTTTAATTCGAAATGGACCATAATGAATGGGTTTCAGCTTTTTTCCTTCACCCTTCAAACGATCTTTTCCAAGATGTAACCATACAAGATCACCCTCTTGAAAGTTTCCTTGAATCCGATGTGGATCATGGCATTCCTTATTTTTCTCTTGGGAATGATGCAATTGTTTATCGACGTATTCATGTATCTTTCGTATGTTGTCTAGAAACCTTTGTAGAAATCAAGAGAATACCAAACACCGTATTATCGATTCAATGACTTACAGTTATAACAGTTAAATATAAATGGACTAAGCTAACCTAAATACTAAACATGCCTAAACCAACGGGCACGGCCAATAGGGCCTTTCTTATCTAACATCTTCTTTAAACTCGCAATGAATGCGGTGAAAACATTGAGAGTTTGCCAAACATAAAATAAACTAAAACTAAAAAACAAACGATAAACGGAGCGTCACAGAGTGCAAACTTGATGCTGGAAGGAGTCTCAATCGATGCAATCCAAACTGTAATAAGGCGACAACAGTCAAGTCTGATACAGACGGACCCAAGTCATTGCAGAGCAACATAATTATCGAGATAAACGAGAGTAGATTCATGCAGACTTACAAAAATTAGAGCAGAGCAACATAATTACGGAGTTGAACTAGAGCATATTTAGGCACACAGTACTCATTGAGACAAATGCAGACATGAAGATACATAGGAGATTTAGACAGACAGGTGCAGACGAGCAAAGCCAGGTGGACCCAGATGTAGAACCACGTGTAAACCAGATGCATAACCATGTGCAAATTCAAACAAATGCAGACAGGCAAATTCAGGCAGATATGTGCAGACAGATAGATTGAGACAGACATATGCAAATAAAACCATGCAGAACAAGATGTGTTGTTGATGCCAAAATGCCACACATAACTAACCAATATGAATACCAACACTAATACCAATACCAATACTAGACATGATTGATCGATCAAACTTGAATTTAATATTATTCTAACAAAACCAAATTCAAACCCGATCAACCAAACATAGCATAATCAAGCAAACTAACCAATCAAACCATGTTTATCAAAATGTGGCTACAAGCAAATGAACACCATCATCAAACGTGAGCTGTGAACTTTTATGACCCACCAAATTAATACAAATAATTACTATTTCACTAGATCCATTCACTATTTTCCAAAACCCAAACAGTGGCTCAACAGGTCGAATTCGAATGCGTAGTACAAATGGAACATCCATTTTTCAATTTATTCAACTGAACCATTATCTATTCAAAACTTTATTAATCAAGTATTTTTTTAATTCAAAGCAAACAACTTACTTAGATCCAATAGCTTCAACAGTGATGGCAAAAGTGATATACCATACAAACAAGCGGCAACAAAGATCTTATTTCATGCGCTTTTTTCCTTATTCATTTTGACCTAGCTCTTGATATCATGTAGAAATCAAGGAATACTGAAAACAAGCATCCGTAACTTATTGCTCAAGATATCTCTTTTCAACCGAGGAACAAAACAAGATCATTTCGCTCCATTTTAGTCAAATCCATTTCTTTCTCACTCCTCTATCGAAATGGAGGCTTGACTCGAAATGCACTATTATCGATTTAATGAATTACAAGATTATAGGGCAAATGACAAAATAATGATCGAAAATGACACTTTATATGATTGTGTGTACTATATTTTTTCTTATTGTATGTATTGAACTTTCAAATTTCGATCATTATGTGTATTTTGTGACTATTCTAAAATGATCATTTTACCCTTCAAAATTTGAAACAATTAAGGGTAAAATGGTCAACAAACTCATAGGTTTCCTACACACAATCATAAAAGCCTTTTGATTTTTGTCTTATAATACATTAAATAGAAATGGATTAACCTAACATACTAAACAGGCCTAAACTACCGGGCCGGGCCAATAGGGCCTTTATTATCTAACAATCTTTGAGCTTTAACTTCATCTCTTTCTTCCTTACAAGTTACTGGTGTCGAATCAATTGTGAATTCTATATTGAAAGGACATTGAGCTATAAAATCTAACATACTTCTAATGTAATTAGTTGAACTATGCACCGTGTGATCGATGGCAAATTGAAGAAACGGAATACTTTCATCCCAAGTTTCGGATGTCTTGCTTTGTAACCTCTTAAAAGCTATACACCCTTCGATTAACCACCTCTGTTTGACCGTCGGTTTGTGGGTAGAAAGGGGTGCTTCACTTAAGATTCGTATCCATTTTTGTCTAAAGAGAACACCAAAAGTTTATCAAAAACCATGAGTCTCGATCTGATATGATAGATGTGGGAAGACCAAATATCTTCCACACATTTTCAAAGAAAAGTCTCGCAGCGTCTTCCCCGGTGATGGTCTTCTTACATGGCATGAGTACTACCATTATTGAAAATCTATCAATGACCAAAAAGAGATAATCACTTCCTTTCCGAGTCTTTGGAAGACCACCAATGAAATCCATTGAAATGCTTTTCCAAGGCCTAGTTGGAACCGGTAACGGAGTGTATAACCCGACCTTTCTGTTAGTGGGTTTAGAGGTGCTACACAACATACAACCTTTTACGAAATGAGCTACATCCTTGATGCATCCATGACCAAGATACATATCTTTGAAGATTCTGCAAAGTCTTCTTCACCCCAAAATGACCTGCCACTTAGAAGTGTGTGCTTCACGCATCCATCGTACTCGTTCATCGATTTTTGTAATAAAAAGTAGAACCCCTTTATATAAGAGTTTACCTTGCCACATGAACTCCATTGGCCTGCTACTTCTAATGTCTTCCATTGCTCATTGAAAATCTGGATCATTGTTGTATTCACTAGCATAATAGTCATGACATGATGGTTGAACCTGAATAAACACTGACAAAGAAAGTGTAGTAATTGATGGCCGAGATAACATGTTGGCGAGCTTGTTATGAATTCCTTTCTTGTATTTAATAACAATGCTGAACTGTTGCAAATAGGTCATCCATTTCATATGGCGTACTTGCCGTAACTTGGCTTGACTTTGCAAATATTGCAATGTACCAGTGTTTCCATTCCAAGTAAATAAAAACGCCAATGTTTCATGGTGTGATGTAAATCTAATTGTTGGTTTATGGATATATTTAATATGTGTATGACCGGATTCGAACTCGAGATCACGGGATTGCACACTTTACGTATGAGACTCGATGTTTAAATAATTAATATAAAATATTATGTTTAATTATTAAATTCACAATAAACGACTAAACGAGTGATAAACACTTATCAAAAGTGACCATTGGTCGTTAAATGTCAACGGGATATAAAGAAAATAAACAAGCCAAAAGACGGTTTTAGGAACCTCTTTTGGGCTTGTTTTAGCGAAACTATGGAATCCCACATCGAAACCATAGTGATCTTGACATCTGGCCATAAGGCTATAAATACATCCTCATGTATTCATCATTTGGTACACTTGATTTCATTAGAAGGCCAAACTTCTTCTTTTCTTCCTCTTGTTCTTGGTCGACGAGTGAATCCCATTGTAAGGGATTTCTGAGTGACCTTGAGCATAACAAAGGTGTTTGGTTATTCTATTGTGATCAAGAACTAGCATTCGTCGAGTCGCCAATCCCTATTTTTTTTTGGGGCGTTTTGGTGCCCTAATTAGAGTTTTGTAAACTTCGCTTTAATTGGATTAGAAACCCTAGGTTACATGCAATTTTATGTGTATTGCGTAACTTTGTTTAATTGCATTAATTGTTAAGTGTGATTTATATCCATGATAATTACATGCATGTTTTATCATGGATCTGCTTTTATTGTATGTTTTACTTAGTTAAGTGATATACACTAAATATTATGATAGATCTAAAATCGGGGAAGACCTCAATCATTATTATTTAATCAATTATGTGCTATGTGGTATATGTTTTAATTTTGACTTACGCAATCGATGAATCGATGCATGTGGCTCACCTTGTACTGAAAACGGGTGAAAGTCTTAATTAAATATATACATATTGACAGATCTAGAATTGAATATTAATAGGATTTATCAAAAGGTTTGCATGTGGCTATTTGATATGCATGACTTATTATTATGTTATGCATTCATTGTTTATTTGTTTATTTTAAATACTTGCTTGTTTGTTATGTGTAACAAGGGTATTTTATAAGAAAAATAAACTGACATAAACAATGGTAAAACATGTATTTTTAAGCATAGTAATCATAATCGTTTAATTGATTGATTTTTGTACAAAATAGTTAGAACGGCTCACCCATTAATGACAAAGCGTGTGATGGGTACAAGGATGGTATGCATTAAATTGTGACCTTAAAGAAGAGGGTTTTAATATGCTTGACCGATTCTCCGCTCTTTTGTGCGTCTTAATGGAGCTACCAAGTATTCCTAAATGTGCATAAAATCTTAATGGTGAATTACTTTAAATTCTACGCGCCACTTTTGTGGTAATTATCCGAATAACTTGGGTCTTATGACTCATGCAATAGTAGGATATAGTGGTAATTAAAGGTAATTCTTTAATTGGTGTAACCAATACCTCGATTAAAGTTTGATGATGAAAAGCTTAAACATTAAAACAAGGATATAACTGTTTTAATAAAACCTTATGCTACTAAGATGAATGCATGACATCTTTGTATATATTTGATTGACATCAAAATTATTACCCTTAATTTAAGTTGTATGCCATCCAATGAAACGGAAACACCTGAGATTACCTTTTATTTGCGTGAGAACGTGATTTAGATTGTAATCAAAGGGTAAAATATCCACGTGTCGTGAGAACGGGCATGGATGATTTTGCAGTTTCTTAAGTTGGACAACTTAATTGAGTTTTGTAGTGAGAACTGGCAACTCAAGGCATAAGATGAGCATAAAACATGTTTACGTGGCAATTGAAATTGGCTAAATGTAAATCCCATAAATCTAGAAATTGCAATTTGAAAATTGGCAATTGAGGCTCGACTCGTACCATTTTGAATAATTTCATTACTAGCAGATCAAATGATGTGATGAAACTATGTCAATTTGGATCATAGTTTTCAGTGAAAATTAATGGTTATATGTTTATGAACCATGGGTATTTAATTTTCTTGAAAAGGTTAATTATCAAAAATACTAAAATTGAATTTTGTAATTCTTTTGAATGTATCAATGCAACATTTAATCGTAAACGTGGTTTAGTCTTTTATTAGTAAATTGATCCATTCTGTTGTCAAACAAATGTTTGATCGAGAATAAATTTACCGAAAAGATAAACAAAGTCTCTTTTCCATGGGAGAAGAATGAGACTCAATCCTATTCCTTTTCATGAATGAGAAAGGTAATAATTGGAACATTTAAATTGTCTAAATTCTAATGTAACTCATAGCAATGAATTGCACATCTTATTTTCCATAAAGATTTCATTACCCTCATTTGGTGAATGAATCCTTTTGTAACAAACATGAATGTTGGTTAACTGGAAAACATGTATGTGAGTTACTAAATTAGAAGCTAGACTAATTACATGAAAATTGGTAAAAGGCAAACTAACATATTTTATCTAGTTGTTTTGCTTTAGCCTTTAAAGGTGCTACATACCGTATGGGATGGTAGGCTCATTAAGGAAGAAATTGCATACCCAATTTTTCAAGTTAATAACATTGATGGATAACCCATCATTCATAGAGTAGAATACACTTTTAGTACCTTAGTAATGATTACATATGGTTCTTTAAAGGTGTAGGAAAGTAAAAAGTAAGCAAGTTGTTTTCACGGTTATGAAACACTTACAATGTTGTCAAATTTAGTGGGAGCATTTGTGTTGCATTCTTGAATAAGAAGTTGTTATAATGATTTCTAATTCGGTTGGGAGCTACAAGCTTTGTTTCTGTATAGTAACCCGATTATCTTCAAAGATAATTACTTTCCAATTGTAGACACTTATGTTTTTAAGGATAGTCATGTGCGTTTCCTTACTAAACAATATAGTCCTACATCTACTTGTTATATCTATGACACAAATCATATTAGTCAAATAAACAAACGTTTGTCGTGTTGGTTATCTGCTACATGATGTTGTTCCATACACAAGTGGGAGAAATCTTTATTGTGTGCATGGTACAACACATATAAATATGGTTTAAATGGATTCTCTTGACCACAAGGTAAGAGAGTAACGTTCTAATAGTAATTATACATTTAAATGTGTATGATTTCCCCATTAAGAACATGTGTCAAGATGATAACAAAGACTACTTTAAATATTGATGTCATTCAATATTTAATAAACACTTGTAGTTACAATTTATGTTACGTGAGAACGTGAACTAGATTGTAGCCCAAGGTAAAATATCCACGTTTCGTGAGCGAGCATGGATGATTTTATAGTTTCTTCGTTGAACATTTCATGGAATGACATAATTTAATGAAGTAATCTAATACTACCTTGATTTTAAGTATTTATGTATTCGTTGAATGACTTAAATATATGTAGTAAATATTAACTTGAAATTATTAATTGAAACACGAGGTGGTGTTCATAATTACTTTAATTATACATGTTTATGATCTCTTTGTAAAGTCACAAACATGAAGTCTTTTAATACAAGACTTACAATATAAAGTAAGACGTTAACTGCTATGTTTTAAGACATATGCATGAAGTCAATGAGTTGATCAATGACTTATAACGATAGTGTGATTATAAGCTGGTATGTCTTTTGACTTGGTCAAGAATACTGTGTTATAATAAATGCAATTGACTTGGTAATTCTATTGTACAATTAAGTTTTACTTTGTTGGTAAATAGATAAGCCAAAGAGTAGATGGTTATCTTAAATATTGTTAGATTATCCTACAATATTAATTCTAATGAAATACCATAGTTTTATGGTGTGTTCAGTTAGAAGAATCAAAATCTATTAGCATGTTTGATTCAAGATAACTATAGTTTCTTCCAAAAGTTATCAAGGTTAGTAGATTGAGTATAGATTGAATATACTCAATAAGATTCCAACCTAGAAGATTAATAAGACACCATTTTTTTTGTGGAATGTGATGAATCACATTAAGTCTTATAATGAAGTTCTGAATTTGTTAAACTACTTGTAAAGTGGGTTGTAACAAACTAATGTCAGAAACTGTCAATGTTTTTTGTAATATTCCAAAAGAGAACAATATATTGTTGCTCTACTTGCTAAACTATTTAAAGGTAATCTTTAAAATTGTTAAAGGCAAGTGGAAGTTTGGTTTAGATCTTGAAAGATTAAATTACAAAATACATAATCTTCTAAAATGCACTAGCAAATATCATGATGAGACTAAACATGTAAATGATAGACCTCAATACGATGGAATTATCATTCATAGATCCGTAAGGATATCTCGATATTTAATATGCCGAGGATATGAGTTACGTGATCATGGTAGTGATAACGCTACACGCGTCGTTCGGGGTCAAAGGAACTTCCTTTTCGTCGAGCAAGTTTTTCAACACCTAGGCAGTGAACCTAATCGTTGTAGTGTAGTATTAGGGTAAGCCACGGGAATTGATATCGTTCTCTAGGGGAATAGGAATGCTAGTGAGAAGTTACTACGCTAAGGTTGGGGTTGAGGAAGATTATTTTTTTATCTTTTTATGTTTTTAGGAAATGGAAAGGTACGAATCTCGGGGTTTGGATTTGGGGGTTGGTATTTCTACCGATTACTTCTACTTATCTAATTATCTAAACTAAGGTGTATGTAGTCTATGTCTAATTATTGTGTGCTCGTATGATGATTTAAAGATGTGTTTACTTAGGTTTTATTACTCCTTAATTATCTCCTATTGATGGTTGAATTGTCACGTCCTTATTCTTAATCGCGTTGTGTGTCTAAGGTCGTAGGGTATGCGTTTATCACTAACTCTTTGAAACTACCAAAGGTTATCGCCTACAAAATCTCTAGGATTTATAAACTCAACTCTAAGGTACTCTTCGGATGGTTTAGCCTACAATAACTCTAGGTATTATAAGCTAAGGTTCACAAAGATTAATCAAGCATTAACTACACAACGAATGACCTATCGCAATACTAGATCATTAACAATTAAGATAAGAGACAACCAATCAATATTCAATAATTAAGTTTCATATTCTCTAAGCAAACACACAAGTAAATTAGCCGGACATGGAGAACATGCAAGCATACACACAAGTAATTGAAGACCTAATTGAATTAATGAAGTAAAACACTTATCTTGATGTAAGATGGGGTTTGAAACCCTAAAATACTGTACAAGACAACCTTGGTTCGGTTTAGGTTTTTACTCCAAAAGACTACACACTTGAAAACTAAAAATCGGATTCTATATATAAGATTACATATACGACGGCGTCACCTTTGATTTATGACGCCGTCGGTCGCCTTCATTAGGGTTTCGTCTTGGCCACGTTAGTCTTGCGACGGTGTCACCTTATGCTTGTGGCGCCGTCCCTTCGATCTCGGCGTCGTGCGGATCAAATCTAGGCCGTCCGAGTTGTGACGACCTACTCTTTTAAAACCCAAGCCGTCACTTGTAAATAAGCAATTTAGCTCTTGAGCCGTCACAAAAGTGGTCCGACGGCGTCGCAGATAACACCGACGCCGTCCCCTTCAGTTTTAGCGACTGAGTGCCTCGATTCTTGACTTTGAAATTTTCTTCGTATATTCGCCTTTTCGTCCGAATAAGTGTCATTCCAGCATTTTCCTTCAAGATACCTAAAAGTGAAAAGGAGCGATATTAAGTAATAACGGATACAAAAGTGATCAAATAAGGGCTTAAACGACCCTCAAAAGGTACATTTAAAACCTTATCAAATATCCCTACATTTGGTATTTGCTTGTCCTCAAGCAAATGTGCTTTAATAAATTAATTTATAAGTTATGGGTCATGAAGCATTGGTTTAGAACAATCCACAACACATATAAGCCCATAAAAGTCATAACAAGCACGGAAATTACATACTAGCACCTCACATGGGGTGTTTGGATACTCACATCTCTCGGGTGTATATGAAATATAACAAGTTGGAAATGGAAGATAAACACTCATTAACGGTCCTAGTACATAGATTACCATAGGCTTGAGACTAGATCAAACCTCCATCGCTTTGGCGTAAGCACCTAGGAAAGACTATCAAAGAGGTCTTTTAAAGGGTTGTAATGTTAGGCTTACGTAGGAAATAAAGGGTTTGGTGGGATAGGCTATTTAGTGGTGGCAAGTCAAAATCTTTATGTTACAAGCATGCGAAGAATGGCGTTGCTAAGCCAAGACTCGACACTCTAGACTCTAGATAATCTGAAACAAACAAACATAAATTTAAAGATAGATGTAGGATGGTAGCCCGTTTTTTTTTTTTTTTTTTTTTTTTTTTTTTCAACACTCTATTTTTTTTTTTTCTATTTTTCTATTTTTTTCGATTTTTTTACACTTTTACTCTACCATTCTCTACGATAACATCAAATGATAGGGATTTATAGGCACATCCCTATACTTGAGTTTTATTACTCTTAACACTAATATGACCCGAATTGAAAAGATCAAAACACTTGAAGTACATTATTATGCAAATAAAGGAATTTGAATTTAACGTTCCTTCCGTCATTTCATAAACTTTAACTTTTCCCATGAGTCCCAATTGTCCCAAAGCGTGTACAAAGGATATGACTCGACTTAGCAACTTATGCAAGCAACTAGATAATTGAACTAAGGGTTTAGGGTGATAACAATAATGCACTAAAAGTGAGTGCATACAAGGTAGGCTAAGGTGATTTGGGTGTACATTTGGGGTGGGGTGTAAACAATGCTCTTCATTGATATTCGGAAAACCGAAACATCACGAGAACCGCGAAAGGATAGGCTTTGAGGGGTTAACTAGGGTATCGTGTACTAAAGATGAGTACAACGCAAAGGTGTGGGGTAATTACTCAACCGATGTGGAAGAAGTAATTATATTACGGGTATCAAACAAGGGTTATCCTAATGCCTCTTATCATTTAGTTATTTCTAACTACACAAGTGTAGTCTTACTAGCGATCTCGGGATGCATCACAAAACAAGTTCTAGAATCTATTATACTACCGGTTCACACACTAAGCATTAAAGATGAATGCTTTAATTCCTACTAATCTAAGGGCGATCCTCACATTTTGGGTGGAATTTAAGTGGTAAAGGGTTTTTTGGTGCTAGTCATATAACTTCCTATCCATGAGACGCTTTTGTTAAGACTAATGGCCCACTCCTATATGTCATAAAATTTTTTAAATTTGGTGCCAAAATTACCCTAACCGACATTTTCTCATGGTTTATTACACAAATGAAATTGGATAAAGCAAATATCCAAGGATAAGCATAGTTTCAAAGTTCTGTTTAGTTTCCTCCCTACACTTAAAGCGAACATTGTCCCCAATGTTCCCGAAATATCAAAGTTATGATAATGGAAGGTAATAAAAGATGAAAGAAACTAGTACTCTCGATTAACTCGGTAGGATCCGTGTAAAGTGGTGGTTACATTTTCTTCAAGAAGGCGTTGTGCGTGAAAAGCTCCTTCTCATCTTATGTATCTTCTTCTTGGTTAATTAAACCTGCACACTTGAAGAAAACAAACGAAACCTTCATGTAAAATCGGCGTAATAATATATATAGGACTCTACTAAACTAGGATATAATGCTTGTGAAATGGATGTTTACGAATTTACGGAAAATTAAGACACGGAAAATTCCAAAATTATAAGTAGCTCGAAAACGAGAAAAAGTAATTAGTTGTTTTGCTCCTTCCTACAGCGTCGAGTTGCGATCTGACCGTCGGTTATCCTATCGACAAAAAGCGGTATGCGATTTTACGGAAAAAATTCGGAAAATTTACATCTTTAGAATCGGAAAAATTTCACGTAAAACATCCATTATGACTCGATACAAGCATTTGACTCGAACAAACACATGTATATCTTTTAATTAATTGAAATTCTCATGTTTACGTTTCTTTTGAAAACGTGTAATCCTCCTACACTTATCCCTTATGTAAAATACCTTTATATGTAATTAAGGCGAGGTTAAAGACAAAATAAAGCATTTCTACAAATTTAAACATGAGAATAAACAATCAATAAAAGATATATGACACAAACAAGCAAACAATTAAGCATGGGTTGCCTCCCATGAAGCGCTTTTCTTTATTTATGAGTCTTGTAGCTAGACTCGTAGTCGTGCCCCTACGTTGTCCTAATCTTAGAGGCCCATTCGATCTCCTTAACCCTTCTCTCATCACGAATGTATTCAGGGCCTAACTCAAGACAAGCAGTGTAGTAAACCTTGTTCCTCCAGTCTACTTCAAATGCCAGAATGTTGTCCACATCTAAATTATCAATACACTCAAACATCTTATTTTTGTAGGGCATTATATATTTAACACTCTCGGCTCCATTTGAGAACTCGATTATTCCTTCCTCTCGATCATAGACCATCTTAGACTCCTCTATAAATGGTCTCCCAAGTATCACATCCCCTAAAAATCCATCAATGATGCCCTTAACATTTTCCAAGATCATGAAATCACACCTATACATGAAGTTACCTACGAAGACATGCAATCCTTTAACCCTCCCAACATAGTTACTTGCTTTCTTAGGGTGAAAGGGGTCCCTCATAGGTTCTAGCTTTTTGCTCATGATCCAATTGTAATAGAGCCTAGACATTATATTCATGGGTGCCTTATAGTCAATGTAGGTGTGATCCCTATATAAGTATCCAACCATACACGGTATCTTGATGTTTTTAGGGTTACCCCTTCTTATGCGAGGCTCGAAGGGTGGTCTCGGGAAGTTAACTACGTTATAGTGATAGGCGGTTTCCTTCCCCTTAGGGTATGAGTCGAAATACTCCCTAAGTTCTTCCTCCTCCTTACTATCCTCCATGATTTCTAACACCTTATAATCTCCATCTTCTAGGTCATCATCCGAATCACTTGAGGTTGAATCACTATCTACAAGGTTAGTAGATTCCTTAAGGGCTTCCTCACGCGTATTTTCAATTATCCTATTTAGTTTCCAAAGCTCTCCAATTTCACTAACAATCTGAGCTCGAGTTGGTTGGCAAAGGTTGGATCAAGCGGTGGGTATTTGTTTGGTGGTAAAGTGTTGTTTGGCGAATTATCACCTTCCATGATGAAAAGTGATGAGGTTACTGAACAAAGGTTATGAAGAAGGGGATAGACTATGAAAGCTAAAATGAGAAAAAAGCTTACTTGATAGGAATCAAGCAAGAAAACCTAAGCGGTGGACTCTAACTAGCTATTCTATTCCCGCGGTGGAGCCAAAAACTTGATAACGCTACAGCGTCGTTCGGGGTCAAAGGAACTTCCTTTTCTCGAGCAAGTTTTTCAACACCCTAGGCGATGAACCTAATCGTTGTAGTGTAGTATTAGGGTAAGCCACGGAATTGATATCGTTCTCTAGGGGAATAGGAATGCTAGTGAGAAGTTACTACGCTAAGGTTGGGGTTGAGGAAGATTATTTTTTATCTTTTTTATGTTTTTTAGGAAATGGAAAGGTATGAATCTCGGGGTTTGGATTTGGGGTTGGTATTTCTACCGATTAATTCTACTTATCTAATGATCTAAACTAAGGTGTATGTAGTCTATGTCTAATTATTGTGTGCTCGTATGATGATTTAAAGATGTGTTTACTTAGGTTTTATTACTCCTTAATTATCTCCTATTGATGGTTGAATTGTCACGTCCTTATTCTTAATCGCGTTGTGTGTCTAAGGTCGTAGGGTATCGTTTATCCTAACTCTTTGAAACTACCAAAGGTTATTGCCTACAAAATCTCTAGGATTTATAAACTCAACTCTAAGGTACTCTTCGGATGGTTTAGCCTACAATGACTCTAGGTATTATAAGCTAATGTTCACAAAGATTAATCAAGCATTAACTACACAACGAATGACCTATCGCAATACTAGATCATTAACAATTAAGATAAGAGACAACTAATCAATATTCAATAATTAAGTTTCATATTCCTAAGCAAACACACAAGTAAATTAGCGGGACATGGAGAACATGCAAGCATACACACAAGTAATTGAAGACATAATTGAATTAATGATGTAAAACACTTATCTTGATGTAAGATAGGGTTTGGAACCCTAAAATCTTGTACAAGACAGCCTTGGTTCGGTTTAGGTTTTACTCTAAAAGACTACACTAAAAACTAAAAATTCGATTCTATATATAAGATTACATATCGACGGCGTCACTTTGATTTGTGGCGCCGTTTGGTCGCCGTCATTAGGGTTTCGACTTGGCTACGTTAGTCTTGCGACGGCGTCACCTTATGCTTGTGACGCCCCTACATCTCGGCGTCGTGCGGATCAAATCTAGGCCGTTTGAGTTGCGACGACTTACTCTTTTAAAATCTGAAGCCGTCACTTGTAAATAAGCAATTTGGCTCTTGGTAGTCATAAATGTGGTCCGACGGCGTCGCAGATAACACTGACGCCGTCCCTTCAGTTTTAGCGACTGAGTGTCTCGATTCTTGACTTTGGCCATTTTCTTCGTATATTCGCCTTTTCGTCCGAATAAGTGTCATTCCAACATTTTGCCTTCAAGATACCTAAAAGTGAAAATGAACGATATTAAGTAATAACGGATACAAAGTGATCAAATAAGGGCTTAAACGACCCTAAAAAGGTACATTTTAAAACCTTATCGATGCTTTGTTAATCATAATGATGAATTTACCAAATGTTGAATTGTGGTAAATCAATCATACTATGAATGTAGAGATCTTGTCCATAAACATAACCAACTTTAGATACTTGGTTTATCTTAATGAAGATGATTTTCTTCAAAGGATGAAAACCTAGTGGTTTAAATCTTTGTGTAGAAATCATATGGACAATATTATTACACGTATTTAATGTATGTCTAGTGATAATAATATTAATCATACTTAAACAATTAACTATGATTGAATATTCTTTCTTAGATACATTAAATAAAAGTATAAAGATTATAATTGTCATACTTAGTTTCATTGATATGAAATTTTGACAATGAATATCAAAACTCTTTGTTTTGGAATTACTTTTGTGAGGACTATAAGTAATGCAAAGGAGTTGTTATGAATTAAAATAATCTTTGAATATGTACAAACTGCAAGAATCCATGAATGGATATATGCATGCATCTAGGAGATGATTCTTATGTTTAATATTAAATCCATGTTTGATTTAATAGTTAAAATAAGATAGCTCATAAGTATTCTGAAAGCTAGTGGGAGTATTATTTTATTTTCTTAAATCTCATATGTTGTATGGGCAACTACATTCCACTTAAATTAAGTTTTAGTTGGGAATGAAACTTCGTTTGTAAGATTTGGAAATAAGACATACAACCTTGGAATATATGTTTATTGTTATAAATATATCGATAAGTAAATGAGTCTAATAGAATATGATGAATACATATCTTTGACGAGATAAAATATGAATGAGATCTTAAAGTCTTACTTGAAGATTCATTTTGTACATCATGTTGTGTATAAGGTTGTTGTATCATGCTTGATTACAAGATGATTTAACAACATTGTAATATTTATGTTTGGATTTAGAATTGCATTCCTCGGCTGGAGTTGCTCCCATTCTATACAACAATTGTTATGTAATTGTTATAGTCAACAAATTTGAAGTTTGAATGGCACCAAACAAATAATATTCAAAGTTTACGGATGTTTAAAGAGCATATTGTTGTACATAATGATCTTTGGTATAATTGAGATGACACTCAATTCTAGTCTTGGTATCCTAGATAATGATCATGTTGACTAGTTATGCTCAACTAAGAGCATAGATGCATTATATATTAAAGAATAAAGAATACTTTAAACTTTAAAGGTTTTGAAAGATGATTGTCATAAAAGGTGGTTCGGTTGTCACGCATCTTATGGAATGATATGACAATATCAAAATATGTGTAAACACATACAAGAAATTCACTTATTGAATTCTTGAAATAAGTATTCTCAAAATTCCTAAAGATCAAAGTTAGTTGAAATTATGCCTTGTCAACAAGTATGATTACCATGACTTGAGGCAAAAATTCATTAACTAAGTATTATCATGCATTGATCTATTTAGTATTTGGATAAAGGATGTTAAACAATTATTATTTATAATGAATTAAAGTACTTTATCGTTTAATTTCATTTATAATATTGTGTCCTATATTTTCATGTTTAATCCGTGAATAACTTAAGTTATTCTAAATAGTCCATTGTCGATCAATAACATGGGAATGATATTGAATTAAGACAAATAAGAGTATTAGTTAGAATATACTTGAAAGTACGAAATTTATGAATTACGCTCGTAGTCAAAGCGAGGTTGTTTCCTTCAAATTTATTTTGAGTATAATACTCTGGGCCCTCGTAAGGTTGTCAAGATGTTTGCATGGCCATGCCCAAGGTCTTCGGAATATGTTCAAAAGAATTGGTAATCTTGATCAATCATATAAGCGAGAAACATAATAGTTAATCAAGAAATGAGTGAGATCCATATTCTTATTAACATGGTATTAGAAACAAAGGATAAGTATGATGAATCATCAAAAGGTTTTCGAGCCATACTCGAGTTGTTCGGGGTCATTGGCGTGTTGCTAGATGCTAACCAATGTCATTTCGCATACTAAGATATCTCAGTGGAGGCTATTGGTTTATGGATATATTTAATATGTATGGCGGATTCGAACTCGAGACCACGAGATTGCACACTTCACGTATGAGACTCGATGTTTAAATAATTAATATAAAATATTATGTTTAATTATTAAATTCACAATAAATGACTAAGCGGCGATAAGCACTTATCGAAAGTGACTATTGGTCGTTAAATGTCAGCGGGATATAAAGAAAATAAACAAGCCAAGAGGCGGTTTGGAACCCTCTTTTGGGCTTGTTTTTAGGCGAAACTATGGAATCCCACATCGAAACCATAGTAATCTTGACATCTACCATAAGGCTATAAATACATCCTCATGTATTCATCCTTTGGTACACTTGATTTCATTAGAAGACCAAACTTCTTCTTTCTTCCTCTTGTTCTTGGTCGACGAGTGTTGGGAATTATCTGAGTAGGTTCTGCTTGTCAATCTTGAAGGTTTCTGTGATAGAAGCGAGAATCTGTGAAGAATGAAATTCTATTTGAGTATAAAAGCCGTGCCGTGTTTACTGTTGAAGGTGGGGCGACTAGGATCAGACATCGCTTTATTATTTAAATGCTAACCCATCATTATTCTTGTCTTGCCCGAGGTTAGCATAGGTATTATTGTCTTGCTCAATATTGTTTAGTGTTTTAGTCATTAAATGCATGCTTGCATGTTAAGTCGATTAGTGGTAATAGTTTGGGGTTCATTGTCTATAAAAGGAACTTATAGTTTGTAATAGACAACGATCCGAAACATAGTGTTCGATTAATAAAAGATCCATAGAGGATCTAAGAGTTCTTAGTTATAACAACTTGTATTTACATTCCGCTATAGAATACGAGTTGTAGAGATTTTCTATTGGTTTGCTTATGATTACATAGGTAACACTAACGATCTACGATGCTCAAGATCATCAAGGTCTATCATGTTCAACAAGTGGTATCGAGCCTGGGAAAGTCTCTACGATCACGAGAACCATATGTACCTCACCCCTTACAACCAAAAACATATTCACCATGCAGGCGATGATGAATCGAAGTCACCAACAACAACATCAAAAACACCACCTCTATCGGCAACTTAGTCTCTCAACAAGAATGGTAAGTTTCCTTATCGAAAAAGGAAGAATATGATCATGGACCATGAAGATCTGAGGCTGGATCTCAATATTGATTGGAATCTACGGGAGATTGTGAAGAATGGAAGCGATCTGAAGAAGACTATCCTGGATCTTGATGGTAAGTTTACCATTGCTCCTCCCAAAGCTACTTGAAGAGATTCTAGGCGCAAAGAGAGCACAAAGTAAGAACCATCCTTCTTGATCTATTCACGAAGATCACTTGGGTGATTTTCACCACATGGTTGATGCAAAGGACATCTGGATGGCCCTAAAGCAAGGTTCGGTGGCAATGAAGATGCAGGAGAATGAGGAAGTCCATGCTAAGACAACACTTCCAAGAGTTCAATATCTACGAAGAAGAAGGTATCCACAAGGGATCGACGGTTTCACAAGATTTTGAGTCGGCTAAACCAGCCATGAATGCAAAACGACAATGATGATTGCAACTCAAAGTTCCTACGATCTTTGCCTCCATCATGGTTACATGTCGGTATAGCTCTTAAGGCTAAAGGTGGGTTGGACATGCTCACTTTTGATGAGCTATACAACAAACTCAAATCTCTTGAACACGATGTCGAGATCTCCTATCGTGCATCCTTTTACGGTCATCTGACCTTTGTTGGGACATCTCAATCCAATATGATGATGCATGCTCCAAGTCCAACTTACGTACCATCATCATCTTATCGTCCCTCCATCACATCCTCAAGCTAAAGCGGAAGTGTATTGGAGGATGTTCTTCATTCATTGTTCTTTGATTATGATACTCAATGACATCTTGTTTATGAATACTTTGATCGGTGGACCCACTTGAGATGGAGGAGATGAAGCGAAATGGCGGTGGCCATGCTTTCGATAGATATCAAGAGGTTTGAGGAGAAGGCGGTAGAAAGTTTGGCTTCAAGGAAAGGATCCAGCTCGTTTGGCGGAGAAAGGTCAGTGTTTCTCTTGTCACGGATGGGTCATTTCTCAAGGAATGCAAAGACAGGAAGAGTGGAGGAACTAACTACAATTCCTATTAGCGAAGCGAAGGAAGTGCTTGACTCTTGTCACCTTGGATGAACATGTCAAGCTGGGCACACATGAACACAGTGAATGAGGAAGTCAACGTCTGAGAAGCTTGGATTGCGGCGGATGTACATCGAGAAGATAGGCATGATCAGTTTGCCTTGATGGGACTTTCTCGGTACCTGGCTGTATATTTGGTTGTAGTGAAGATAAAATGAACTTAAAGAAGCTTATGATACTATGAAACCTAAATACAATGAATGCTATGTTGATAATGAAGCTTATAAACTTTCGTTAAAAACATTAGAAAGACAAAGGTATGGTTTCAAAAGAATCGAGATAGCTTATTAAGAAAAGATTAAGTGCTACAATTTGATCTAGATATTGCTAATATTAACTTTAAACGCACCAAAAAGGAAAAAGTCGGTACTATTACCGAGAATCTAGAAGCTTAAAGAAACTTCTTGAGGAAATAGCTAGACATAAATAATGGTTGATATCGGTGACAATCTAGCTAGAGAACTCTATTGTAGTCGGTCGGTGAACTCGGAATAGGTTTAGGCTTTCAAAAGTATGTAGGATTGGAAGCTAGGCAAGATGGTAAATCTACACTGCGAGCTTAGAACATTTTAAAAGGAAGGTGATTTACATCTTGTCCACGGACGTATTAGGGTGAATTCATGCCCACCGACACATCCATTCTTGTTGACTTTGATGGATCACACCATATGTATGGCAAAAGTCAAAAGACTTGCTCGACACCGATGCTTCATCTTATGACTTTGTCTCTTTCTCACGGTGACAATTCATCGGATCAAGGGTCTACTTTCACTGTGATTCAAGTGATAAGTCGACCTTCCCAAGCCCTCACCGAGCCTACACCCGAGCCTACACCCAAGCCTGCACCCAGTCTATCTACAAGCCTTCTAGGATAGGCTAGAGAATCAACTTCCAAGCCTTGTTTCCCACGAAGACTTGTCTTTTAAATCTTTGCATAATAATTTATTAAAACAATTCCTTTAATGTTTGGTTTAAGTACTTCTACATGTAATAGAACATTTGCTTTGTTGAATAAATCTTCCAAAAGGAAGACATGTTTTGTATGTGGAGTAAATTACACTAATTAAGGATTGTGATTTCTATGAGAAAAGATTGGGTGTATATGCTACTCGTGAAACCTAGACGGTGTGGACCAATGTTAGAATATTCCTCCTTATGTCCCACAGCTAATTATCTGACTCTCCTTGAGGAGATCGGTGATAGACCTTATGTGCAACCTACTAGCCCATATTTTAAACATGGTTATTGGCTGCATATGTTGACTCTATGAATAATGGGAAAGGATGTTGGGATCTGTTTGTCAAGTCTTGTTGGTCGTTCTTGGAATGATAAGGGACCTAAATTTCAATGAAACCCAAGAACAAAGGTGGATCTTTCTCCTGTTAGAATCCATAGCGCAAAGTTTAAGGGAGGCATAAACCTCGGGGAGGCTAATGCCTCAGGGGAGGATTTTGTAGTAAACTTTGTGTATATTTTGTTTGCTAACACTAACTTGATCATTGTTTTTAGTCTCTTATGTCTCTGTTTTTGTTCTTGTGTTTCTCTGAGTGTGTTTTGCAGAATGCCCTGTTCAGTTCAAGTTCATCTAGTGTGGTTCTTTGGTAAAAGGTCAAGTAAGCTTAAAAGCTTGTTTCCTCTGAAAGCTAAGTACTGAAGTAAACAATTTGATTCCTCTGAAAATAAAGTGCTGAAGAGAAGAAATTGAAGTCAAATTGTTCATTCATTCATACAAATTACAGCTTACAGCTTACAACTTACAATCAACTTCAATGCAACTACAAGAAAAGAGCTATACTACTAATCCTAATCTAGTTCATATCATCTATTCCAACATCTAACGGGTCATTGGATATGCATGATCGCTCACATCTTTCATACTAGATCTTTGGATATGCGTTTGTAAATCTTGCATAACCACCCATTCCTTCTATCTCGATGGTGGATATGCATAACCGGTTCGACGAAGATGCTAAGGATCAAAATGGAAAGATGGATTGATGCAAGCGATGAAGATGGCGATGACCACACATGGTGTTGAAGAAACATAAAGTTTCGTTTGTGCTTCATCTATCGATTTCAACCAAAATGCAATCCATCCACCTTCCTTTAGCTCTTCCTCTATAATGGTGTGAAGATGCACCAAAGATTGGCGCAGTGGAAAGCAAGCACCACCTCCCTTTCGGCATGAGGCCTTTGTTGAGGGTGAGGTCTTTGGAGGTTGAGAGTAAGTTATCTCGATGGCGGGTTCCTCCGAGTCTTGAAGACTCACTTGGATCCACTACACTATCATCTTCAGAAGAAGGGAGAAATGGGGATGTCAAAGGACGAGGGTCAGGTGGACATGACCAAAACTGCATGAAATCACTGGATGATGATGATGATGGAGAAGAGGTTAGGTTAACAACCTCTGGTTTAGTACTCATGGTTGATTGTGGTTAATGTTGGAGCATTGTTGAAATTAGGGTTTGTGATGATATTTGGGGGTTTTTTATGAAGAGAAGTATGCATTGGGATGATTAAATAGACGGATGCAAGGGTTAATGAAATTTAATGCGGTTAGATGGCACAGTAATTCTAGAATCCTTCCAAGATATTCTAGTCTTGGGTGGTTTCTGTGAAGCATATTTTTTTCAAAGCAGATTGGCTATGTGTTTACTGTTGAGCGTTAATTTGTCGTTGGTCAAGTTGAAATACACGTAGGATCTGGTCAACTAAAGTTCTCATACTTTTGACTATATTCTTGGTAACGGTTACCATTCCTCTAAACGCATTTCTTTCACTTCAAAAGAAACAATTCCCTCTTGAGTTCAAAATCATAACCCTAAAATCACATATCTCTCATGGCTCTTCAATTCAAGAAAGATCACAATAAAGTTGCATTTTACGGGTAAAGCAAAGGCGATGAATTGTATGAACCAATGGTGGAGTTCTGAGCGGTCCAAGATTCACTTTGCCTAACACATTCCCCGATGCGATTTATGAATCGTTGGTTAAACAATTTTGGGAATCTGGCAAAACCAAGTGAAGCAGAGATTGTTGCTTTGATTGATGAAGCGAGCACGTGGTGACGGAGGACCCGATAAGGAGAAATCTTAATTTGGATGATCTTGATGGGGTTTATCACTTAAGTGAGGTGATTCTCTGCAGGTGAGAGCCATTGGGTATCAAGGTACACGAACGAACATATGGTTGAAAAAGCATTTTGCCCTATGTGGAGATTTTAGTTCACACTGCTTGATGCATTAGCAACAAATGCGGGCGTGGGATCAATTCTCTCACGCAATTGGCTTGTGGTATTGTGTGTCTATCTCAAGGGATAACTTATAATTTTCTAAATTTATTTTTGATAATATGGTTGAAAATATAAATAGGAAACAACATAAGTTTTAATGTACCTAGATTCTTACAAATAATCATATACACCTCTACCCAAGTCCGAGCCTTTAATCCCATAGGCTCTTTCATTAAACTATTTGCCTCTATGAGAACTAACTTTGAGGGCATATCATACATTGTCGTGACTATGTTGCCTCATGGCAATGTGGTGGCGATGAGGAGAATGTTGCTACTATCCCACCTCTTCAATGTTGCTCTTGATGGCATTCCATCGGTTAATATAGATGAGTCCTCTTTTACTCAAGCATCTCATATCGCTCCGACCATGCTCCTGTTGCACCATCACCTGGACCGAGTCCACCACCTGCGGCTTCAATTGATGAGTTTGAATATGACCGAGCAGGATGACCACACCAGGTCCTCAAAGGAACCTTTTGATGAAGTATCTCCTCGGTTTGAGCATGACCCTATTTCCTTGAAAGGTCCAATGAAACTCCCATTACCACAGAGCAATCTGCTGGTGGGCGAGGACCTATTACTCTCACATCCGTCTATGCTCTTGTTAACAGTATGCACTGAGGTGGTGATCTAAAAAGGAGCTTACTGAGACCAAGTCTACTCTTGGTGATAACATTGAGGCTGGCAGAATAAAGTTAAGGACCTAGAGGAGCGACTTGAAAAGAGTAGCAAAGAAAGTTAGTCATTTCTTGATGAGGAGGAAGGACTCTCATTGCTTCTCTAAATATCTTAGTCGATGTGGCTCGGGAGATAGTTGTTCCTTCCTCGGTGGTTCTTTGAATCCTAAAAGGATGAGGAACACCGTTCTTATATAAAGAAGAAAAGATCTCACTTGCATAAGGGTTCTCTGAAGTCTCAAGAAACCAAGTGTTGACAATACTACATCTCGAGGTTCAAATGGAGGATATTGCATCTGAAACTTATCATCATGTACCTGTTCAAGAACCATCATGTCCCACCCCTTCAGCAGATGATCATGTTGTATTTCATGTTGGAAGAAATTTTTATTTGGATCCTGCAACTGATATCCTCACCACACCCGTTGAAGATCTCTCTCAAAACGATTCCTCTGAAGTTCAAATTGGTACTTCTCCACCAGCTGATGTTGTTCATAAGTCTACTGATAAAGAGAAAGGTGTAGTGATTGAAGATGAGCTTGGTCGGATCTGTATCTGAACAAGAAAGGCAAGGACAAGCGATTTCGACGAGTTTGCGGATCGGAAGAAAAGTGAAGAAGTGGCTAAACAATTTGCGGATCATTCTATACATTTTGCCTCACGAGAGATGAAGAGAATTGGATGAGTTAGCTACTCGGATGCTCTGCACAATGGGATGCTCTTACTAAACAAACCACTTCAAATCCTTCTCTTGCTCAAAGTATCTTAGGTGCGGAATTTGATAGTGAAGATTTTGTGGCTCGAATGATGGAGCTTGGAGAACAAAGGAAGCAAGAAGCGATATGCGAAAAGGAAAGCCCTAAATCTTGAAAAGAATAAGGCAAAGAGAGAGACCTCTTCTTCGAAGCTCGGAAGAAAGCAGAGATGAGGATTGCGGTGAAAATCAAAGTTGTCTTGTGCTTAACCGTGGTTTAACAATGAAGCAAGTCTTGGCTTTACGATGCAAGATTGTTTTACTTGTACAATATGATTATGAAGTCTTCTTCTTACCTTTAACACCATCTTCAACTTGAAAAGAATTGCTGGAATGAAGTTGCACCAAGGCCAAAAGACCCAAGTTTGTTGAGATAGTGGATAATTTTGATGATATTCCACTTAAGACGATCTCTCAAATGGTTTCTTACAAGAAACTTGAAACCACTCCTTAATCGACGGGTTATTCTTGAACCTCTTTGTTATATCTGCTGAAGCTTCTACCAAGTCACTAGCTCAATGAAAAGGTCTCATCTGTGAACCGACCACCATTTCCTCTGAAGCACCTAATGTACAAGCTTACGCTCCATCATGGGATCTCGATACGAGGAAGGAGGTATTTCGATTAAAGAAACTAAAACCACAACTGTCAAAGCTAAAAAGGCAAGAAATGTGCTTGAAAGAATGCATGCCCTTCGTAATGATGTCTCACCTAAATCCACATCTACGTCTTCTAGTCCTACTACTGATGTTAATGAAGAAACCAAAGATATTCCATCTTCGGAAATGTATGTGCCTGGTAGAAGAATGAAGAGGATGGCCAAGAAAACTCACATCTCCGAGAAGATCGTGAGAAAGCGAGGACTCATGCATCAAAATTAAGCCATCACCCGAGCATGTTCCTTTGGACCTAAAGGTCGATGACTCAACCTTTATTAAAGAAGGGTGCACTCTGATTTTCTGACGGATATCAAAATGTGTTGGTCCAAAGGGTCTCGATAAATGGTGAGATGAATGTCATTCGTCGATTGGACAAAACTTCAATGGAGTTCACCTTTTGAAGGAAATACTCCATTTGGTGAGCAGGCGGATATACTTACTCAGCCTCTTGTCACCAAACATTCTTGCAATACTGCAAGGTTACGGGATGTGCTTATTGGGAGATCTTCATGTCTGATTGACTCTCAATCTCCCAATGGTAAAGGGCATTTCATTTGGAAGAACTCACATCTATGGCGGGTTGAGTCACGAGATATTATCCCTACCTCGTGTGCATGTAGTTGAGACAAAGGTGGAATCACGATGCATGTTTCTTTGAAAAAATTTATCCGTTGTCCAAGAGACTTATGGAAAGGATCTTTGTGTCGAAGTTGGAAATTCCTCGGATCCGATGGAAATGAAAGACAAGATCTTGAGCAGTCGTTGGATTGATCAAGGCTCAACTTCGCAAGCTCAGCTGCATCTTCATCATGAACGCGAAATCTACATTGTCCTTTGTAATATGTAATGTCTTTTGTGTTGTTAATTTCGTTGTCTTGTTTGTTTTCTTAGTTTATAAAAAAAAAAAAAAAACTTACTTTCTCTTGTAGGTTTGTTGTATTTTTTGATGGTTTTAACTCACTAGATATACCTTGTGTATATCAAAGAGTCAACTAGTCCAAAGGGTGCGACTTTGGTAAAGACACATCAAATCATTGATAGTCAGTAATGATTTGCTCAAAATCATAGGTCTGCAACCACCCATGCTTAATTCTTGAGTTGTATGGTCATCAATTCACCATGGTCTATTCCTTGTTGGAATCCAAGAATTGGCTAGCCCACAAGTATATGGCTTGTGGTAAAGGCAATCAATCCATATTTGGTTATCAATTCACCAATTCTAAATTGACTAGTCACGAGCAAGCGGCTATGGTAAAGACACATCAAATCCGTTTATATAGTTCTTGATTTGCTCATAAATCGATGGTTATCATTGTACCATAGTTTTCGAGACTTAAACATCCGGCTACTCCGGTGGTGATGGCTATTGGTAAAGAGACATCAAATCCATTATTTTCAATGATTCACCTCTCACGGAGTTCACACACCGGATGTGATGAGAATAGTATGCAATGATAAGTATTGATGTACACTCTGTCATGTGTTCTTTGCAAAGACACGGCATTTCAAAGTTTGGTCATCATAGAGATGAGATATATTAGTTCTTTGCTTCGATGTTTGAGAACAATCCTCTAATCTTGAAGTCTCTAAGATCTATCAGGTAGGAAACTGGAACTTAACCAAGTCAAATTCCGGTTTAGGCGGGATGTTGGGAATTATCACAGTAGGATTTCTTGTCAATCTTGCAGGTTTCTGTGATAGAAGCGGAATCTGTTGAAGAATGAAATTATCTTTGAAGTATAAAAGCCGTGTCGTGTTTACTGTTGAAGGGTGGAAGGCGACTAGGATCGACATGCGCTTTATTATTTAAATGCTAACCCATCATTATTCTTGTCTTGCCGAGGTTAGCATGGGTATTATTGTAACGCTCAATATTGTTTAGTGTTTTAGTCATTAAATGCATGCTCGCATGTTTAGTCGATTAAGTGGTAATAGTTTAGGGTTCCTTGTCTATAAAAGGAACTTCATAGTTTGTAATAGACAAGCGATCCAAACATAGTGTTTCGATTAATAAAAGATCCATAGAGGATCTAAGAGTTCTTAGTTATAACAACTTGTATTTACATTCCGCTATAGAATACGAGTTGTAGAGATTTTCTATTAGTTTGCTTATGATTACATAGGTAACACTAACGATCCACGAGTGCTCAAGATCATCAAGGTGCATGCATGTTCAACAACGGTGAATCCCATTGTAAAGGATTCACAGAGTGACCTTGAGCATAACAAAGGTGTTTGGTTATTCTATTGTGATCAAGAACTAGCATTCACATCAGATCGCTAATAATGCGTGTGTACAAAACGTGGTGTAACACACTATTGTTACATCAATTGGTTTGAATTGAAAAATAGTAAGGGTCAATTCGTTAAACCACATAAACCCTAATTAAGGTTCTTGAATTGAAGAGATCTACCAATTGCAAGAGGTACGTTACGCATCTTTCAGTTAATTAATTATTGTTATGATTCTAAGTCTTCCGTTGTATACTCTGTGGTGTCTATATGATTCTATTTGTTTTCATATATCTTAGACTCAACACTAATAACTCTTTATCGTATGTTGGATAGTTGTTTTGAGCTCTTTGGAACATCTTGGAGTGGTACGCCACATGCCTTCCTTCTTGTAACAAAAAATCCCCTTTACCTAAAAACAAAAACATCGCCCATTGCATACCTAGATGCATTGGTCTATAGCTCGAATGGTTGTAATTTTCGTAGTGGAAAAACATCGCTCATTATACCTAAATGCATTGGTCTCTAGCTCGAATGGTCGTTGTACTTTTGGTAGTGCAAGAACAAGCACTTCACTAATGTTTTTCTTTACTAAGATAAAAGTATCCTCATGTTTCTTTGTCCATTTGAACTTTGAATTCACCTTGGTTAACGCATGCATGCAACATAGATGCTATAACGGAGAAGTGTCGAATAAATTTACGAAGATATTGACATGCTCCCATGAAGTCATGAATCTCGATGTAGAGCTTAGTCTAGGACAATCCATAATTGCTTTGAATTTTTTTAGATCAACCTATAAATTAGCATCACCACCAACAACAAATCCAAGATATACTAATTTTATTTTTCGAAACTCAGATTTTTTTTCCAACCATAACTGATAGCGTATCAATATTAGTCGCTCGAGCCCACTAAATACATGCTCGAATCAAGCTCAAGGCCCATCAATAAACACTTGATAGTGACCCATCTTAAAATCCCACGCTACGTAGGGCTTGGTAAAACCTATCTGGTCAGAATGAGCACACAGTACTACTACTCCCCAACTGTCACTAACGGTTACGATGTACCATCTGATACTGTAGAATGGGGACGCACGACAAGCACCACTTTGTACGAGCCAAATAGCGCATGCCACCTATCCTCCTTGTCTGCTTTCTAGATGATCAACAAATGGCTTCCTCACAGCCGTTGATCATCTCTCAAAGGTTTATCTCCAAACCCTACTAGCCTCTCTATAAATAGAGGGCAACACATACAACTTTACAAGTTTTAGACACTTGGGCAAATACTACCTCACAGCAGTAAATTATGGTCTTTGTTTAAGTGTTACCCGAGCTTCTTGATCCTTTACATCTCATCGGGTCCGTACATTTAACTGTACATTCAGGTCCTTAAGGTACTAGCTGGCATTGTGTCGCACGAACATTTTGAAAACTTTGCATCTTATTATCATTCGATAAAAACTTTAAAACTTTTATGTTTTACTTTTTATGTACCTAGACTATAACTACTTTTTACATTTAATCCGTCCCATTCTTTATTGCCTTACACTTTTCGTGCGCCATGCTTATTCTTTAAAGCATCGTTATTTTACTTATATAAAGACTATTTATATAAAAATTTTACTAATTATGACCTCGTATGCTGATTTTCAAGGCATCATGTCTGTACCAGCTTCCTCCGAGCATGTTCATGTGTTACATGATTACTTAGCAGCTTTACCCGAGCTTGCACTTAAGATACCCAGGCATGCACCTTTGTCTCCTGATGACATGTTTGCCTTTCCTGAGGAGGATTCGGATAGAGATATGGATATGGATATAGAGGAGGATCCATAGAAGGATCCTGAGATGGATATAGATGAGGATGAGGAGTATGAGCCATTTCCTATGGATGCTATGCTAGTTGGATCACCACCACTATCACCACCCTCCTTGTCAGAATCTTCTTTTGAGTTTGAAACTGCAGTTGCTGCCACTACTAGTAGAACCTTCAGGATTGGGGGCCCATCATCTACTTATGAGATTGGAGGACCCTCATCAGCGGCAACTGCCCCTACTACACTCTCCTAGGTATGAGCTAGGCCGTTTGAGACAAGAATTCTCAGCACTTCATGGCAATGTTCGTGGTTTTGACTTGAGGCATGGATACCCGTAGAGCCGAGATTACTTTAGCCCAAGTAGGGGTTAATAGTGCTCGTAGACGTATGGATTTTTTTAATTTGGACATTGGTTTTATTGAGCAGGGCTTAGACCGGGTTAAGCATGGCTTAAACCGGGTTGAGCATGATGTCTTGGGTTTTCAGGTTGGTTCAGAGAGTACATAGAGAAGACTAACAAAGCTTGAACAAGATCGAAACCGAGATACGAAAGAGATTGGATAGCTAAAGACTCACCGAGAATCGGTAGAGATTAGTGTCGAGTTTAAAATATGCTGTATTTTAAAACTTGAATCGATCTTTAAAATATATTGTATTCTAAAACCTGAATGGATCTATGAAGTCTGAAAGAAACCTAAAAGAGCAATCTTTTTAAAGACCACCACTATTCGAAAACAATGAATTTATTTACTAGAAAAGTAGATTCGAAAACTATGTGAAATTAAAAGATCCAGATCGTTGGCTTGTTATTACTAAGGGTGATTTTCAACCTACTTAATTTAATCATACAACTAAAATAAATGAAGTTGTACCTTTTGAAAAACAAAGCGAGGATCTTAAAAAGAAACTTTTGAAAAACAAAGAAGAAAAAATAGTGATTTACAAAGCTTTACCCATAAAAGAATATGAAAGGATTTTCATGTATAACACGACAAATGATATTTGAAAAAATCTTTTGATCATCCATCAAGAAAATAGTCAAGTCAAAGAAATTGATCTTCTTGTACAACAATGTGAACAGTTCCATCATTTCTAAAGACGAATGTATTGATAGTGCTTTGGCTAGAATTAATACTATTGCTACTAGTTTAAAAACTCTTGAGGAAGGATATGCTATCAAGAACCATGTAAGAAAACTCCAAAGGGATCTAACTGGAGAAGCATGGAGTGATAATGATGACGAAGACAACGATAATATCGATTACGAAATATGTCAAATGTTTGAAACTTCAAATAACGTACATTTCGAAACCAAACTTTTTAATAATGACACATCTTCTCCAAACTTTCTTCAATTAGATAATGAGCACAAGCGTCCCTGCAAAAAGAGTCTAAAACTATTACTCCAAAATGAATATCTAAAATCTACTATAACTGAATTAGAAAAAGAGATTGGTTTAAAAGATAAAATGTTTACACTCAATATAGGTAAGGAAATTAATTTAGGGTGTAAGATTTGTCAAGACCTTATAATTGAAAATAAGAAACTTAATGAGAAAGTCTCCAAGTTAACTCAATTCAAAAAGAGCGATCATTCACTTAAAGAATTGTTAAAAAGTCAAAAGTCCTTCGGAGACAAAACAGGTCTAGGGTTTAACTTATCTGAAGCATCTACAATTAGGACAAAACAAGTTAAATTTGTGAAACCTATGGAAAATCGATCCATCTGGAGCGGTTCCACAAAGAGGTAGACGGTCCCATACATACGGAGGGCTGTCGGCTATTCACAAGACCTTTAGATTTGAAGTTTAACTTGCTTGATTGTCAAAATCCATTTGGATCCTATACAAAAATATCAACATAGGAGTCTAAATATTAGTAAAACACCTTTACTAAATACAAAATTTAGAAGAAAAATAGTGTATGCACTCATCATATGATGAGTAAATTCAATGATCATGGAAAGCATGCAATATACTCAACATTGCCTATGGTAATGCACTTAAAAGAACATCACTGGAAAATGTACGTTTTCTTATACTTACTAATAATTGCATGTACTTGACATCAACTCTGGAGTGTGTTGTAATGATTCCAGCACTCATCATAGCCAATATCAATAAGAAAATCAAGAACCTCCTTCTCGGTTGGAGTCCGATGATAGTCCTCAGGAGAGTTCACAGTTGGGAGTAGAAGGACAGAGCGCGGAGCCTTGATGTCTACTGTGACTTCACTTGTATGTAGAGTGCAGGTGAATGATTTGTCTTCCTCATTCCTTTTAATGATGTTCCAAAACTGGTGAATGTAGAAGTCAGGGACTGAGGCAGATTTCGTCAACATGAACTTGTAAAGGTGATTCAGCAGAATGTCCACAGCAATTTGGAAAGACGACTTTGAGCATGAAAAATGATTAAAGTCCACGCGAAGATTATTCTTGCCAATGACTTTGTTGTAACCTTGTGGGAATGTGTTTTCCATTATGAGCTTTTTCAGAGACATTAATATTAACTTGTTGTGCAGCCATTGTTGTGATCTGAAACACAAAAGTCATAGAAACAGACATTGAAAGACATAGTGTGTTAGCATTAGTCTGATTCATTTCCTAAGTCCTTGTTTTGATGTTGATTTACACAGTGGGATGGCAGTTTCACATTTTAAGTCACATTTGTCCTTTTACTTTTTGTTGTGATGTTATGCTTAATGAATGATTTAATTTTGAAGTATTAATAACACATTTATCACTTAAACATAACATTGAAGGTTTACATTCTTATTAGTAAACATGACAAATTAGTAAACTTGTGACTTATGCGTAAACATGTGTTTGTTTGTAAAGCTGTGTCTTATTAAGTAACTTGGAGCCTTATTCGTAAACTTGCATGCGTATTTGTAAGAATAATCCTAATGCGTAAGAATAGTCCAAATTCGTAAAGAATCTATCTTATTCATAATAATTAGTCTTATTCGTAATAATAATGCTTATGCGTAAGAATAAGGCAAATTCGTAAAAATTAGTCTTATTCGTAAACATGAGGCTTATTCGTAAAAATAAGTCGTATGCGTAAGAATAAGGCTAATTCATAAGAATTGGTCGTGTTCGTAAACATAACCAAGTTTACGAATTTCTTTCCAAGAACTTCATAATCCACTGTAGACATCCTTATTCGTAAACTTTTATGTTTATTCGTAAACATATTCGTAACATTTGATTCCTTTTACGAACTTCTTTATCCTGTTAAATCAACAACAAATATCTTATCATAATCACATTTTAGCACATTTAGAACACAACAGAAGGCATTTATACAATTTTCAAGCACAATCTTTCTTATTCGTAAAGTCCTTAAACCCTATTGTTATGAACAAGAAATTCACAAGTCAAATGTTTGTTCCAATGGTTCCAGAGTATTCATATGATGTTATAGAAAGTGTTTGAACAAGTTTTAACATAATTTAGCCACAAGTTTTGAAGTTTGAAACTAAACGTGTTCCTTAAACCCTAAACTTGAATTTTGAATCTTGAGATGTTCATGGTTTAATAACTTCTTTAAATATGTTCCTTAACACCTATAAATACTTTCTTACTAAAAATCTTGGAGTGAAACATCATAGAATATAAAACCCCAAAATTTGGCGTATAAACCCTAATTTCAAAAACAATCAATTCATGTTTCTGAGAACAATTAAAGGTTCTCAACAGGTTTAGGAAATCATTAGAAACATTTTCCACCAAAAACATTTAACATAAACACTTAAAATCGTTTTTACCCAAATCGGCTAAAACCCTAAACTTTCAAAATCCAATTTTGAAAGATTTAGCCGTTGGATTGTGTTCAAATCAAAAGCCATATCTTAGAATTGTATTATGAACATGTTATCACTTACAGATTTTGAGAATGAACAATGGATTAAGTATCTGAATTTGGTGCATTGATTAGGTAGTTGTAGGATTAAATGCAAATGGCAGGTGAAAGTTAATGCATAGTCAAATTTGGTTTTGACTGAAAATTAACTTTGCTAACTTGACACATTTAATCCCTAAACCTCATAATTTTCCAATTTTAGTCTTTTAACTCACAAACAAGGTTAACTTGATTTTCTTTTTGGCAAAAAACACATTTAAATACCCCCCCTCTACTTTTGACGTAATAACTTTTATACATTTTGAGAAACATGTAAGTCCGAAGAGGGTATTTAACCAAACAACATAATATTTTTTGTAATTCGCAAGTAAAAATTTTAAGTAAATTTTTAAAATTTCATTCTCCCCCCAACACTTGTTTGGGAAAAAATGGTTAATTTGTGTTAATAGAACAAAGTGTTGATGGAAATTTTGTACTTGCATTGTTTTTTTTTCACAAGAGAAAAAAATGAAAAATCTTTTTGGGTATTTTCATAGGTTTTATATTTTTGTAATTTTTTTGATAAAATATTTACAGAAAATGGTTTTGGTGTTTGACGTTTTAAAGATTTTGGTAAACTTTTTTCCAGTTTTTCTGGAGTCAAACACCTCATACCAATTCAATGGACTAAGTCAGCAAATCTTGCGGGTGGCAAGGCTTTGGTGAATAGGTCCGCCAATTCGTGTTCAGTACCTACGAAGTATAATTCAACCGTTCCCTTGTCGACATGCTCTTTGATGAAATGGTAGCGAAGAGCAACATGTTTTAACTTTGAGTGTTGAATTGTGTTGCACAAGATTCCAAATGCGCTTTTGGAGTCGTAGTACACCGGAATCTTGTCAAATATGAAACCGTAATCCATGAGTTGTGTTCTCATCCAGATGACTTGAGCACAGTACGCAGACATGGCTACATATTCTGCTTTTGTTGATGATAACGATGTGCAATCTTGCTTCTTTGATTGCCATGACACCAATTTGTCACCAAAGAATTGTATACCACTAGAAGTACTTTTTCATGTATCTAAGCAACCTACGTGATCGACATCCGAAAAGGCTATTAGTTGAAAACGAATTCTTGGATACGGATCCCCAATTAATGGTTCCTTTATGTATCGGAGGATTCTTTTAGTCTCGAGAGGTGACGTTCGATTGGTCTTGTTGATAACGAGAGCAAAGATATACAACAAAGACTATGTCAGTGCATTGGTATTAGATACATGAGACCCAATAATACTTGTATTTTGTAGGGTCAACCAATTTCCCATGTAAATCGTCAATTTACTAGATGATGCCATTGGTGTATTATAGGTGTCACATGTGGTCATACCATGTTTCTTTAGAATATCAAGAGCATATTTGGATTGACTTAGGAAAATACCATGGGGTGATTGATGAACTTGAAGTCCTAAAAAGAACGTTAGTTCACCCATCATTGACATTTCAAAATTTGTTTTCACTAGTTTTGCAAAAGCGTTTGAGTACTTTTTGTGGGTTGAACCAAAAATGATATCATTCACATAAATTTGAACAATTAAAATGTGTTCCCCGTGATATTGTATAAACAATGTTGGATCAACGGATCATTTGGTAAAATTATTAGCAAGCAAGAAGGCTGACAATTTATCATACCTTGCCCGAGGGGCTTGTCTGAGACCGTAAAAAGCTTTGTTTAGTTTGTAGACATGATTCGTGTAGGACCTTAGTTTTATCAACCTTATCACTTTACCAAGCAAACCCAACACGTATACAAGTATACCCACGTGAAACAAACACAAACAAAGCTTAGAAATAAGATGAGAAAGATGGTGACTTGAAGATATAAATTCGTGTATATGTGAGATAAAGATGAACACAATATGTTGTATATTCAAAGGAAAAACACACACACACACACTCAAGCACACCTCAAATGACCATTTGAGGGTATTTATAGTACAAGACATGAAAACCTAAAAGGCTTTCCAATGGGCTTGGCTTGGGCTTTTCGTGGACTTGGGTTTGGACATGGGTTACGCCATTATTCAATGCTAGCTTAACTAAACTAAAGCCCATTTAGCTTAGTCCAATCCACGAGCCGTTGACTATTCTATCACGATATCTAACACCGTTACAAAGTTCCTAAACGTGAATGACCATCACTTTTAATAAAACTATTAAGGCTAACAATCTCCCCTAAGGGTGGTCATTCAAATGATGCTCCACTTGATTAGGTCTCTACTTTCCTTGAGCTTGAACTTTGCGTGTAGATATAGAATAGTCTTGATTCTTTGTTCCTTCATGCTTTGTGATCAGTTAATGTGGTTGTCTGCCGTTGTCAGCTTCGTTGGTTAGGTGTCTCCACGTCATTCTCCATTTCTTTCTCCACCATGCTCACACTTCTATTTGTCTTTTGGTTACCAATAATGTAGTTCTCGAGTCTTTAAACTTTGTAGATTCTTTGACTTTGACGAAGAATCATCTCCTTTGATTATGATGAGAACTTTCATGTGTTGTTGGTATGAGCATGTGGTGAGTGCACACGATCCATCCGCTCGGAGCTTCCATAAGAAGAACATAAAACATTGTTAGTAATAAGCGGTTCCGGCACTTACAAGTTTGAATTTCGAGGGTGTTAACACATAGTGTGAAAACGTCTCTAATTCTCACAGAGGCCGTTCTGAGCCGAGTCCCACAAGTGAGATAACGCGATATACCGAAGTACATCTGATTCGGATAGTCATTGAGGTACAAAGCATCACTCACGGTATAGACCGTTTGAGACACACTAAGCGTAATCCACGGAGAATTACCGTGACTGCTTTGTCGGTGCTTGATGTTGACCACAGCGGGAAATTTCCATTCAATCATCAAGATCACGGATGTGAAACTTCTCATAAATGTTACGGCAAATTGCTAAGATCTGCGTGGGACTCTATAATATATCACTTGTGCCTTATTGATGAACAACAAGCGATGTCATGTCAAGTGTTCCTATGAGATCTTTTGATGAATCTCGTGGCTCTAGACTCAATAGTGCATTTTGGTTTTCTGACGAGAGACTAGGGAGAGGTCTCCTTCTTCAATACCAACGATCTCTAAGAGAAAGTCAATAGATTATGTAGGGTTCCCAGTGAGAATGAAACAAATCCTTTTAAGAGGAATTGAGTGGCTAGAAGGTTTAGTGCGGTGCGTCCTTTGGGTCCATGGCGTCTTTGTCTTCAATACCGGTGTCAACTAAGTGACAACCAAGTAGCATATGTATTGAACCCGGTTTACGCCCTAAGGTTGAATATGGAGGGCTACTTCTTTTCACCCTTTCTCATTACATTTCTTTTAATTCTTCAACCCTTCTTTCTCCTTTCTCATTACTCCTTTTTCAATCATTCCTAAGGACTTCTAATACTAACTATTTGTGATGTCCTTGGGTAGATCCTCCGACTCTGGCGGATCATAGACCAATTTCCTATCCTTAGTCACCTTATAACTCCATGACTGTCCTATTGTTGCCATAAAACCGTTTTTCTTGAAAATCTCTCAGAGTGTTTATGATAGAAAACATGTTTGCAACACTCCGTGAGTTTTGTGTTTTTTTTTTGAAACACTCCCCCTTCACATGTGCTTATATGTTTTGACAAAAATCTGCACATAGAGGGTAGAGTTCGCACTTTTGAATTGATCGACTTTAAATGAACTAGACCGATTCGAGACACGTTTACATCACTAGAGAACTAGCTTGAAATTATTACCCGTCCTGGTCAAGTCCATAGAAAGTTTCTCGAGATGGTACATAATTGCTCGTCAATTCATTGGTTCCGTCTGAGTCGAGCTCATTATGAGATTCAAACAACGATTTTGATCACATTTTAATCACGTCTCCTCCCCCTCAAAAATAGCATAAGCGTGATATTTTTGATGTCAACGGATTAAACAACATTTTAGAATCATTTGGGGAGACAAACGGATTTGATATAAGCATGAATTTGGAACATTTGTTTTATACTCCCCCTTTAATAAAGCATATTCAATTAAAGGGTTTTAGAGGGAGTTATCTTGAGCACAAAATATTTTGAAAGATTTTGAAAATCTTTTGAACAATCTGGAAAAGGTGCTCAAGATGATGATGATTTCTCATCATTTTTAAATGTAGTGCCTTTGGCGTACACCTCATTTTTCGATCAAAGCACGAGTTTTGATTTGAAAATAATCAAAAGTCATCATTTGGTCCGGGTTTCGTCTTGATGTATCGAAAGCCATTTTATTAAGAAATTTTGAGAAGCGACATGTTTTAGAAAACAAATTAAAGAACTCTCGCTCAAGCATCATACATGCCCGTATCATTGTTGAATGGCATTTCTGAATACGTCTGAAATATCGATTATACAAGAGACATGTCGTAGAAGAATATTTTGGATTTTTGATTTTATAATGTTTTGTATTTTGAAAGTTTTATATTTTTATATTTTGCTTTTGTTGGTTTTCAAGTTTTGTATTTTGTTTTCAAAAATATTTACTGTGACTTTGGAAAATCATTTTCACGAAGATTCGAGAAGACGTTCTAACTCCTCGGGGTTGGGCTTAGCATTCAATTCGTCGAACTAAATACTCAAACCTCTCTTTTGGAAGGGCTTTTGTTAATAGATCGTGAGTTGGTAATCGGTCTTCACGAAGAATAATTCAACGAGACCATTTTCGTACTCTTTGATGAAATGATAGCGGACTACGATATGCTTAGTCTTTGGTGATGAGCAGATTGCATGATATGGCTATGGCACTTTTCGAGTCACAATACATAGGTATTTTATCGAAAGTAAAGCCATAATCTGTGAGTTGTGTTCTCATCCATAGAACTTGAGCACAACACGAGATAGAGACACATACTCGGCTTGTGGTTGATAGTCACGATCTGATCTTGTTTCTTTGAAGACCGGTGACTAGTTTTCTCCCAAAATTGTGCTCCTCCGGATGTACTTTTGCGTAACTTGATCACTGCGTGGTCCGCATCGAAAAGGCAATTAGATCAAATCCAGTTCCTTGGATACCAAAGTCCCATGTGAATGGATGTCTTGATGCGAAGATCCGTTTAACCTCTTTGAGGTGCGATTCGGTGAGCTTTGCACGAAACCGTGCTAATAAGCAAGCAGACAAAATGAATATCACGGTCGACTAGCGATAAGATACATGAGAGAACCAATCATGCTCCGATATTTCTTCGGATCAATAGGTTTCCCAAACAAATCGGCTCCAATTTTGGTGAAGTTACCATTGGTGTTCGACCGAGTCACGATTGTCCATACCATGATTTTTCAAAATCTCGGTTGTACTTAGCTTGATTTATAAAAATTCCAGGAGGTGATGTATTTGTAAACCAAGAAAGAATTTTAGTTCCCCATCATGGACATTTCAAATTTGCTTTTCATGAGATTTTCAAAATGTTTTGAAAGATTCGGATTAGTGGACCCAAAGATGATGTCGTCCACATAATCGAACAATCAAAATGTCGTTTTGCATTTTGTGTAAACAAGGTAGGATCAACTGTTCCTTTGGTGAAATTGTTTTGGATAAGGAAAGAGGACGTTAGTCATACCACGCTCTCGGAGCTTGTTTTAAACCATAGATTGCCTTTTTAGTTTGTAGGCGTGGTCTGGATGTTCCATGTCTACGAAGCCTTACGGGTGACTCACGTACACTTCTTCTTTCGAGTTCCATTCAAGAGCGGTCTTAATGTCCATCGATAAACCGTGATGTTTTGTGGCGGCATAGGCTAAGAATATCTGACGCTTCTAGTCTAGCTACCGTGAATGACTCTTCAAAGTCTATTCCTCTTCCTGTATGTATCCTTTGGCCACAAGGCGAGCTTTGTTGCAATTACGGTCATTTCTTCATCCCGTTTGTTCTTCCATAACCATTTAAGATCAATGACTCGAGCGTCAATGGGTCTTGGAACCTTTTCCCATGAGTCATGTAGGCGGTATTGAAGAAGTTCCTCTGCATTGCTTCTATCCATGCGGGATCCGCCATTGCCTCACGAATGTTCTTTGGTTCTAGATTGCTAATTGAGCAAAGGTAAATGCAAAGTGCAATCGGTGGCAAGTTGGCGTCTCGTCTGTATTGGCCTTGAAGGTTCACCAATAACTTGTTCAATTGGGTGGTCTTTTGTCCACTTGAGTAGAAGGATACCGTTGGTTAAGCGTATGTGAGTTAGATGGTTCTCGTAAGATTGAAGAAGATTCACCGATTCCGTAGCAAGCGGGTTTTCAAATAAGTCTTCATCTAACGTTGCATCGTTATGGTTTTGGTTTTGCTCATCAACTGTTGGTAGAGCGGGTGCAAGAACTTGAGTAGATGTAGATGATGTTGATGGAGTTGGTGCATTGGTTTCGACCGTTGTAGATGCATCTTACGTTGGTGGTGGAGGATGATTTTGAGCGGGTGCGGTGGAATGATGGTTTGATGCATTTGTCGAAGTTCCACCATAGTATTCATCGAACATTAACTCGAAGAAATTCTCCCATTCTTGTTCTTTAGGATTGTCAAGCGAAGTTGATTGAGCTCTTTGAGTCTGAGTCTGAAGCGATGTGTCCGAGTGTCAGCCGGTTTAGTGCGGGTTCTAGGCGAGTCTCTCGAAGCCATTTGTGAAAGTTCGTCAAATGTTACATTCATCGTCTCCATGATCCTCCTTGGCCTTACATTATACACCACAGATGCCCTCGAGTTATCCGAATATCAATGAAGATTCCAATATCACCTTTGCTTTCGGTTTTCCAAGATCTTCTCTGTCATTCGTAGGATAGCACAAAGCGCCAAACACGTGAAAGTAAGAGATATCGGTTTCTTGTTCACAAGCTCATACGGGGTTTTATTGAATCTTGGATGGATTAGGGATGGGTTACGAGTGAAACAAGCGTTGTAACATCGGCCCAAAGAAATAACGGTGCACTAGAATAGATTAGCATCGTGCGGCGACTTCCACAAGAGTTCTATTTCTTCTTTCAACTACCCCATTCTGTTGTGGAGTTCTAACGGTGATGTCGATGAGTAATTCCAACATCTTCAAAATAAGTTCTTAACTCACGATTAGTGAATTACGTGCGTTATGCATTCTTACAACCCTTCGGGTTTGAAGAAGTACTTGAATGCGTTTGGAAAGGTGATGATGATGCACGGTGCTTCGTCTTTTGATCTCGAAACTTAACCCATGTATATCTCGAATAATCATCGGCGATAACAAGAATATACTTTTTCCCATTAATGCTTTCAACTCTCATTGGGCCACATAAGTCCATGTGCAACATATGCAACTTTGCTTCCGAACTAGAGTGCGGTTTTGGGTTTATATGATGCTCTTTTGCTTTTCCTTGTTCACATGATGGACATAAGTGATCCTTGGTGTATTTGAACTTTGGAAGTCCATTGGCGATGTTGTCTTTGGCAATTTTGTTGATGGTGTCGAAATTGAGATGGGATAACCTACATGCCACAACCGGGTATGTTCGGATGCTCGTGTCATAAGACATATTGGTGATGAAGAGGCCATTTTGTTGATGTCGATAGCATACAAGTTTGTATCACGATTCCCGTTAAGAGATCGGTGCCATCCAAGTTTCTAACGAAGCAAGCATTTTCCTAAAAGCAACCTCTAAATCGCATCACAGGCCCTTGACGAGAACAAATTGTGTCCCAACCCTTGGACATAGTAAACCCGAGTGATCAAATAATTTCGAAGGTAGATCTCCATAACCCATGATAGCTTGCTACATGATCATTTCCAAGCGTCACGGTTCCCATGAATTTCAGACGAAATTGATCGTGACTTGATTCCGGTCATGTGCTTGGAGCAACCAGTCGGCGATCCAAAGACAAATTTCGATAACACGCCAATCACGGAAGAAGAAGAGTTTGGAAACCGTTTCGATTTTGGTTCCTTTGGGTTAGAGGTAAAATCGATCACACTCATAGAAGTCATCTATTGGTAAGGCAGTGCATCACTCATTCTTCCATTCTCGAGTGTGAAAGTTCTACCCGTGGGTTTCAAATGTCATCCCTAAAGTAAACATTATGCTCCCTATCGGTAGTGTAAAGCCTAAGTCTGCGACTAGTCTTCTATTCGTTTAGCATAAGTTCTTTTGGGTGCATTCTTCTTATGAGCTTAACAATGTCATTCTTAGAAAGACAATCATCATGAGCGATAGTTAAAGATTTCGTGCGAGTTAAACAAAGCAGATTCAACAGATTCATTAAACTTAGCAGATTTCATAGGTTCATTACATTCGGATGAAATGTCTTTCTTATTACAAAGCGGTAAACTCTAGGGTGTTCTTCTACTTTCTTCTCTTTATTCAGCGACTACTCTTAGAGGCAAGCGAGACTCTATTGTTCCTTGTATTGCTCTTAGGCTTTAGTCTGCTGCTCTAGAGGTGCTTCCTAGTCTGTAGAAGGTAAGGCACACTCATTAGGATTCACATTTTTATCTAGAGAAGTGGTTTCACTTTCCTAGTCTCTTTAGAGTGCTTATCTAAACTTATGTCGTTTGTTCCATATGTTTTAGATGTGAAAGCGACGCATTAGTGGTACTCATCTTAAAAGGCCGGAGCTAAAGCTGTTGGTTTCTCTATAACCGCTTTCCTTATCAACATTTTGTTTAGGTAGGGCGGTGGAGTGGTGGTTTTGATGAAACATTTTCTCATTGACTTTTGGAGGAGGCATAGAAGCAGACATTTTGGTTTGGAAACCGGTTTGGGAACATTTGCTTTCTCCTCAGTCAATGGTTTTGTAATCACGATTTCCACTACCTTTCCTTTTTGACTTTCGGTGAGCCCTCAAGCGATCATTTTTGCTTTCATGTCATTGTAGGCACGCTCATCGACAATTTGTCATACTTGCATTCCTCGGTTTTCGATCAAGTTGTTTAAAATATGATACATTTTCTTTTCAAGTTTCATGAGAGCTTTTCATATTTTGAAATAATTTGGAGGTCTCGGTGGAGTCTTTCATGATCTTCAACAGAATATGTTTGCAAAATGATGGACATAATATCGATGAGTCGAACATCTTGAAGAGAGTCATTTAAATTTTCCAAAACTTTGATTTGTTCAACACGGTCATTAGCTTGCTTTACGGTTTATGGTCCTTGACAAAGTCGGTTGTTTCTTTCAAAAGCGCTTGTTCAAAATGAATTACCCTTGCAGATGGCATTCGGTGAGGGCAATTTGAGTTCAAAAACTTTCTTTGTTCGATGTCAAAACTAGAGAACCGGTTGTTAGGTGTAATAGTGGTTTTAGTTTTAGCGATGTCTTGAAGATCCACAATTCTAGTTTTCACATTGTCTAAAATACTTCTCGCATCACTTGTGTTAAAAGGATTGTTTGAAGACATTTGTTCAATGTTCGAAAGAGAATTTGAGACAACAACTGGTTTTGAAACAGATTTTGAAGCAGGTGTTGACTCTTTGTTTGAAACACTTGTTGTGATGGAGAACTTTGACTTTTCTTTTTGATCAACAAAAGTAATTCCGTTAATTTTGTTCCATTTGTCATAATCAATAGGTTTGATTTCCTGATTCTTTTGTTTCATTTTTGATCTACTCTCCTCAGATAGTTCCAACGTTTCAAGAGAATCACGAACAATTATGGGTTTATGCAAAACATTTCCATTGTTTAACACATTAAAGATTTAAGAGCTTTCTTGAGGAGCGAAGAAGGGTCGTTACCAAGTGCCATTCTATTATTAGTATGAAAGCGGTTTACTTGATTAGAAAGCATCTTGATTGTTTGAGCGAGAATGACCGAGTTTGAGAAGCAAATTTTCCAAAGTTTGGATTTTCTCATTTTATCAAGAATTTCATCAAGAAGAGAATCTTCTCGTTTTGAAAATTAGTAATCAAGCTTCTTTTCTTTTCAAGATTAGAAAACATTTCTTTTTGTTTAGAAAGTTGGTTATTTAAATCGAAATTTCCTTGTTTAAAGATTTAATTTTCAAGTTCAAATTCACATCAAGTGTGTTATACTTGATTTGCAATTCTTGTTCTTTAGAAACCAAATTTCGATAACCAATTTCTAATTACGATTCTTTGTTTTACGAAATTCAAAGGCTTTTGCGTTCTCCTTGTAACTCTCAAGCTCGGTGGTCAATTTGGCATTCGCGGCCATAACATCGCGATTGACCTTTTAACTTTCTCAATTTCAATGCCACGGTTGTTGATTAATGATTCAAAATAAGCACGTGTTTCCTCATCGGTCTCGATATTTTGTGCCACACGGTCTCACTAGGATCCACATCCGGAGTCTCGAGTTAGTATTGCTACAACTCGGATTGTCGGTATGTATCATAAGTAGGTCTTGATGTCGCGAGAATCTTTGTTCGTCATCAGTAAACACATCAAATATGACATTGTTATAGCATGGATCAATGATTGGTACCTCGACATCTGCGTTGGCGTCATAGGCGGGAGGTGAGTCGACTCGGTGTCATACTTAGCTTCACGAAGATTTACCATGAAGATGCAGGTTCGCATTGATTTCTCGAGGTCTTCAAATCATCCATAATAGCCATAAAGTCATGTTCCTCGGCCTCAGCCGAAATCGGTAGCGTTCCTTTTGTACCAACAAGGCGGTTTTACGAAGATACTCAAGATCGTTCTTGTTCGGCTTAGAAGGACAATTCCTTGCCATGTGACCCATTCCTTGTGATTATAACACTTAATCGATTACCACGATTCACATTTCCATGATTCCCAACGGGCGCAACATTCGATTCGATTACCAACGCTCTATTCCCAACATTCGACCCATCGATTACCACGATTGGAACCGCTGATTACCCATGCGAAATCGGTAGCATATCCTGGCGATTTCCAATAACTCCAACCATTTGACCTTGACGATCCATATTCACACCGGTGTGCAACTTGCCTATTACGAGTGTTTGATGAAATCCTTTGGTTGTTGTTAGTAGGTGTGGAATAGCGACCTCTGAATGCTTTTCCCAAGAATGCAAATGCTTGTGACAAAGCTTCTTCTGTTCCATTTCAAGATCGGTGATTCCTTGTTCTGGTAATGTTGTTGTTCGGTGGATAGTTTTGTTGTTGTGTATTCACTTGGGTTTGAGTCTTTGCAATGAGTGCCAATGGATCATGATTCTTTGCTAATCTTTCTTGCTCGACTTCATTCACTTGACTTGATTTTGTTTGAAAAATCGTTGAGTTGATCAAAGTTCACTTGATGTAAGTCTTTTGTTTGGTTGACAATAGTGACATATCGTCCCCATTCTTACGGTAGATTGTTCAAGAACTTGATGTTGCTCGCGATAGTTACGGGTGTTAACTTGTTTACGATCGACTCATTCATTAGAGTGCGAGAACCTTCCATAGTAGGATTCGATGGATTCTCACGGAGTAGATGTAAACTTCTCCCAGCGAGTTAGCAACTTGTTCTCTGTGTCTTGTTGACCAATTTACATTCCATGACAAAGTCGTCTAACACGTTCCCACATATCGAAGCGGTTTCTGGCTGTCTCTGGCTGAAAAAGATGTCTCTAGGTAGACCCAGTTGGATAATATGAATTGCCATGTCATCTGCTTCGACTTTCTTGATCCTCTTGAGTATTCGATTCTTTTGAAGGCGAAAAAATGGTGGGGTGGGAGGTGTTGCATCGAGTTTCGGGTCTTGGACTTGTCGAGTATGAAGGGTCCATCTGAATGGATTTGATCATCAATTTTCCATTAGGTTTTGTCTTGATGTAACGAAGCATTCGACTTGTCCATTGAAGATAACCACCTTTTTCCAACATAGGAGGACGGTTTTCGGCCTGGTGCATGAATATCTTGTTGAGTTGCCATTGATGAAGGTATGATCGATAAAGTTGATGTAGGATCGATTCAACGATAAAGGAGTTGTGGTTGATGATGATTAAGCTCGGTTGAGGTGTTTAGAAAGTCGTACTAGAAACTCGGTTCTTAAAATTTTAGCCCAAAATTTGAAATTCACTATAAAAATCAATTCTAAGGTCGTATGAAAATTTGAGTTATGACAATTTTGACGCAAAAATTGACCGAAAAATTTGAATTTAGGCCCAAAATTTGAATTTTGACCAAAATTTTCACAGTTATACCAAAATTTGAATCTCGTAAAATTGAGCGTTTAGTCTCCTCGAAAATTAAATTTTACTCAACTTTTCCATAAAAACTTTTTTTTTTTTTTTTTTTTTTTTAAACTTAAAACCTTTATGCGTAGAAAGAGGCTTAGGCGTGAAACACAAGTTCTGAGTGAAACTTAGGCGTGGGATCTGGGGCTTATGCGTAGAAACCTTAAACGTAGAAACCTTAAGCGTAGAAACCTTATGCGTAGGAACCTTAAGCGTAGAAACCTTATGCGTAGAAACCTTAAGCGTAGAAAGTATCTTCGCGTAACCTTAAGCTTATCGTAGACAAAAGTTACTTGTAAACCTTCAGCGTAATTTTGAAGTTATGCGTAGAGTTACTCGTAAGCTTTTAGCTTATCGTAAACTATGGTTAAGAACCAAAATCCTTTACACCGCCACGGTAGAAGAGATATCCACAAGTCGAAGTGTTCCACACACTTATCAAGTGAGGAAGCAACGAGTAATGATTATAGCACGAAGATTCTTCACCAAAAGTTACGAGTAGAAAACTAGGGTTTTGACTTTTTGACTTCTACTCGTAAGAAATTTCCAACGAATCAAATGATTTCTCTTACACGATATCCTTAAAACACTCGAATAACCCAAAATGTTGACCTTTTCACCCAAAGTGCCTAGAAAAGTTCTGAGTAGAAATGACCAAAGAACCAAAAACGAGCTCAAAACTTAACCAAAGCGCGTAAAGCTTCAAACTTTATGCAAAAACGAAACTTTAGCACCAAATATACCTTAAACCACAAGAATCTTGAATTTGTAAGTGCAAAATTAAAGCTTTAAGCGTGACAACGTTTAGAACAAAGCTACAGCGTATCAACCTTCAAAACAAACACAAACACTCCTAAACCATTGTTAGGCGATTGATACCAATTGTGGGACCTTAGTTTTATCAACCTTATCACTTTACCAAGCAAACCCAACACGTATACAAGTATACCCGTGAAACAAACACAAACAAAGCTTAGAAATAAGATGAGAAAGATGGTGACTTGAAGATATAAATTCGTGTATATGTGAGATAAAGATGAACACAATATGTTGTATATTCAAAAGGAAAAACACACACACACACTTTCAAGCACACCCCTCAAATGACCATTTGAGGGTATTTATAATTACAAGACATGAAAACCTAAAGGCTTTCCAATGGGCTTGGCTTGGGCTTTCGTGGACTTGGGTTTGGACATGGGTTACACGCCATTATTCAATGCTAGCTTAACTAAACTAAAGCCCATTTAGCTTAGTCCAATCCACGAGCCCGTTGACTATTCTATCACGATATCTAACACACGTTACAAAGTTCCTAAACGTGAATGACCATCACTTTTAATAAAACTATTAAGGCTAACAATTCGGGTGCTCTTGATCAACGAATCCATCTGGTTGGCTAACATACACTTCCTCCTGTAATTGTCCATTTAGAAATGCAGTTTTCACATCCATTTGATAGATGGTGATGTTCATATGAGCCGCAAATGCTAGAAAAATTCAAACAACCTCAAGTCTGGCTACCGGTGCGAATGATTATTCAAAGTCAATTCCTTCTTCTTGACGATAACCTTTAGCCACCAGACGAGACTTGTTACGAATGACTGTGCCTTCAACATCTACCTTATTTTTCCAAATCCATTTTAGACCAATAATATAAACCCATGTTGGTCGTTTAACCAATTCCCATACTTCAAGATGTTTGAATTGATTTAATTCTTCTTTCATGGATTCTATCCAGCTATCATGTGTCATTGCTTCTTTAATGTTTTTGGGTTCGATATGGTAGCGGTGAGGCGTAAATGCAATTTTCACCGTCGGTGTAAAGGCGTTGTCTTGTGATGACTGGTTTGTTAGGGTTGCCAATAATGTTTACTAGAGGATGATCTCTTGTTCATTTATGCGTCGAGGGTTGGTGTTGGTATACATTATGCAGATTTGGTGGATCCAGGTTGCGGGTTGAGGATTCAACAACATCTAGAATAGTTGTTTCTGATGCAAAAGGGACAAAGAACGCATATCTATCATAATCTGCGGGTGCAGGTACATTTTGGTTAAATGGATCATCAGCTTGGTCATTTTCATTAGAAGCAGTTTGTTCTTCTGTTGTTGGAGACTCGATCGGTGGTGCATAAGCAAAAGTTGTTGTGGTGGTGTTAGGTGTATCAGGTATTGGATTTTGATCAGGTTGAGCAGCAGAAACATTAGATATATTTGGAGCACGTTGATCGATTTCTTCATTGAACAGTGGAGCAAAAAAAGTTTCCATTTGACGACGTGTAAGTTGAAATTGTTGATCAGCTGATGATTCTTGAATGTTTAGACGGTTATGCCCAGGTTCTAAGCTATTTTGCTCAGAAGCCATTTCAGTGAACTAATCGAAATTAGCATGAATGGTTTCCATGATTTCTCTAGTACGACCGTTCCAGATTCGATATCCTTTTGAGTTTTCATAATATCCGACAAAGACTCCTATGTCAGCTTTAGCCTTGAGCTTTCCAAGATCATCACGATCATTATTTGAGTAACAAAGAGCACCAAATACATAAAAGTATTTTAGGTTAGGTTTCTGGTTATGGACAAGCTCATATGGTGTTTTGTTGTGGCATTTGGAGATCATATAACGGTTTTGGGTGTAACATGAAGTCGAAACAGCTTCTGCCCATAAGTAATCTGGTTATTGAGCGTTAATCAACATCGTTTTTTCAGCTTCCACTAACATCCGGTTTCGTCTTTCAACAACTTCATTCTGCTCGAGACTTCTTGCAATGGATGTTTGATGTTCAATTCCCACTTTCTCATAATATGTTCGAAGAGTTTGATTCAAGAATTTAGTTCCTCTGTTTGTTCTAACTTGTTTCACTGTGTTGCGAAGCTGAACTTGAATTTTCGTGAGAAATGTGATGATCATTGAAAGAGCTTGATATTTACTTCGTATAAAATAACCCAAGTCCATCTGGAGTAGTCATCCACGATTACAAGAATGTAGCATTTGTCGTTAATCGTCTGCACATGCATCGGGCCACACAAATCCATGTGAAGAAGGTGAAGTACGTGTTGAGTACTATGTTCTGTTTTTTGAAGGGAAATGAGCACGAGTACTTTTTCCTTGTTTACATGCTGAGCATAAGTGGTCTTTGGTATAATGAAATCTTAGAAGTCCTTCGACTAGCTTGTGTCGTGCTAGATCCGTCATGGTTCTAAAATTCAAGTGAGAAAGTCTTTTATGCCACAACCATGATTTTGTCGATGTTGCTTTAGAAAGTAGTCATATTGGAGAGGAAGCAATCATATCAGACAATGAGATTGTGTAAAGGCTTGTTCCACGGGTGCCTGACATGAGATCGTTTCTTTGTAGATCACGAATGAAACAAGTCATCTCCGAAATGCAACTTCCAAATCCCCATCACATTGGAAGTTGCATTTGGAGATGACTTGTTTCGTCGTGATCTACAAAGAAACGATCTCATGTCGTGCACCCGTGGAACAAGCCTTTACACAATCTCATTGTCTGATATGATTGCTTCCTCTCCAATAAGACTACTTTCTAAAGCAACACATTAGGACAATTTTGTGATGGGGATTTGGAAGTTGCATCGATGTTTCCATCGATGTAGTCCCCGTAACCCATTATAGTCCCCGTAACTTCCTCGATGTAGTAACTTCCTCGATGTAGTCCCATTATGACTACTTTCGACATAATACGCTCGGCTAATTTCGATGTTTCCATCGATGTAGTCCCCGTAACCCATTATAGCAGTGAAGTGATCATTCTCGAATCTGACAGTGCCAATGAACTTTGCAACAAAGTTTGTTAACCATTTTAGGTTGCCTGTCATGTGCCTGGAACAGCCGCTATCAACGATCCAATGGACGATTTGTATCACCTGCATTACACACAGACGACGAAGGTGGAATAGAGGTAGAGGTGGAACCCAAAGAGTTAGTGGGTTCCGTTACAGTGTTAGTACACATGTTAATAATTTTAGGTAACCACTTAAAACTAGGTGTACATTGTAACCATCTCTTCCAAGTCCAGTTAGTTTGCTCTTTTGTCTTAGTGAATTCGCTAGGTGAAGGTATCTTCCTAGGAGGTGATGATGGAGCTACGGGTTCATCAATGATATTCTTAGAAACTACTAATGGTTCTTTACTTAGCATAGACTTAGAAGCTATAGTGGGGCCCAGAGGTTGTGCCATTAGTATGTTTCCAAGTATGAGACAAGATAGATTTTTCAACACAATTATCATGAATACCAGAAAGCATACTTTTACGACAAAACACACAAGAAGCTTCAACATTAACATCCAAAGTAGTTAAAGTTTTATCATTCGTTACATTGCCTTTACTATTACATTTATCTAGTGCAATATCTAAATCAGGTGCAACATGAGTTTTATTCGAAGTCCTAACATTATATTCTACTTCAAGGGCTTTTAGTTTTCCGCTTTTACGTTGCAAATTCCTATTCTTTTGTTGAGTGCTCTTAGGCTGTGATTTGCTAACGCTAGAAGTGGAGGCGACTATTCATGTAGAAGTGGAAGGAGGCATATTAGTATCTTGAGATTTTTCAATAGTGTGCTTCCTAGTAGCAACTTTAAACATTACAGGTGCTATCACATTTGTGTTGCTAAATTTTCCTTTCTCGAGTTTGATAACTTTCTCTTTTAAATCTATGATAATGTGATTCTGGTCTTGAATTCTAGAGAGTAGGTTTCTATTTTCATTCATCATTTCACGAGTCTAAGTAAGGTGATGATCGAGTTCTTTTGAAGCTTTAGCACGTGTCTTTTTGAGAGAATCAAAAATGGATCTGTATTCTTCTTTCACTTGTTCAATCTTTTGTTCATATTTGAAAAGTTGACATTTTAGAGACGCGTTTTCATCATCCAGTCGTTTAATTTTTGGTTCTAAAGTTTTTTCAGCCGACTGTTTGACTTTGTTTTGTAAAGCTAACTCACGATCAATACTTTGAGTTTGACACCAATAAGACGACGTTTGATTGCTCAGCTTTTAAAATTTCAATTTGTTTCACATTATCATTTTCCTCATTAGATGTATCAACAGCAATAACATTTTCACAATAAGATTCAACAGTGTAATATAACACAATAGAGATAATATCAGCACATAAAACATTTTCCAAGAGTCGATCAACATCATTTTTAAGAATTTCATTTTTCTTTTTGGTGTTAGAAATCGATGTTTTAATTGCATTGAAAGTGTTTATCATTGATTTTACTTCATTTTGAAGTTCCCGTTCCCAATGTGTTGCACACAGACGCAGATGTTGAACATGAAGTAAAAACTACGTTTGAAATTTTTTCTCTGTTCTTTTGCATAAGTAGATTGAAAAGTTGCAGCTTTTATCTCAAAATTACGTTCAATTTCTTCTTCCAAAAGTTGAATGTCTTTCATAAAAGTATCAAAATATCGAAGTACAAGACATCTTTTTGGTAATTGTTTGATTTCACTTGAAAATGGTAAAAAGGCCATTAGTTTGTACAACGGGTTTAACGGGACCAACATCAGAAGACGATTCAAAAATTTGTGTGATAACCCAAGGTGTTTCAGTTTTCTCCTGCTGAGGAGTGAAAGAGATCATAATATGAGGCAATTTTGAATAATCAAAAAGTTTGTTATATGTGACGTTGTTCATTTTTAATTGACTCTCTTCTTATTGTTCTTATTCTTCTTCACAATTATATACAACAACACGCACAACAGAATTATCAAGAAGATTTTTTGCACTATATAACTTTGCATTTTCCTTGAGTGCTTTGTGTAAAAAATGTGGTTTATTGTCAGAAAGATCTTGCCCATATCCTTCAGGATTTGGCTTTAAGGTAAACTTTTGTATTGTTGTGACAGACTCACCAGTTTTGTAAACAATGATTTGAAATTCTTTTATTTTGTTTTCCAAATCGATGATTTCATCAAGGTAAGAATCAACTCGTTTCTGGACACTTGTTTAAATTCGAAAAACTAGTTTCACATGTTGACAATTCGAGTTTGGTTTTGAAGTTCGAAATTGAGAATGTTAACTTGTTGTTTATGCTCTAATTTTCTTGTTCCATTTGAGAAATCAAATTATTTTGGAAGCGATTAATTCTCGTATTTGATGTTGTGACTCTTATTCTTTAACATCGCCTTTTGAAAAGCAACTTCAAAACTTTTTTCTTTTTGTTTGTGTTTCAACATTTGCAAGTTGTGTTTTGTAGCACTCAAGATCTACAGTCAATGATGCAACTTTTGCTTTTAAACTTAAGTTGATTTCATTGCATTTTTCAACTTGGGATTGGGTGGTCATAAGCAAGGCCATGAGCTCTAGATCAGGATCAGATGAAGTTTCAATTTTTTCAACTTGATCATCAACATATTCATCAATTGGATCATCAAATGTAACAACAGGGTTAATTTGCTCATCGTCTTGAGAAGATATTGACGGATCATGTTGAACATCTTGCTCCTAGTCGGATGCAGATGCATATGGAGATATCAGATCATGTATGAGACATATATTTTGATCCGGTACCTGAGACAAGCCATCAGTATCATAAACTGGGCTTGTATCACTCAATAAAGTTCTTGCATGTTTGCCATTAACATCACAGCTACATTAGCTTGCAAGTCCTTCATATCATCATCAAATTCAGCATTAGCCATGAAGTTGTGTTCTTTGTCAGTGAGAGTGCCACCAACTTCATCTTTGAGTGCTAGAAGTAGTGCTTTCTTGTGATATGCACTTCCTCTGGTATGTGGTTTTGGACATGAATTAGCCAGATGGCCCTTGCTGTTACAATTGTAGCACCGAATGACCGTATTCCCATTGCAAAAAATTTCAACCCTTTGCTGAGGAGCACCAGCATTGTTCCTATTTCCACCAGTAGCATTAAACAATTTTCCGCTTCCTGAATTTCCCATATAACCACCAGTTCCCATCGGACGTCCATAATTACAATTTTGTACTTCAACCCTTCCATTTTGGATAACAACTTGATTCCTTGTGTTTAAAGAGTTACGAAGACAATTGTGGATTTGTTTGAAAATTTCCCAAAGGCACGAGCAATAAGAGCAAATCCTTGATTCAATGTATTGATGCTTCCTCATCTTCATTTTGAGTTTTAGTGTAAAGTGATGAATCAGACTTGTTATATGGAACCATTTGATTGTCACTCGAATGTGGTGGAGAATCATATGGAGTGATTTGGGGGTGATGGTAGTTGTTGAGGATAAGTAAAGTGTTGTTGTTGTTGGAAAACTGCATGATTGGATTGTGGAAATTGAGGAGGAAAAGATTGAGCCATCAGTTTAAGTGAATTCGGAGTTGGAGAAGCTTGATACATTCCACGGAGAGCTCGATCTTTGTCAACTTCAGTTTGATGGTGCTTCAGATAATAATACAACAAGCCATACATGGCATCATAAAGGTTCTTGGCTTGACGAATGAATGTGACATACTTCTGCCAGTCAGGACCTAGACAATTGAGAAACTTTGTGTTGATAGCAATATTTGGTAAGATGATGTTGTGTCTGTGCAGGTCATTGATGATGTTTGTGAATCAATGATAATAAGATTCTAACGACTCCTCTGGATCAATCATGAACATTTCATATGATAGGTAAAGTTTGGATTCCATGTCTTCTAAATTAAGTTCAGTGCCTTCCATTAAGAGATGAACGTGCTTCCACATATCCTTAGCTGTTTTCTGAGCATCAACACTTCGAAGGATTGGATTAGGTATTCCTAGAAGAATATACTCCATTGCAAGTTCATCAGCTTTACGGTGAAGTAGTTGTTCTGCAGTTAGTTGATTCTCAGTGATAGTGGAGATCGTTTCAAGTCTTGGAGGAATAGCTGTTGGATCTATAGGAACCGTTACAATTTGCATTTGAAAAGGACCTTCAAGGATAACCTTCTTCAGATATTTGCCATGAGGTTTCTTGAGTTCGATGAACCTAAAGAATCGACTTTCCCATTGAACATAATTGCCGGGAGTGAGCATTGGAGGTCTATAAAGTGATCCAACTTCATGGATGGATTGTTGACTGCTGATAGCCTCACACATTTATGCAAACCAATGAGGTTCCTTCTATGGAACTATAGTGAATGATTTCATTGCATATTGTGGTGGAAAGTATGGTTGTTGTTGAGGATATGGTTGTGGTTGAGGAAATTGTTGTTGTTGAATGAATTGTTGTTGTGGAAATGATTATTGTTCTGCAGTTCTTTGAGGGTATTCTTTGTTGTTGAGGATATTGCTATTGTTGAGGATACTGCTGAGGAAAGTAGTTGAAATAAGGTGGTTGAGACATTGTGAAAAACTTGTGTTATTGATGGATCTTTGTAGATGATTGAAACGCGTGTTAAAGTTGAAAGCTAGTCCCTAGTCGTAAGATTCCTTAGTTGTAAACTTGTGCTTATTCGTAAAGAATCCTTACACGTAAGCTTTCCTTACTCGTAAACTGTATTACTCGTAAACTTGTCTTACTCGTAAGAGATGTGGCTAACTCGTAAAATTACACGTAAAATTAGGTCTAAGTTGTAAAAAATCCTTACTCGTAAGATTGTGGCTTACTCGTAAAGTTTCTTACGCGTAAGAGGTAATCCTTATTCGTAAGAATAGGTAAAACCAAATAAATCTTTCAAACTTATCCAAGCTTAAAAGACATCACAAGTTGATGTATTCCACAAGCTTATCCAAGTAAGACAAATACTGAGTCACTTTGATCATTGAAGAATTTGATGAACAATGCTTATTCGTAAAATCCTTGCTTGCTCATAAACTGCTGCTTGTTCGTAAACTTCTGCTTGTTCGTAGCCTTACTCGTAAGATCGGGGTTTTCTTATTCGTAAGATCAGGGTTTTTCTTATTCGTAAGAAAAGGGTTTTTCTTATTCGTAAACTTGACCAAAAATTTTCAACGAGCGTTTTAAGTTTGCAAACACGATTTCCACTTGTTTCTTTTGATCAAATATCTTCAAAACACTTAAATAACAATAAAGTTTTAACCTTTAACACCAAAAATGAAATTTGAAGTTATTCGTAATAAGCTATAAACTAAGAAACGAGATGAACAACGATTTGAAAAACTATAAAGTTCTAAACTTTTTTGCAAAATCTAAGCTTTTAAACACTATATCAACCTTAAAACTTTCCAAGCTTCAAGATTTGAGTAAAAGATACAAAGATGAACGCGTGAAAGTGAAGAAAACTATAAGAAAAAGTTTACGAGTAACTAAAAACTATCAAAACACGCTCCGAAAATCTAGTAGGCGATTGAAACCACTGTTAGGTCACCATAATGTATGTAACACAAGCATAACAATGATAGAATGATAAGAGAGAAAGGTAGTTTGGTCGATTACTTTCACAAGATAGAGTAAGAAAGGTTTAGTAGCATAAAGGAAAGAATCAACAATAATAAGAGTAGTTTACATGTCTATTTGTAGGAGAGGGTGTAGGGCAACACACCTAGACCCTTCTATGAGGCGTTTGGACCTTACACATAGGCCCATGGGCTTACTTCATAAGCCTAGTGATAAATACTAACATATAAGCCTAATTACTTAGCAACCTATTACATAGTTAATGAACGACACTTGATAATAGTTACACGTAATCCCAACAAAACCCAAACATAATTTTTAACACTTCGGAATCTGATGTAGACTAAATAACGAGATAACAAAAATCGGACCTGTTGATTCACACGAATACCAGGAACGATCCTACCAATAATCGTTGATTCACCCAATGCCGATTATAGGAATTCTTAACAAAGCCAAAATAGACTTTTGGTATTTCATAAACCGATTATTCCACATTACAAAGGAAGTCTTAAATAGGACTACAAAAGCGAAGCGGCCCTAGAAGACAAGCGGGTGAAAGTTATTACATAAACAAAGTCCAAAAAAACCCGAAAAAACACTAAAATGCAAATAACTCATAAAATAGAGTGTTTCGGGGCTCGAAAGTTCTAGAAACGGAGCCCCGTAGCCCAAGTTATGCCCATTTTAGTGAGGCCCCTTTTGTCACACGATCTTGGGCCTCCAGAAACATCATGGCCGATAATAGTTACATGTAATCCCAACAAAACCCAAACATAATTTTTAACACTTCGGAATCTCATGTAAAAACGAATTCTTATATGAAGTTTTGGTTTGTTTTGTGGATTGATACATATTTTTATTTTGGGTTTAGGGTTAGGGTAAGGATGATGATGAATTTCTAGTAGATGTGTGCGCTAATGGGGTTAAGATTAGTGTTTGAAGACGATGAATTTCTGGGTAATGATGAAGATGATGAATTTCTGGGTAAGCTAGTTAGTGTTTCAGACTTTAGTATATCATGAACTGATTATGTTTGTGTAAGCAAGTTGGTGGAAATGCAAGCAAGAAGTCTAGTATAACATGAAATGAATTTTGGATTTCAACACAATTCTTAAAACTAAAAAGAAATTATAAGTAAAGGCAAGTCGGTCATTTCATGTTATAAATAGGCAATCCATGTAGGCATGAATTACACATGTATAATTTATTAAATAAAAAAATGACTTGAAAAGCATCCGGTAATGTTGGTGATCTTAATAAGAAACAAACAAGTTTGGATGGCTTAAATGTTAATAAAAAAATAAGCGTTTCAAGTTGGCAATTTTTGAAAGATAGGTTAGTATTTTATGTGTTTTATCTTAAAAAAAAAGTATAGCCATTAAGGGAGTCGAAGTCAATTGCAAATACCTATAAAAAGTGACATTCAGCCATCAATACTACTCCCTCCTCCCCCACGAACCGCTAAACATGATGAACCAAAGAGGCAAACTCCTTCTCATTATCATGAACCCCCTGCAACTGAATCCTAAACTACCAACACCAAACTCCTTTGTTCTTTATAGAGTCTGAGAAACAAGATGGTATATATTTTTATTTAGGTTGATTTGTGTTAATTAGTGTTTTAAATACTCAATTATGGTTTAATATGTATAAATTTTTAAATATGAGTTTAGTATGGGCTTGCAATCAAAACCCCTAATTGAGGTTTTTGACCAACTGATTGTGATATGGTGAAATCGCTAATGGTGTCATGCTAGAGATGAAGTTGTTTAACATAAGTATATATTCCTTAAAATTAATCAGTAAGACCAAAAAGAAAGCAATTCAAATAAAAATGGTACTAGCATGGAGGACAAGTATGGGTTGTCCTAAATTAGACACAATTTTTAGGTGTTTAATCGGAAACTATGATTTTAATCATCACTGTTCTGTTATAGAGAACTTGAGATATTAAAGTGCTACACATGTACAAGTCAGAGAGTTCCTGCTGCATTAGTATTGTTTTAAGATATATGGTATAACTAGTATGCGATTAATAGTCTTTAAGTGCCTTATAATCAATGATCAACATTCATCATTTACACATAAAGCATAAACACCATACATTTAATTTGTAGTACTATAGATAAAATAGTGTTTACGTCTATGTTTTAAAGTTTAAGTTTAGCATTCAACGATCAACATTCATCATTTACACGTTGTGTAGTAGTGACACTTATTTTGGCCAAGTACAATATACAAGTTAACTAGCTAATAATAGAACATAATTCTCAAGCTTTGCTCTGACCGTGGGAAGTAGTGCAAAAAGAAAATGTCACGAAATTCTTTCCATGTCAGAGTTACCACATAAGCATCACCCCTTTTGGCTTGTTGTTGAGCCTTCCACCAGCTAAGGGCATTACCTTCCAATTGTAGCTTGCCAACCTAGCTTGAATTGATCAGCACATCCCAACACCTCAAAGATTTTCTCAATGTGAGCAATCCAGTTCTCTGCCTCAACTGGTGTGGTTGCGGAGCTAAAATATTGAGGTTTCTGCTTCCCGAACCTCTCCAACCAGACATGGATGTTAGTGGGCTGTGCATCACCACCTGAACCCTAACACCATTAGTAGCATTCTGATGGCTCTCATCAGTTAACCGAGCAGTAAGATCAGGTAACAATGCTGCAACTGCCTACACTACCGCCTCAGTAAAAGCAGGGTCAAACCAAGGTCGTCAGTCCTACGAGTGTTCACCATCTGAACGATAAACAAACGAATCAACGAAGACAAATTAGAGATTAAGATCGAAATTCAAAAGGTAGTGATTAAATCAAAAGGAAGCCTAATAGGTCTACCCAATCCTCACACAGGTCATAGCCTAAGCTCTACAGAACGTCCTTTAAGTTGATATACTGACCTAATAAAAACATAAAAAGAATATGCTAATGTAATTTATATCGAAAAAACATCGTCGTAGCTGCATATGAAAAATATTAACGTACTTGCATCTCAAAGAAAGTAAAAATGCCACATTCGAGCTTTTTATTAGTCAACAACTCAAGTATGTCGGTTGAGTTAATTGCAAAGTAGGAATTTTCAACTTGCCGAAAGACCTTATGAACATGAAGATTGTATAGCTCAACACAATCTTTACCCCTAATCATCTAGTGATTATAGCTATCCAAAACACTCTTAGGTCTATGTAACTTTATAGGAGGTTTTAGATCGTTTAACTTTTTTCTATACGCAACTCTTTTTTTCAGCCTGCACATGCAGCGGTATTAGTATGATGTCATTATACCCAAGGATATAAAGGTCTACTCGAGTTTAAAAACAAGTATGCCCTTTAGTATTAGATAAGAGTTTCTACTTTCTTTAGGAAATAGAAGGAAAATGTGGATTTATAAGATATTGTTATATTTCAATACATATAGTAGGTATAATGTTTTAGAATTTAATCGCTTGTTAGGTTTAGTTTGTTCTGCAATCTTATTTAGCGCCATTTTGTGCTTGGTCGTTTCTTCTAAGTTTTTTTTCTTGTTCATAGGTTCTTGAGTGGTATCTTTTCCTCTTTTCTTGCTATACTTCAAATACTTTTTGATGTTGAGGCAACACACTCTTAGTTGGCGCTCTTGATATTGGGGTTTTAGCTAATCCCTACAAAGTCAATTATATGCGGATTAATAAAGCTTAGTACAATGACACAAAGAGAGATTCCACATATTTAATACGGTAAAACGAGCATAGCACTAATTGGCCATTGAATAAAGCGTTTTAATGTGTTCAAAAGAGTAGGGAATTCATCATCCGGCAGGGAAAGCTCCATACTTTTATGAATACAACAACTTGGATAACTGACACCTTCATTTGCCCCTTTAGTAATTTCTTTCCATGTATAAGACCATCTCTAATTGGAAATACCGTCGCAGTAGCACATGTGACCTTATCCTGAGTGGAAGGAAACATATTTAAGGACGTACAAACAACAATAGGTTTCCTCCTACATAAAATGTAGCAAGTATTGAATTAATTACGTGTATGTAAGTATGTATAATATTTATTATATATAAACCATCAAGACTAATATTCCGTACAAGAACAATATTCTGGGTTTACCAAATTGATTGTAAATGTGTCTTCTCATATCTTAACTTACAGTATGCAACATCTCATTTCTTCACTTACATTATGCAATATACACATTTGTAGAATTCAAAAACCAAAGAAACTTTTACCTTTATGCAATTTAACTTGATGATGCTTGTGGTCGAGGTGACACTCTATCCCGGCAACTCGACCTCATCTTGCCGAGGCAAAAAGCCCCTCGTTAGACTCTGACCGTATTTCCCTCCTCATTACCTCCAAAAACTCGCTTGACTTAATTGCTTCTTTTACTTTTTTCATCACTGGATTCTCTATCTCTTCACAATCTTGCCGATGTTGATAGGTCCTCTTTTCCTTATATATATATATCCTTATATTCCTTTTTTATATCCAAAATTAGTCCCTACCCCTAGTGCGACCACCGTGCTCTGGTCCCATCACCATTATTAACGGATCTTCTCCTGTTTTAGATTTAATAGTCCCTTTAGACAACTGTTGGCTTGCAATTTTTATATGTTCAAAAGTAAAATGGAAAAAAAATTACCATGTCCTTCGAAAGATTAACTAACTCAGAAAGCAACGTCTTATTCCCGTTTTTGTCAAGGGGAGCCCTAGCCAAATAATAATTGCTCCCACAAATTTCTAGTATTTTATGAAGTTCTGTTGCTTTATTTGGGTTATTCCTTTCCTCTTCCAACGTTTCTTCAAAACCACAATACCCCTTTGGTCCTAAGGGGGCCGATTCATTTGATATTGTTTTCCACGCCCACTCGCTTCTGCACGCATTTTCTTCTAATAGGAATAATGACGAATTAGAAACAAGGAAAAATAATAATATATCATAGTAATACAAAAGTTAATGAAACCTACATGTTTTGCATGTGTATTGTCTTTCTTACATAATTCTTTCCACGCATGAGGGTCTATATGTGTCCATTTGTCCACAGGAGATACGTTCTTAAGCATGAATTTACCTCGTAATTCTGTTTTCCATGCCTTCCACATACTGCCACATGATAGAAGTGTAGGGACTTTGACATCATCATTTTCAAGTCCAAATTGTGTCTCGAATGATTTAGGTTATTATTGTTAATACATGTACTAGTTAGAGTATATTGTCATTAACGCTTTTAGATATTATACTTTGATATCCAACCATAAAATCACTCTTTATCCATCACATGCTTCGAGTCCTCTTTGAGAATAGAAATCAACCTTTAGGTACGAGTTCCCATGTACTTTCCATATAAGTTTTGCCACTTACCTCTGACTTGACCTAACGGATTGAAATTAACAACTTCACCTGGTGGAAGATCTTGAATTTTATTGATTCCTTTGAAATTAACAGCTATACCCCATATTTTTTTATTGATACACACGCCACAAAGCCACACATTTTGAATAAAAAATTATGACTATTGGCAGCCTAATAACTTGAAATAATCATATAATCCCAATTCTTTTGTACAAACCATTAATAATCACATAACCGACACTAACCAAACACAAAACAAGCACTAACCCTAAACAAACGCTAACCCTAACCACAAAATCAACGCAAAAATCATATTTCACAAGAATCAATTAGGGTTTGGTAACTCGTAATCGGGAACAAAAGAGTTCAATAAGCATGAACTTACCATAACTTAGATGGAGATAGTTACGGATGGAGATGCGTGCGCATATGTGTGTGTGTGCGGGGAGGATATGTATGGTGAAGATGAAGATCGATGTTTAATTTGTGTGGGTGTGATAGGTTTTCATTTGTGTATATGTGTGTGTGAGTGTGATGGTTTGATATGTTGTATGTGTTAATATTGTATTTGTATAAAATGTATATTTGTATTTGTATTAAAAATGTATGGCACAAAAACCAAGAAATAGTATCAGGCATAAAAAATAAAAAAAGTTGTACTTGTTACTTAATAGGTCGCCTAAGAAATAAATTAAGTGGGACCAGTCGCCAAAAATCATGTACTATTATAATATTTTATTAGATTTTACTTAAAAAGACAAAAAAACAAGTCACCTCGTGTATAGTTGGACCAAGTCGCCCAAGAAAGTGCATAGAATAATAGCTTACACACTAGTACTTGTGTCTTAAACAAAAAGTACTAGTGTAGAGACACGTGTCAATTTTTTATGGAAGTCGCCCAAGCTCTCCTGAGACGATCTTCGCCATGGGCATTTAGGGAAATAAAAATTTTTGAGGCATATGGAGTACATGGGTATGTACTTGTGGGGTAGTTGTGGAATTACCTTTTTGGTAAATTAGTTAAACTCACAATGATGTTGCAATACTTTATTTATCTATATTTCTTATTAGCCATGTTATTAGTAATCTTGTTAATTTATAGTTGGGAAAATGGTCTAAAAAGGCATCCTACTTGCCACTTTTTTATTTTGTAGGCATCAAACTTTTAATTTTCCTATTGTAGCATCCAACTTTCTTAATTTTTCTATTTGTAGCATGCAACTTTCTTAATCATCCTATTGTATGCATCCAACTTCCTTAATCTTTGTATTCGTAGGCATCCAACATCCTTAATTTTCTATTGTCACCTCACTCTTTTTCGCCACGCCTACAATAGGAAAATTAAGAAAGTTGAATCTTCTGATACAGAAAATTAAAGTTTGATGCCTACAAAAAAAAAGTGACAAGTTGGTTGCCTTTTGCACCATTTCCTTTATAGTTTCAAATTAAATTTGAGGAATTCCATTAGTTTGTAGTATTTTAGACCTTCATGTCACTACATCCTTCCATTTGTTAATATATTTGACATCGTTCTGGGATTTGTCTCTGAATGGTATTTATTCACGAGGATAGCTATTCGAAAATATATCTTACTTTTCACTTGTTTTGAGTTGTATGTAGCATCGTTTCAATCGGACTATTTAATATTTAACTTTTTGAATTCGATTATTGTGTGTATCAGTTGAAGTATTTTTGGGTATTGAATAAAGCATTTTTAGGAACTGATTGAAGCATTTTGGGAATCAATACATAGAAAAACGAAATTCAAAAAGTTAGTCTGATTGAAACGATGCTACATACAACTCAAAAAATTGACAAGTAAGATACATTTTCGTAACATTAACCCTTTTTTCATGTATGGTGTTGCTGTAGATGGATTCAAACACTTTTGTAAGGAAGGCCAAATATACATATCATGTGAAAGGAATTAGATAACTTTTCCTTGGTACAACATCTTAAAAAAGTAATGACTTTTGCTCTATTTGCCATTTTAAATACATAATTGTACTTTTTAATGACCAACATTTGATAGTTTGAATGGCTTTGTAAAACTACATATTGTGGCATGTATGGTCTATGTGCTTATCAAAATACCTGACATTGCAACAGAAAGAGAGCTTTAGGAAGAAGTGTTGAGGAATAATCGTGATCATGGTGACTGACACTCAAAGAGGGAAATTCACCATGGAGGATTTGTAATAGACAGGGAGAATCATCGGTCATATTGTTTATGTTAGGAACAGGTTCCGAGCCACAATGGCCAAACATATCTGAAAGATGTAGAACATGATGACAATGGTCGATTTTTACAGGTAACACCCTTTGTTGAATAAATTGTTGTTTAATTTGTTGAGAATCAGTCCCTTCCCCACCCCGAACTCACACCCGCGAACACCAATCAAAACGGCAAGATTGGCTTTCAATGCTTTGTATATTAACAGGAAGGAAACTGAATACATACATACATGTGAAACCTACTGCTATTTATAATACAACTAAAACTAAGCAAAGTAGTGCATGAAGTTGTGAGGCCATGATTCCTAAAATATCTCCCACGTACTCCTCATAATACTCAGTCACCAAAGACTATATCAACTCTTTTATTCACATACCAAATGCAGCAACCCAATTACCAATCCATTGACCCACATACTTGGCCATCAAGATTATACCCAACATAATTGACTAATAACCATGATTGTTGTAATTTTACGTCTTACCTTTCTAACCGAACAAAATAGTAATTAATTTAACCAAAAACCCACACAAATCACGTAGCATTTGCATAATTAAATATTAGCTACTAGCTAGCGTATTTAGGCATTTCCCTTGCATTCAATTTAGTTGCTACAATCGGATAAACTTTTACGTGTGTGTAGTTCGTTAGCTGTTAGTCTCTTCTGGTCATGTTTAGCTGATTGGATTGGATCACAGACACGTATCACATTTTGTGATTACATGTGATTTTCATGATATCAAAACACGTTTTTTCTAAACCATATTGCTTCTCGTAGTTTTTCCCCACATCTGTTTGTATATCACCATTCTCCGTATTCATGCAACCTATTTTCTTCGGCTTTTATTACGTACTTTGCTAATGAATATGGCTGGAGGAGTAGATAAAACTAAATGCTGTATATATTTTTGGCTAGCAAATTGCTAATCATTACTAACAAATGGTTTACTATTTGTTCATTATATTATGTGTTCGCTCACTTTTTGCAGCTTCAAGTCATGCAACGATGACATTCAACAAAACATGTCCTAAAGTACTGTCAACAGACACAAGGCGCTTGTGAAAGCAATAGCATCACTTGAGCTGCACCGATAGTCAGATATTTAACTCTGGACAAGCATCTTTTTATGCAAAAATATTTTATTAAATTTAGGTAGTCAGTTTGCTCAAAGATATCATATTCAGTTGATATTATTAATTAGACATCAAGTGTATTTAATGTGAAATTGTTGAACTTAAGTAAAATTTTGACGTTTTGGGCAGTTTCCCACTTCGTCCTACATACGTTTTGAGAAAATGAAGCAGATCTTAAGGTGCTGGTTGTTTTGATTTATCATAAAAAAAGTGTTCCACCATTTTAGCTTATAAATGAGAAAGAGGCAAAGAGCTGCTGTCGAAGGTGATATGTCTATAAATTAAACAAGTCAACAACAAATTATTCAAATGTTTAGACTTTAGATGCCTATGCTTAACATACTGTCATCGTGGTTAAGGCATGTAATGGAGTGTTTAGATATTTCATCTTGCAACCAGTTAGTGACGCTGTGACGCCCCATGGCATTGTGCTTTAGCGCAGCCTACGACGGAACTTAATGACGGCAGGGTCCCCCTCCCTAAAAAAGAAAACCTGTAAATTGTTTTCATATTTTAGTGCTAAGAAATATTATTTACAACACGATACCCGTACGATGCGGCGACGGATACTCTGTGACTATATTTTCTGGCTATGTAATGTTATACGGTCATACATTTTTCTTTGACAATTAATTTGCAAAATAACAATAACTTTAGTTATGACAGTAGTATAATTCCATCTCATGTTAACCGAAGCTACCAAAATGTCTAGAGTCTCGGGTAGGTGTAAAATGTCTTGTATTATGTTTTTATTCGAGTCATTTAGATTGATTAATGCGAATGCCAGCGTTAAGTGGGTACCCATGTATGGATTTTTATAATAGATAGGTTGGGACAAGGCTTGGTTTTAATGGTCTATTACAAGCCTTTAATGGGCTGTTATAACTTGCAAGTATGTATCAATGTTAGAATTTAAGAAAATTATGGGTCATTAAAAGCTTTTTAGGGCAGTTACAAGACTTTCTAGGCTTTTAATTATATGTGCATGTATTGATTTTTCATAATAAAAGTAAGACAAATATTTCTTATAATGGAAATGTTTTTGGTCTTACAATTTTAAGACTACCTCTTTTAGCAAGTCCCAAATCTATTATAAAGTAGTATAGATGATGGGTTCGAACATAAAGTATAAAAATACATTGGATATTAAATTTTTCTGCCCAACACTTAAATGTATTCGGATCCAAAAATTATCAATCGAGACCACAAACGGTTCGTGAGTTTTGTAGCCGACCGACTGATTGGGACATCCGGCTCATGGCCGGCGAGTTAGCGATGGCCGACCGGGCGGTCGATTGCTCACCGCTACCGCCGCCTAAGTTGAATAGCTGTATTTTTTGGTGAAAGTGTATTTTTAATAGTGTATTAATTGTATTAAATGAGTAGCGGTGTTTTTTAGTTTTATTTGTGCTTTGTGTATTGTACAATAAGTATTATGACTTGTAAATTAAGATTAAAAGGAGATAGATTCATTCCTACATTAATATATCTTATTAAACAAATTGAAACTTCATAATTATTTTTATTCATCCACTACTCATCATCTTCTAGCTCTTATTGAATAAACTTTTTATTTGTTTATTTGTGATTGGTTAAAGCATCGGTTACAAAAGCTTTAGACATTTATTTATGTATTGATATTGATATAATGTGATTTAACAAATATTTTTACCAAGTGTTTCAATTCTGTAATTCTATGTCTTCTATTTATTCTTTTTTTTTGAAATGGCTAACTTCAATTAGAAAAGAAAACACTAGCCAAAGGCTAGAAAATACAACCCGGGATTCATAAGCCAGTTAGTCCAACTACTAACTAACTTTTTACTACGATTACAAATCCATAAGAAAGATAACTCCTTAATGGAATCTACTATACCATCTTTCCGAGTAGACTCATTTTAAAAATTTTATCGCTCCCTGAACCGCCAAATACTCCAACAAGAAATGAGGCAAACAACTTCAATAACTTTTTCTTCTTAGCCACCAAGTTGTCATATCGATCCAAAGAAGAAGATCACCAATTGAGTTGGTTCTGTAGGAGTAATACCAAGCCAAACAAAAATAACATTCCAAATATCTACGCAACAATGCATGTCTTGAACAAGTGCGAAGAGTCTTCAAGCTCGTTATTACAAATTGGACACAAAATATCGGGGACATCGATACCTCGAGTGCAAGATTTGTCCGAGTAGGAGTTTATCAAGCGCGCACGCCAAACGAATATGTTAACTTTTCTTGGAACAAGAGAGTTCCACCGAGTTACCGTATGGTTGTTTGGAAGAATATTAGCATCTATCCATTTTCTAGTGACGTTAACTGAGAATATGCCATGTGTATCCAGATTCCAATGCCATGAGTCTATCGTATCCGAGCATGTGAATCTTTGTAATCGATTCATTAGATCATCTAATTGAGCTTGTTCATATCCTCCTCTTATTTGTCGCTCCAACTCCAAAACCAATCACCATTATTCCATTTTTCAAAGAACCATACATTGTTTATGATTTTCCAAAGCATAAAGACGAGGATCTTGATTCGAAAAGAATGATACCATCCAACAATCCTCCCGAATTTCGTCAAGAGCCATCTCCAATTTTACGTTGGAGAGTATCATGATTAATAAGGCCTTTATCTACAATCTAAATATCGAGCAACTATTCTAGCCCAAGGCTTGGGACACGAGACTCGAGGAGTAGCATCTACAATGCCACCATGAGAACCGTATAAGGTTTTTATAACATGAACCCAAAGCATCGAGCCATTGTTTACAAACCTCCACCACCATTTGAGAAGCAAAGCGATATTAAAAGCTTCAAGGTCGCCAATTCGAGACCCCATGATCCAAATGAGCCAAAACTAAGTCCTACTTAATCCATGAAATCTTCTTGACATCATCATCACTTCAAAAAATCTAGACCGAATTCTTTCTAGATTCTTTACGACGATGAATCGCATAACAAATAAAGATAAATAATAAATGCCAAGCGAGCCTGTAATGCATTTTATCAACATTGACCTTCCCCAATTGATAATGAAATAACTTTCCATCTAGACAATTTATTTTTGAATCGAGAGACGAGCCCATCCCATGCTTTTACTTTGGACATGCAAGAGGCAAGAGCCCACCGAAGCCCAAGATAAATGAAAGGCGCTTACGGAAGAATACGAAAATCAGAAGCCAAAGAGGAAATTTCGTTGGCTGTAACCCCAATGCCGTATATATTCGATTTATGAAGGTTTATTTTTAACCCCGATGACATGTAGAAGTAATGAAGGATTATGAGCAAATTTCGAACATTGGAATGAGACCATTCTCCCATGAACATTACATCATCTGCATAAAGAAGATGAGATAAATGCAAATCATCATTTCCAATTCTTAAACCATGAAACAAACCTGCATCCTTTGCATCTTCCATCGCAACATGAAGGGCCTCCATAACAATTATGAATGTAAAAGGAGATAGGGATCTCCTTGTCGAAAACTCGTGGAGTCTGAATTCATTAGTCGGACTACCGTTAATGAGAATGGAGGCTCGCATGAATGCAAACAAGCACGAATCCAATCTCGCCATTTCTTCTGGAAGCACATGAACTCCATAGTGCGATCAAGAAAATCCCACTAAGAGAATCAAAGGCTTTTTCAAAGTCTACTTTAGAATCATGGCTCTTTTCTTTTTTCTTGTACCATCCAAGGATCTCATTCACCATCATTGGACCGTCAAGAATTTGACGACCTTTTATAAATGTTGTTTGCTCCATACTAACCAATTTAGTCTATAACTTTTGCAAGACGTAAAGCCATAATCTTAGCAATAATCTTATCTTTGAATACCGATAAGACTTATTGGACGATAATCTCCCACACACATCAGATTAATCACCTTAGGAATTAATGCGATATAGGAAGAATTACATCCCGAAGGAATGAAGCTAGTTGAAAAGAATTCTGAGACAAAATTGAAAACATCATTTTTAAATATATCCCAATACCTTTTAATTAAAGAGAAGGTGAATCCATCCGGCCCAGGGGCCTTATCGTTTCCGCAGCTCCAAACCGCCTCTTTGAGCTCTTCCATACTGATGGGAGAAGTAAGATCGTGACATTGTTGTTCATTAAGCGATTTATACAAAGGACTTCGAGATTGAACAACAATGGTGTCTAACCGAGAGAATTTAGCTCGAAAGTGGTCCAAAAAAATCTCCTTAACATTACAAGCATCGGTTATCCATTCACCTTCCCATTTTATACCTCTAATAGCAAGATAACGTCTCTTACTATTTAAAATACCATGAAAATATCTGGAATTCTCGTCCCCTTCTATGCTCCATTTTATCTTTGATTTTTGAGCAATATCTTTCATATCTTTTGAATCCAACAAGTTAAGATTCACATGGGCACGAGATCTAGAAGCTAAGTCATTGGGGTCTGCAACTCCCTGATCAATCTTTTCCTCCAAGCATTTAATTTCTGAAAGCAATACATTCTTAGTATTTTGACGTTGAGTTTTGATAACAGACCACCAAGATTTTATAGCCCCTTTTAAGTACTTAAGTTTATTTTTGAAATTTATGGCTGCACTATGATGAGAGACTTGATATCCATCACTCCAACCCGAATCCAAGACATCTTTAAATCCTTTCTTATCCATCTAGGAATTAAAGAACCGAAAAGATGAAGGACCAAAGTCAACTATTGTTTGAGTCAACAAAATTGGCCTATGATCCGACACCGTATTATCGAGAGCAATGGATGAAATATTCGGGAAAGCAAGTGCAACCCCCTCCGTGATAAAGAATCTGTCCAACTTACTCATTTTAGCACCATTTGATGTTAATCTGGTAAAAGCAAAACCACCCATCGGAACCTCCATAATACTTACGGCATTTATGAAAGAATTAAAGTCGTCAGCTTCGCGTTGGGAAAATTGGCATCCTCTTTTTTCAGACTTATCCCTTACCACGTTAAAATCTCCGAATATGATGTAATCACCTTCATTATTGTGCATATAGGAACCCGAGTCTCTTGAATCCCCTAAAATCTCCGAAAAGTTTCCCCAAACACTTCTTAAAACAAAATTATTAGCCGTAGGAACCCGAGTCTCTTGAATCCCCAAGAATGACACCTTTCTTTCAGAACATATTTTGGAAATACGCCTCCTTTTCACCTTATCCCTATACCACATGAGTTGATGGATGTAATATTCATTTATGAATAGCCGAATCACTCATGCCATTTATCAGTTTATCCAATGAGATTTTGCAGCCTTCCATGTCATGACCCAATGCAATACCAATGTCGATGAACCGGGACATGTCTTCAATCAATGAGTTAGCATTATGATTGACTTTTTTACCTCCAATACTTCTTGTAGAAGTTGCTGAGTATGAGGACACAGGAACATCCTTGTTATCGATATTATCATCATTAGTCTTTTCTCCTTGATAAGTTTCAAAACCTGGAGGTTTTGAAGGACTTGATTCCAAAGAAATGCATGTTTCAGGTGCTTCTTCTTCATGTTTGTTATCAACTTGGTCATCTGTGTTCGGCTCACTTTGCATATTGTCTTGCTCCAAATGAGCATCATCCTGTTCAACATCTGTCAAATCATCTTCAGTTATTTTTCCAACTTCACCTGGAGATTCGCTTGATTCTTCATTTGAAGTGGATTCAAAATCACCTTTACTTTCTTCTAGTGGGTTCAACTTTTCTTCTATGCATGATTACGTGGTTCAACTTCATTATATGCAAGAGTATTGTAACATTTATGATTAATATGATTAAGTAGTAAAGTTTCGGATACACAATAGTATACCATAATCGGATCGATATTTTGTTAAAACACGGAAGTGCATTTTACACTTCAAATTATTTCGGCCCCTTTAAAAAAATTGTTCAAGTTCCGTTACTGAGCACAACCTAAAACTTGCCTAGTATATTTATACGAAGTATCATTAACAAAATAGCGCATTCTTTTTATTTTTCTGTGTTTGTGTGCTACATAAACTTAATGAAAGAATATTTTAATCAATCAACAGAATCAACACAATATATTTCATCAATGCAAAGGTTGAAAGTTAACACAAAAAATAGTAATTATTTACTATCTTTGACCAATTAGTAGAATAGTTACTATGTTATACTTTTAGAAAATATATTTGCATTAATTGTGTATTGTTTAGAATGCTTATAAATTGACAAACTTCAGCAACTTTGTAATTAACCTTAAGTCTCTCATTAGTCTTAATTCTTTGTTAGCTTAATCATGAAAATCACCATGCTAAGTGTCTGTTTTCTTTTTGTACTTGCTGTACAAAAGGATTTATATTCGATCGAAGCCTCGAGAGTGAGAATCGTGCCACAGGGATCCGTGCCTAGCCCTGGCGCAGGGCACAAGGTCACAAATACACTTGGTTGGCTCGACCACAAGGAATCAGGCCAAGCCCCAGGAGAGGACACGGTGCCCCACCTAGTGTCCCTAATACACCTGGTTGGCTTGCAGAAAGGAATCTGGGCGAGCCCTGGAGAAGATCACGGTGTCCCACCTAGTGTTCCAAATCCACCGGTTGGCTTGCACAAAGGAATCTGGGCCAAGCCCTCCAGGAGAAGGTCATGGTGTCCCACCCAGTGTCCCAAATCCACCCGGTTGGCTCGCACAAAGGAATCAGGACCAAGTCCCCAGGCGAGGGCACAAGGTGCCAAACCCACGGGTTTTCTCGTTGACATGCCAGAAAAGTGATCCGTGCCTAGCCCTGGCATTGGTCACAAGGTCCCAAATACACTTGGCTGGCTCAACCGCAAGGATTCTGGCCCGAGTCCTGGTGAAGGCCACGGTGTCCCACCTGGTCCTGGTGGAGGCCGATCATAAACAGTAGCATTTTCAAATTTCTAGTGTTATTTTCAACGTTATAATTCTGTTTGATTGAGCTTAATGTTATTTAGTTATTTGAGTTAAAGACCTATCTATGTAATGAAAAATCCAGGAATTCATGGAGTAAACTTTATTTATCTCAGCATCATCTTTTGTCAGTTGTATTTGCTTTTTTTTTTTTTTTTCATTTGAAGTTTAGCAAATCCATATATGTTTGGTTACGTTTTCACTGTATATATATGCATGTATGCTGAACTATGCACAGCACAATTAATCTGCTCTAACAAGATTGTATCAATATGTGATTACAAGCAGTGTATCATTTAGCTTTTACATTTACATTTTATATATTAGACGACAAATATGACCCGAACCCACACACGGGGTTGGAGTTAGTGTATGTGTGATTGACCTGATAAAGGAACATGGTGGTTTGATTAGGAAGGCAACCTTGAGTTTCCAAGCATCATCCCCATGATCCCATATTTTGTGGCATATATTATAATCATGCTTGATCACCAACATATTAGTTTACAGGCTAAAAAAAGGACTGAGGCTTCCTTATTTTGTAATATGAATACACACAAATATACGAGGGCTCCAAATTGTTCCAGTTATGCTTCTCCTATAACTACCTAAAGAATCTTTTGTTTCTGCCATTTACATTGTGTTGTGATCGTTTTGCTGATGACATACAACATGGGTCTCAATTCAATCTAGGGGTGTAACCGAGCCGAGCCAAGCACGAGCTTGACAAGGCTCGAACTCGGCTCGAAAAAAAAAACTAGGCTCAAGCTCGGCTCGATAGCTAGTCAAGCTTTAATCATCTAGGCTTAAGCTCGGCTCGATTTAGTTTCGATCAAAGCTCGAGCTTTGCTTGAAAAGCTCAAATATATATATGAATACATGATTACACATTTACATCCTATTCCAACTCTGAACAAGTTGATTAAGGAGTTGGACTTGAGACTCGAAAAAGAAGAACAAATCAAAGACCAATGAATAAAACCATATAAAGACCCTATAAAATGTTGAAAATTTAGTGCACTTGTGGGATTAGTTCACCTTGTAATGGGTTAGGAGTGCAGTGTACACCCATGGGTCCACTGAACACCACGACTCTAATAGTGGTTTGTATTGGTAGTGTTAGTAGAAAGTAATCTTTGGTGGAAAATCTTAGCAGTAGAAATGCTGCTGGTGGAAATCTTGATCTTGCTTGTAGCAGCTTTGACCTATTCAAGTGGCATTTTCAAGCTGCAATGACCACATTTAATTGGTCATGTAACCAATAACGGCTATAATGGGGAAAATTATGAGGCTATTAATGGGCCGATTAATACTCATAATTCCATTTGACTAGCTAAGAGTAACCTCCTATATATAGGAGATCTGATTATGCATGAAGAACACACATAAAACTATTAACACTTATAAGCGCAAGGGTTATTGATTTGTGCCTACTTCAATAACATACATTTGGTCTTATCCCAAGTAGATATTCGTGTAACCCAGGCATTAGGGTCGAATAGTTTACTTTGGAAAGTGATCACACGATTCCAAGTGATATCCGGTAACCACCTAGTGGTATTTGTTTCTGTGACTTGATACTTGTTTACTGCGACATTGATTATCTTACCACGCTGCAGGAGCTACACTAACAATCAAAGTAAACTATTTTGTGATAATCAATGCTCGTGCTTTGCAATGAAACACATGGCTTCAAACTTTGCCAAACTTGATAAGTTTGAAGGGTGGACTTTAGGAGGTGGCGAAGAAGATGCACTTCTTCTTTGTCAAGCATGAGTGTGGTGTATGTGCTAACTACACCTATTCACGATGATGGGATGATGCTCTTGTGGAGCATATCGGAGGAGGAGAAAATGGGAGAATGATGACTACATTTGCAGAGGTCTAATTCTCGATGGTATGTCGATTCTCTTTTGATATTTATCGAACTTTGAATCTTCAAAGAGCGTAGGATTCCTTGGATGCCAAATATATGGTGAGGATGCATCAAGTAAGAAGTTTCTTGTAAGTAATTTCACAAATTACAAAATGACTGATTCGAGACCAGTCATGGAACAATACAATGAACTTCTTGGAATACTTGGAAGGTTTACACAACACAATATGCACATGGATGAGGCTATTCAAGTCTCTTGTGTTATTAATAAACTTCCTCCTTCTTGGAAATATTTCAAGCATACCTTGAAACATAAGAAAGAGGAATTAACTCTGGTTGAGTTGGGTAGTCATCTGCGCATTGAGGATTCTCTCAAGGTGCAGGATAATGACAAACCAAAGGGTAGCAATCTTCTTTGGACCATCTGTTGTCAATATGGTAGAGCATAACAACTCCACCAGTACATGATAACAAAGGCAAGCGCAAATATCATGACAACACAAGGGCATATCTAACAAGAAGGCAACACCTACTTGTTGGAAATGTAACAAAATCGTCACATTAAAAGGGGCGCAAAGGTGTTAAAGTTGGTGGTAAAGCCAATGGATCGGGCACTAATGGTTTAGGGGTGGTGGTTCTTCCAACTCATCGAAGGTCGAGAATATGGTTAATAAGTCTTTTCAGGTTACTATGTTACATATGTAGCGAATCTCATTATGTGCGGGATGATGATGTTGCGTGGTGGGTTGACTACGGTGCAACAGTTCATGTGTGCAAAGATAGAAGTCGGTTCAAGACTTATGAGTCCTTTGAATGATGGTTCTATTCTTCACATGGGAAATGAGTCAATGACCTTGGTGCATAGTCGTGGTTGTGTAGACCTTAGGTTTAGTTCGGAAAGATTGTAACTTTGTTTAATGTTATTCATGTTCCTGCAACAGTTCATTGTATTGCACCAGAGTCAACACCTACTTGTTCCTGATATAGGGATTATGCATAATCCTTATTCATGTTCCTGATATAGGGATTATGCTTGTGTTTTTCATGCATAATCCTTATATCAGGAACATGAATAACATTAAACAAAGTTACAATCTTTCCGAACTAAACCTAAGGTCTACACAACCACGACCATGCACCAAGGTGTTGACTCATTTCCCATGTGAAGAATAGAACCATCATTCGCTGACTCATAAGTCTTGAACCGACTTCTATCTTTGCACACATGAATCTGCACCGCAGTCAACCCACCACGCAACATCATCATCCTCAAGACATAATGAGATTCACTACATATGTAACATAGTAAATCGAAAGACTTATTAACCATATTCGACCTTCGGTGAGTTGGAAGAACCACCACCCTAAACCATTAGTGCTCGATCCATTGGCTTTACCACCAACTTTAACACCCTTTGCATTCCCTTTAATGTGACCGCTTTGCCACATTTCCAACAAGTAGGTGTTGCCTTCTTGTTAGGATATGCCCTGTGTTGTCATGATATTTGCGTTGCCTTTGTTATCGTTGTACTGGTGGAGTTGTTATGCTCACCATATTGACAACAGATGGTCCAAAGAAGATTGCTACCCTTTGGCTTGAAACATTATCCCGCACCTTGAGAGAATCCTCAATGCGCAGATGACTACCCAACTCAACCAGAGTTAATTCCTCTTTCTTATGTTTCAAGGTATGCTTGAAATATTTCCAAGAAGGAGGAAGTTTATTAATAACACAAGAGACTTGAATAGCCTCATCCATGTGCATATTGTGTTGTGTAAACCTTCCAAGTATTCCAAGAAGTTCATTGTATTGTTCCATGATCGGTCTCGAATCACCATTTTGTAATTTGTGAAATTACTTACAAGAAACTTCTTACTTGATGCATCCTCACCATATATTTGGCATCCAAGGAATCCACAGCTCTTTGAAGATTCAAAGTTCGATAAATATCAAACAGAGAATCGGATATACCATTGAGAATTAGACCTCGCAAATGTAGTCATCATTCTCCCATTTTCTCCTCCTCCGATATGCTCCACGTAGCATCATCCCATCATCGTGAATAGGTGTAGTTAGCACATACACCACACTCATGCTCGACGACAAGAAGTGCATCTTCTTCGCCACCTCCTAAAGTCCACCCTTCAAACTTATCAAGTTTGGCAAAGTTTGAAGCCATGTGTTTCATTGCAAAGAAGCAGCCATTGATTATCACAAAATAGTTTACTTTGATTGTTAGTGTGTAGCTCTGTAATGTGGTAAGATAATCAATGTCGGCGTAAACAAGTATCAAGTCACAGAAACAAATACCACTAGGTGGTTACGGATATCACTTGAATCGTGATCACTTTCCAAAGTAAACTATTCGACCCTAATGCCCGGGTTACACGAATATCTACTGGGATAAGACCAAATGTATGTTATTGAAGTAGGCACAAATCAATAACCCTTTGCGCTTATAAGTGTTAATAGTTTTATGTGTGTTCTTCATGCATAATCAGATCTCCTATATATAGGAGGTTACTCTTAGCTAGTCAAATGGAATTATGAGTATTAATCGGCCCATTAATAGCCTCATAATTTTCCCCATTATAGCCGTTATTGGTTACATGACCAATTAAATGTGGTCATTAAGCAGTTGAAAATGCCACTTGAATAGGTCAAAGCCACATAGCAAAGACCAAGATTTTCCACCAAAGAGATTTCTACTAAGCGATTTTCCACCAAGATTACTTTCTACTAACACTACCAATACAAACCACTATTGTAGTCGTGGTGTTCAGGGACCTTATGGGTGTACACTCCGTACCTCCTAACCCATTACAAGGTGTGAACTAATCCCACAAGTGCACTAAATTTTCCAACATTTTATAGGGTCTTTATATGGTTTTATTCATTGGGTACTGTATTGTATTTGTTCTTCTTTTCGAGTCTCAAGTCCAACTCCTTAATCAACTTGTTCAGGAGTTGGAATAGGGATGTAAATGTGTAATCATGTATTCATATACATATATTTGAGCTTTTCAAGCAAAGCTCGAGCTTTGATCGAAACTAAATCGAGCCGAGCTTAAGCCTAGATGATTAAAGCTTGACTAGCTATCGAGCCGAGCTTGAGCCTAGTTTTTTTTTTCGAGCCGAGTTCGAGCCTTGTCAAGCTCGTGCTTGGCTCGGCCTCACATACACCCCTAGATTGAATTGAGACCCATGTTGTATGTCATCGAGAAACGATCACAACACAATGTAAATGGCGAAACAAAAGATTCTTTAGGTAGTTATGGGAGAAGCATAACTGAACAATTGGAGCCCTCGTATATTTGTGTGTATTCATATTACAAAATAAGGAAGCCTCATCCTTTTTTAGCCTCAGAACTAATATTTTGGTGATCAAGCATGATTATAATATATGCCGCAAAATATGGGATCATGGGATGATGCTTGAAACTCAAGGTTGCCTTCCTAATCAAACCACCATGTTCCTTTATCGTGTCAATCACACATACACTAACTCCAACCCCTGTGTGGTTCGGGTCATATTTGTCGCCTAATATATAAATGTAAATGTAAAAGCTAAATGATACATCGCTTGTAATCACATATTGATACAATCTTGTTAGAGCAGATTAATCAGTCAGGTGCATAGTTCAAAGACATGCATATATATACGATGAAAACGTAACTAAACATATATGGATTTGCTAAACTTCAAATGAAAAAAAAAAAGCAAATACAATCGACAAAAGATGATGTCGAGATAAATAAAGTTTACTCCATGAATTCCCGGATTTTTCATTACATAGATAGGTCTTTAACTCAAATAACTAAATAACATTAAGCTCAATCAAATGTAATTATAACGTTGAAAATAACACTAGAAATTTGAAAATGCTACTGCTTATGATCGGCCTCCACCAGACCGGTGGGACACCGTGGCCTTCACCAGACTGGCCGAATCCTTGCGGTTGAGCCGACCAAGTGTATTTGGGACCTTGTGACCAATGCCGTGGCTAGGCACGGATCACTTTTCCGCATGTCAACAGAAAACCCGTGGTTTGGCACCTTGTGCCCTCACTGGGACTTGGTCCCGATTCCTTTGTGCGAGCCAACCGGTGGATTTGGGACACCAGTGGGACACCATGACCTTCTCCCGGAGGCTTGGCCCAGATTCCTTTGTGCAAGCCAACCGGTGGATTTGGAACACTAGGTGGGACACCGTGATCTTCTCCGTGGCTCGCCCATTCCTTTTCTCTCAGAAGCCAACCAGTGTATTAGGGACACTGGGTGGGGCACCGTGTCCTTCTAGTTTTAAGCTTATAAGTGTTAATAGTTTTACGTTAGGAATTAGGAAAACTATTAACACTTATAAGTTTAAGGGTTATGTTAGGAATTAGAAATTCCGGTATTAAAGAGTCGGTCACCTCAAGTATTTGTAATCGTTAGAAAGCTCGTAGTCGTAGTTATTTTAAGTTAAGTAGTATTTAGTTAAGTAACACCGTGGAGGACGGACGGTCTTTACCCACTGTATGCCCGATCCACGACCCGATGTGTGGCGATTATGTAAGACTATAAATACTCTCTACCTTCCAAGGTAGAGTTGGAGCTCATAATAATATCTTTCACTTTCTCTCACTAAGTTCCCTAAACCTCTAACTTTCTCTCTAGAATTCCATCTATATGCTACTTTGTGTTATGGTTTGATGTGTATGTGAAAGTTATATCTTTCAATTGGTATCAAGAGCCAAGGTTAGATCATATCTTGCACATCTTTGGATTTCTAGTGGTTTTTAGGTGGTTTTGAGTTTGAAAAGTTTAGTGGTTTTGCATCATTTGGTTGATTTCTTGTGTTAAAGCTTGGATTTTGTTAGTACTTTTATGTTTAGAATCATCACAAGTGTTTAGGTTTTCATTTGGTAAGCTTGAATCATCTTGGTTGGGTTGTTTTGGATTGAAAAGTGATGTTTATATGGTTTTCTTGCTAGCGACTTAGCTCACTTGATTATTTTCTTCATAGCGACTTGCTTTACAAATTTGTAGCGAGTTACGCTTTTTAGTCCTAGCGAGTTAGATCTAGCGAGTTAAAGCACAAGTAGTGGACTCTCCACTCGAGTAGCGACTTGGTGGTAGCGACTTGGTCTCAGAGAGTTGCTCTTTAGCGACTTGTATCTTTAGCGACTTGAGTAGCGAATTGCTGCCAAAATTTTGCTAGCGACTTGAGTCTTAGCGAGTTACTACTTAGCGACTTGCATTTGTCTAGCGACTTGGGACTCTAGCGACTTGGGGGTGTAGCGAATTAGGTGTTAGCGACTTGGTTCAAGGGTTATAGCGACTTGGTTGATTTTTTACGAAGAAGAGGTTTGACCAAAGTTGACTTTTTACGTCAAAACTTCAAACGGCCATAACTTTTGATCCAGAACTCCGTTTTGTAAATACCGTCAAAACGAATCGAACAGCTGAATATTGTGAGGTTTCATGACGATGTCGTGAAACGAATTTTCGAGGCCCAAATCCTCCGAAAGGAAGTTATTGAGGTTTTAAGTTTTAGACCCAAAATTCTCCGTAAAACGCGTGCATCAACCAACCCAAATCTCAACCAATCAACATCTCGCTTATCCACAAACAATCATAAGACCTAACACACAATTGTCTATCATTGTATCGATCCATCATCATCTTAACACATTCCATTGGTCATTGCTTAACGGTTTGGTCTTGATTTTAGTAAAATCATGAAAGATTCTATTTCTGGTTTAAATCATAGACTTGTAAAATCCGTGCATTCTACCACATCATGTCTTACTCTCTTGACGAAGGATTTCGAAGTGCTTAAATTGTATGATGTTATGGACAACAATGATAATGAATGCTACATCGAACGATTAAAGATGCTTGAATTAATCAATGAGGATGTGAGATCTTCGTGTTCGAGTCCGAAGAAAGAGAATTGCACTGTTTAGACTACGTAATGCCATGCAAAGGAAAGTAGCATTGAACCTTATCATCTACTTCACTCACACCTCATGTTACTCACACCGATAAGAATGGAACGAACATGCATTGCCATTTTCCGTCAAGACTTATCCACATTAACGAGCGTTACTATTGAACTTAGAACAATTAGAACAACAACTTGATAAAGAAAAGGTTCAAAAGGGTAGTTCCAGGTCTTTGCACTTCAAGTGATCCACAACCAATTTCAGGTCATTCATAAGTAGGAATTCACATCGATTATGATCAAGAAATGGTAAAGTGTCTTTCAAGAAACACCTTTGGAATGGAAATTAGTGTGTTCATAGAGACACTTATCCATCTCATGGATAATGTGGAAGTATATTGAGGAAGTTACTCGTATGATGAAAAAGTGGATGAGTGTCAGTGCGATTGAGAGATTGTTGTGATAAGTTGGGTAATGTATCCGTTGATGAATCGGGTGTTCTTGAATGCGTAATGTCCGAGACAACAAATAATGATGAGTCGGGTAAAACACCAGATGATGGATCGATTGACACTGAATCTGAGCTCGAGATTGATAAGCTTGACACATCCAATGACCCAATGACTCTTGTTACACATGATGGATGCGGATATCGGACCGAAATTGAGCGGTGTCATGTAATGAGGTACCCTTTCTTGTTCAACATAGAGCATCCGCTAAAGTACTTAAACAAACTGATCATGATCTTGAACATGACTTTCATAAATGTTACATTCGAGGGCTGAGTCCGAGATTAAGTGTTTCAAAACAAAAGATATGGTTGATAAGAAGGCTTTTGATGAACTTTCAAACAAATTCTCATATCTTGAAAACATTGCATTTCACTTGAAATCGCGATTCGAGTAAAGAAGAAAGTTTTCAACTTAACAAACCATGTAAAACCGGAACTTCTGAATTCCGTGAACTTTTGAAATTAACACTTTGAAAGCTCACTTCAAGACAAAGAGTCAACCATTTACAATCAAGAAACATATTTACATCTTGAATGAGAAAAGTAATTTAGTCATGAATACACAAGACATTGATGCTATTATAACAAGAAATAATGAATCTGTCAATTTATGTGGCTAAATTACTTAAGGAAAATGAGTCTTTGAAAGCATCACATAGAACTAAGTGACTCATCAAAGAAGCTAGAACCGAGTCAATGGAACAAAACTCTTTGATAGCAAAATTGATGAACTCAAAGCTCAACTTCGGAAAAGAGTTTCGCTATTGTTGCCTTAAAAATGAGCTTAGGAAAAGCTGTAGGAAAAGTGTGAACACTAAGTTTACAAAACCATCAACCTTGGGGAAACCAGCTCATCCCATTAGAAACCGGTCCATTGTTAGGCAACCCTCTGCGTTTATATCCGAAAGACCAAAATTTTCAAAACACGGTTTGCCTCCCAAGTTGATGAGAAACAAGTTTTGTCAAAACACGTCACTTCACCGAGTTGCCTAAGAATTATGCTTCTAGTTCCTCTAAACCTCAACAAGCATCTACTTACTCCAAACCTCTAGGATTAGTTCGAAAATGTTGTCAAAATCAAGCATTAAAACCCGAATTCATATGATATGAATGACTTGTGGAAGAACTATTATCTAGAAAAAGCTAGAAAAAGGCCTGATTCGAAAAGACGGAATTTTAGGTGCAAGACCTAGGGTGATGAATTCTACGAGATTTCAAGGCACTTTGCTAGTAGTTGTAAACCACTACCTAGGAACACTCAAAAGACTAGGGATTGGCGTGCGACTAAGAGTAGTTGTTTGCATAAGAATGCTAAGCATGTGAAAACAAAACTAGAAATTCCGAGTCTTTTCCACATAAGAAACAGCTTCTAATTCACATGCCAAGGTACTATCCACTAAGACCACTAACGCGACTAAGGTTCAACATGTTGTGAAACAATACGGACCAAAAACTTCGCCTAGATGGATACCAAGCGCTAAATCTTTGGAAACTAGGAACAAGGATAAGTCTTCCACTATGTATAAGAAGCCTTACAATCCTAGACCTTGCCATAAGTGGATACCGCGGTAGAATGTTTAAGGATCTTTGGACTTAGGTGGATTCCTACCGGGAAAGTCGCTTTTACGATGAAAAATAAAGGTTGACCGTGAAACCCCAAAGAGTTTGGATACTAATGTCACTAACCCATATATATGCAATCAAGCTTGTAATGTTAGTGCGGTACTCCTTACTCGATTGAGATACTTGATCCTTCAATACATGGACTGGCTTAAAGTATGGATTACAAATGGATTGATATCTCATAACTCACGGGTTCAAGTTTCTCAACATTGATATTCAACCGGCTATGACGTCTGTTCACTTGATTCGGGCCTCGTACTTCATCATTATGGTGTCTGCAGATAACTCTTGAGCCCCGTTCTTCTAAGATAAGAAAAGTGTACGCTCTTACGTAAGCTTTATCTTGACTAAAGAGAAATTCTCTCATGAATGGCCATACTCATCTACATTCTTCATCAACAAGCTTCATGTTTTCCACGCTCATTCGGTCATCAAGTGGATCTCGTTCATTGGTGTATACTCTTATTCACTTGTTAAATCAAAATGGCAACTTTGGATGCAATTTTTGAGGGAGAAAGTGAATATACTACATGATGATGGATGTTTGAATAATGCATACGACTTAATTTTTGATGATGATGAGTGTATTCTTTTTGATGAAGAGTGAATATACTAAGGATAACCTGGATTCATTGTTTTGATTTTGATGACTCGCTCCAACGCCTAATGCTTCACTCACTAAGGATAATTGGGAATCAATGTTTGGGATTCATTGTTTCAAAATATGCTTGATGAGTACTTCTCGAATTCTCAAGAAACCTTATCTCCGCCATTTCACAAGGCGTTCTTAATGACTATCATTGCAATTGCACTCATGAATAGTGATCCGCTCTTTGGTATTCCTTTGCCAAATCTTCACGGATCATTGTTTCATTGTTCTTTCCTAAATGTGCACTCAGAAATCAACCACATGAACATTAAGGAAAATGACTTCCTCATATGCTTAAAACATTATTGGTGAATCTTCCATCGGTTTCTACATGTATACCTTAAGGAAGAATGCATTGTTGTTGAGGAATCGGTTGCTCGGTTCATTCGAAGGTCAATGTACATCCGATTGTATGTTTCTTTCACGTGTTGGGCATTTGACACAAGTTGATGACTTCAGAGTTAATCATTTATCACTTATTTGAGATTGAAGTTGTCTTTCAACAAAGGCGTGTTCTTATTTGATAACTTGCTCGGGCTTAAGATTTTGAGTTGAAGACTTGGTTTATCTAGTTACCACGGTGTGGACTATATCAAGAGGTGTTAATGTCTCATACTTTGTTTGAGTTGTGAGTACTTAGAGATTTGCTTGGTGCATAAATTCTCAACACCGTTCTTCCATCATTAAGTGCAAGCTTAAGATACAAATGCGGGGAATTCGACTTCAGTTTCAAGTTTGGTATATCTGGTTTTCTTCAACAGTGGCCACTTCAAATTGCCTGCATATGGGTTGATAAAGATAGTCAGAGAGAGTTTCTATAACAGTTGATTCTCACATGACTCCTTTGAGCTTATTTTTGTTCTTCTCTGAGAAGATTATTTGGGCGAGATGAAAGTGCTTATCGACATCTTCAATATGATTTATGATAAAGTGCTTCGGTTAGTGCTTCATGTACACAATGTAATGATGATTCCAATGATATCACAACCATCGGAGGAGAGATATGTGTACATCAAGGTCGCACAACATATTCACATGATCGAGCTTAATTATGATATTCCGAGTTGACATCCGTATAGGAGATCGATGATTCAACGATTCTTGTGATGTCGTTGTCTCTACTCTCGGTTAGGTGCGTGTGTACAATTATGGGCTGATTGGTTATATGGGAGATAACCTGGAATGCACTTGGTAAAATGAAGATGTTGATGTATTGTTCCCTAAATAGACAATGGTCAATCTCATTAGTCCATAAAATGAAGATGTTGATGTATGGCTCCGGACACTCCATTCGGACCCGCACTTCAAAAGCAGTCCCATTGGATCATCTCTTGTTCCAAACTCTTCTCAAGAAACTCCATATGTACCTCCATCCGAAGATGACTTAAAGAAATTGTTTGATCCTATGTTTGATGAACTGTATGATTCAATTACTAATGAGGTGTTGATCCTACAACAGAGGATGCTCATATTCCGTGAATGAAGTCAATCCTTGAAGATCAATATCTTTAAGTCAAGAAGCACTCTGCGATCCTTGATCTCATCAACAAATCATCATTCTTCAAATGTACATCATGGAAATGTTTCGCATCAATGATGAAGTTAATCCCTTTGCCACTCAAGATGCTCCATTTGAAAACATATTTGCTACTCCTGAATCATCATCGAACCACCTTCTTCGTAAGACATCGACTCACTACCTCGGTTCCTCAACAAGCGCCACATGAACACCTCGTAAAATGGACTCACGATCATCCATTAGACAACATCATTGGAAATCCCTCTCGTCTGTATCAACCCGGAAACAACTTGCAACCGATGCCTTATGGTGTTTCTTCAACTCCGTACTATCTAAGATCGAACCAAAAGATGTTAAAACCGCCATGAATGAAGACAAGCTCGGTTCAATGCCATGCAAGATGAAATTCATGAGTTTGATCGACTTGATGTATGGGAGTTAGTACCGCCTCCAGATGTGCTATGATTATAGCTCTCAAATGGATCTTCAAAGTAAAACTTGATGAGCATGGTGATGTGTTGAAGAACAAGGCTCGATTAGTTGCTAAAGGATATCGTCAAGAGGAGGTATAGACTTTGAAGAATCTTTTGCTCCAGCTTGCTCGAATCGAGGCAATCGTAATCTTTACGCTAATCTTTGCTAGTAAGAACATGGTAGTATATCGGATGGATGTAAAGACAAGATTTACGAGCGGAGATCTTAAAGAAGTCGTCACGCCGCCCAACTGAAGGATTTGTGAATCAAGAGCATCCCACCACGCTTATCGTTTGAAGAAGGCTCTTTACGGTTTAAAGCAAGCTCCAAGGCATGGTATGATACATCACAAAGTTTCTTCTATCAACCGGATTCATCAAAGGAGCGATTGATCCTACATTGTTCACCAGAAGTCGCAAACATTTAATTCATGTTCAAATTTATGTTGATGATATTATTTTGCCTCGATGCACCCAATGGAATGTGATCGTTTTCAAATGAAATGAGTTCAAAGTTTCAAATGTCAATGATGGGACAAATGTCATTTTCTTGGGATTACAAATTTCACAAAGTCCCGGAGGCATTTTCATAAATCAATCTAAATATGCAATGAGATTTTAAAGAAATTTGGATTTGATTCAAGTGACCTGTTGACACCCCCATGATTGACCGAACCAAACTAGATGAGGACCTCTCGGGATCATGATTGACCAAACAAAATATCGTAGTATGATTGGATCCTCGATGTACCTCACGGCTAGTAGACCGTACATCTTGTTCATTGTTTGCATGTGTGCTAGATACCGTGCTAAGCCTACTAAAAGGCACCTTGAAGCGGTTAAACGGGTCTTCGGTATCTCCAAGGAACCATCAATATGGGACTTTGGTACCCAAAAGACACCGGTATGTCACTAACAACATATGCGATCATGCGATCATGCAGGTGTCAAGATACTCGTCGAAGCACGTCGGGAGGTGCTCGTTTTTGGGTGATAAGCTTGTGAGTGGTCTTCAAAGAAGCAAATGAGTACTTCTATTTCCTCTGAGGTTGAATACATAGCCATGTCATCTTGTTGTGCTCAAATCTTATGGATGAGATCTCAATTATCGACTATGGCTTTGAATTTAACAAAATCCTCCTCTTGTGATAATAAAGTGCTATTGCTCTCTCATGCAACAACGTTCAACACTCAAGAGCAAAGCATATCGACATTCGACATCATTTCATCGTGAACAAGTGGAAAAGGTGTGGTGGAACTATATTTTGTGAGGTCTCGAATATCGCTTAGCGACATCTTCACCAAAGCTCTTCCAAGAGAACGCTTTGAGTTTATTCTTCCACGACTTGGCTTGAAAAGCCTTCAACCAGAAACTCTCAAACGTCTTGAGGAGGAAGACGAGGAGTAAAGGTCTATCTTCATCTATCTCTTGTGTATATCTATTCGAAAAACAAAACACAAAATTATAAAACCTTCAAAATCAAATAGAAAAATATAAAACTTTCAAAATCCATAAAATTTGAAAAATTGAAAAATCTTCAAAAATATTGTCATTTTCTCATGTTTCTCTCGATTCGATAATATCTACGGTCTTGATGTTGTCATTCAAAGAATGACACGGGACTTTAGATGTTGTTCGAATCTTTATAAAAAATAAAAATAAATAAAAATAAAAAATTCAAAAATCAAAAAATATTTTTGGGAGAAAGAGAAAAATGGTTTATTGTCATTTTCGAGCAATAACCCGTTTTAAAAGAAAGAACAGAGCCATGTTTTATCATGTTTTCAAAATTCCATGCTCGATTCTAAAAACATTTATCTCATTGAAAACTAAATGCTTTGAAAAATAACTCGATCTCTATTTTTGATAATCATCGACTTATTTGTCAAAATCTTCTATCTCTCAATCAACAACCTATGTCATTGATTGATGATTTCAATTAAATTAAAAAAAAAGTTATTTGGCATTAAATTGTTTTCAAAAGATATACATGCATGTTTTATCAATGGAGTTTAAAGTCTTAAAATCCGATCCTTATCAGCTAAAACACTTTCACAATCAAGTCACAATTCTCCTTAAAAGCTTTCAAAATCAATTTAAATCTATAAGAGATCACAAATCTCAAATGATTTGATAATTGTGATCGGGGGAGAATGTGTGATTTAAATTGGATTTAAACTGATAATTCGGTAAATGGTTTTATAAGGATGTACATGCTATCCTGCCCACATGTGACAAACGATTTCAATTTTTCAATGCACATGTTGAGGGGGAGCATCTATCTTAAACCTATGATTTGAAATGTGATCAACTTATCTCAATGTGCAGGTTCCCTCTAGTATGTGCAAAACTCTTTTCAAACCTCGAGGCACATATTGAGGGGAGCAAATTCATGGAAACGTCATCCTTCCCGGAAATGCTATACCTACCGATTTGATGTGGGAAGTGATGTTGATATCTTTAGAAAATGGTAATCAAAGAAGTTAATTCTTTCTCTTGCCTCCGTGTGCAAAACTTTCTCAAATACTTGATGCACATGTTGAGGGGAGTTCTCGTTCTAAAATATCAAAACAATTCGGTACAAAATGCTTTGATAATATATCACAAGTATCCGAATTGATTTTCAAATGGTTTTCAATTGGTTCCAATGGCGGATGAACAATACCAAATAGACCGACCAAATTTACTTTATGTACGGTGATATAAGGATGATAAGGTTAGGTATGTGTTCCATGATCCGCCGTAACGGAGGGATCTACCGGGGACAATCCACTAGTTAGTGTAGAAGTCCTTAGGTATGATGATAAAAGGAGAAAAATGAGATATGGGAAGAGTGCGGACTAAGATCGAGCTAGTACTGGAATAAACCCAACAAGGTTCTAGCTATGAAGTCTCGGTAAGCTTGAAGGGTTGAAGAATTAAAAAGAATTGAATGAGGAAAGGGTGAAAACAAATAGCCTCCATTTATTCAACCTTAGGGCGTAAACCGGTTCAATTCATATGCTCTTGATGGTAACATCGGTATTGAAGACAAGACGTCATGGACCCAAAGGACGCACCGCACTTCAACTTTCCAAACCACTCAAGTTCCTCTTAAAGGACTTGTTTCATTCTCACGGGAACCGACATTATCTATCGACTTTCTCTTAGAGATTGTTGATATTGAAGAAGGAGACCTCTCCCTAGTCTCCCACACAGGATCCAAATATGCACAAATTGAGTCTAGAGCCACGAGATCATCAATAAATCTCATTAGGACACTTTCAATGAAGACTCTCTGCTTCACACAATGTGGAAGAGAGAATATATCTTGAGTCCCACGATTATCCTTGTGGTATTGCCGTAACATCCGAGTGATGTGTTAACATATTCACAATGAAGATGGAAAGCCTTCGAGCCAACATCAAACAAGCTCCCGGTAGGTGGCATGTGAGATCTATTATATGGATAAATCATGTGACAACCGAATGAAACAATGGGCGATTCAATCTCTTGAATCAATCACGTTCGAGTTATGGATTGACGGATACCTTTGAAAACATCAAACAAGCTCTGGTAGGTGGCATGTGAGATCTATTATATGGATCAATCATGTGACAACCGAATGTAAACAATGGGGCTTATTCAATCTCTTGAATCAATCTCGTTCGTGTTATGGATTGACGGATACCTTTGAAAAACCGGTCTTTGTGCTTAAAAACTCTTTTCTTTAGCACATCGACCGTGTACTCATTTTTCAAACCAAAAGGTGTTTTTATGATTGATAATGGATTTTCAATAAAACCTTCGTTGTATTGCAAAAACAATTTCTATTGAGCAATACACGATTGTTTTTCAAATCTTTTTCATCAATCGATGGACTTAAAATTACCGGTTCACTCATTCCGTGTTGTCTTCTTTGAGACGTTCGGTTTGAGAACAATTAGAACACATTCGAAACCCCGTCAAGGAAATTCTTGAATTTTACCGATCACAGCAAGACATGTATCGATCAACGGGAACCGTGGCCGTGTACCTCAATTCAACGAAGTGATCAAAGACGCCGCGCGATTTATTGCTAATCGTTGTATGCGAGTACACCCGACGCTTGCGGTGATCGTAATGAAGCGATCAATCCATAGCCGCATGCTCACACTACACATTCATCTCAAAAGAAATCATGATAAGTGCATCAATGACTCGATATTTTCACTCCATGCTTCGCTATCTGCGCCAATATCATGATTCAACAAATGCTTCCGCTACTCTGATGAGAAGATATCATGATCCAGAATGTGAGCATGTCGGTCCCAAAGTCACAACACCACAATGGATGTCTCAGAGATTGTTGATAGCTGATGATCTCAAATGATGGCTCAAAATTATTATCACGTGGATCAGTTAAAGACCTCCACTTGGAATATCCAAACATGCAATGTGATGAATCTATGACTACGAGCTCAGGAGCAAAGGACTACATCAAGAATGCAAGATCAATTGTTAATGTAATATCTTTTTTTGTATTCAATGTAAGTTTGGAACATGATTGAGGTGACCTCCCTTAGGGGGAGATTGTTAGGAATTAGAAATTCCAGGTATTAAAGAGTCGGTCACCTCAAGTATTTGTAATCGTTAGAAAGCTCGTAGTCGTAGTTATTTTAAGTTAAGTAGTATTTAGTTAAGTAACACCGTGGAGGACGGACGGTCTTTACCCATCGTATGCCCGATCCACACCCGATGTGTGGCGATTTATGTAAGACTATAAATACTCTACCTTCCAAGGTAGAGTTGAGCTCATAATAATATCTTTCACTTTCTCTCACTAAGTTCCCTAAACCTCTAACTTTCTCTCTAGAATTCCATCTATATGCTACTTTGTGTTATGGTTTGATGTATGTGAAAAGTTATATCTTCAATCTATGATCCCGATGGAGAGAAGTTTGAAAAGGCATATCTAACCGAATGTACTATTAGAACTTGAATGATAAGTTTGATCCTTATGACATTGTTGAGGATAGGCTTACTTATATCGGCGTAGGAGCACCGACTACGAGTCTAGCTACAAGACTCTTAAATAAAGAAAAGCGCCGTGGAGGCAACCCATGCTTAATTGTTTGCTTGTTAGTGTCATATATCTTTTATTGATTGTTTATTCTCATGTTTAATTTTGTAAAATGCTTTATTTTGTTTTTAACCTCGCCTTAATTGCATATAAAGGTATTTTACATAAGGGATAAGTGTAGGGAGGATTACACACGTTTTCAAGGAAACGTAAACATGAGAATAACAATTCATTAAAAGATATATTTGTGTGTTTGTTCGAGTCAAATGCTTGTATCGAGTCATAATGGATATTTTGTAGAAATTTTCCGATTCTAAAGATGTAAATTTTTCGAAATTTTTTCCGAAAATCGCACCGCTTTTTGTCGAGATAACTTTGCGTCAGATCGCAACTGACGGCGTCAGAAGGAGTAAAATAACAGATTACTTTTTTTTTCTCGCTTTCTAAGCTACTTAAAAATTATTTTGGAATTTTCCGGTCTTAATTTTCTAGAAATTTTGTAAACATCCATTCCACAAGCATTATATCCTAGTTTAAATCGAGTCTTATATATATTATTACCGCCGATTTTACGCGAAGGTTTAGTTTGTTTTCTTCAAGTGTGCAGGTTTAATTTATCAAGAAGAAGTTACATAAGATTGGAAGGAGCTTTTCACACATAAATTCTTCTTGGAAAGGATTTAACCACTACTTTACACACGGATCCTACCGAGCTAATCGGGGAGTACTAGTTTCTTTCGCTTTTAATTACCTTCCAATTATCATAACTTTGATACTTCGGGGAACATTGGGGACAATGTTCGGTTTAAGTTTAGGAGGAAAATAAAGCGGAACTTTGAAACTATACTTATCCTTGATTATTTGCTTTGTCTAATTGTATCTGTAATAAACCATGAGAAAATGTCGGTTAGGGTAATTTTGGCACCAAATTTGAAATTTTCATGACATATAAGAGTGGGCCATTAGTCTTAACAAAAGCGTCTCACGGATAGGAAGTTGCATGACTAGCACAAAAACCCTTTACCACCTAAATTCCACCCAAAATGTGAGGATCGCCTTAGATTAGTAGGAATTAAAAGCATTCATCTTCAATGCTTAGAGTGTGAACCGTAGTATATTAGATTCTAGAACTTGTTTTGTGATGCATTCCGAGATCGCAAGTAAGACTACACTTGTGTAGTTAGGAATAACTAAATGATAAGAGGCATTAGGATAACCTTGTTTGATACCCGTAATATAATTACTTCTTCCACATCGGTTGAGTAATTCCCCACACCCTTTGCGTTGTACTCATCTTTAGTACACGATACCCTAGTTAACCCTCGAGCCAATCCTTTTCGCGGTTCTCGTGATGTTTCGGTTTTTCCGAATATCAATGAAGAGCATTGTTTACACCCCACCCCAAATATACACCCAAATCGCCTTAGCCTACCCTCAGTATGCACTCACTTTTAGTGCATTATTGTTATCACCCTAAACCCTTAGTTCAATTATCTAGTTGCTTGCATGAGTTGCTAAGTCGAGTCATATCCTTTGTATACAGTTTTGGGACGTTTGGGATTCATGGGAAAAGTTAAAGTTTATGAAATGACGGGAAGGGAACGTTAAATTCAAATTCCCTTTGTTTGCATAATAATGTACCCCAAGTGTTTCGATATTTTCAATTCGGGTCAAATTAGTGTTAGAGTAATAAAAACTCAAGTGTAGGGATGTGCCTATAAATCCCTATTCTTTTGATGTTATGTAGAGGATGGTAGAGTAAAAGTGTATGATAAAAAAAAAAAAAAAAAAAATCGAAAAAATAGAAAAAGAAAAAAAAAAATAGAATGTCAAAAAAAAAAAAAAAAAAAAAAACGGCTACCATCCTACATCTATCCTTTAAATTTATGTTTGTTTATTTCGCTTAGCTAGAGTCTAGAGTGTCGAGTCTTGGCTTAGCAACGCCATTCTTCGTATGCATTTAACATAGAGATTTTTGACTTACCACCACTATATAGCCTATCCCACCAAACCCTTTGTTTCCTACCGTAAGCCTAACGTTACAACCCTTTAAAGACCTCTTTGATAGTCTTTCCTAGGTGCTTACGCCAAGCGATGGAGGTTTGATCTATTCTCAAGCCTATGGTAATCTATGTACTAGGACCGGTTAATGAGTGTTTATCTTCCATTTCCAATTTGTTATATTTCATATACACCCGAGAGAGATGTGAGTATCCAAACACCCCATGTGAGGTGCTAGTATGTAATTTCCGTGCTTGTTATGACTTTCTGGGCTTATATGTGTTGTGGACCGTTTTGAACGAATGCTTCATGACCCCTAACTTATAAATTAATTGGCTAAAAGCACATTTACTTGAGGACAAGCAAATACCAAGTGTAGGGATATTTGATAAGGTTTTAAAGGTACCTTTTGAGGGTCGTTTAAGCCCTTATTTGATCACTTTGTATCCGTTATTGCTTAATATCGTTCCTTTTCACTTTTAGGTCTCTTGAAGGCAAAATGCTGGAATGACACTTATTTGGACGAAAAGGCGATTATACTGAAGAAAATGGCCAAAGTCGAATCGAGACACTCAAAGCTGCGAAAACATAAGGTGGCGTCGGTGTTAATTGTGCCGTCGGAGGATCTTTGTGACGGACGAAGCCAAAACTCCCATTTTCAAGTGACGACGCTGTTATAAAAGAGTAGGCCGTCGCAACTCGGGGCCTAGATGTAATCCAGACGCCGCCGAAATTTGAAGAGACGCGCCACAAGCATAAGGTGACGCCGCCGCAAGTCTAACGTGGCCAAGACAAAACCCTAATGACGGTGACACGACGGCCACAAAACATAACGTGACGCCGTCGCAGATGTAATATTATATATAGAATCCGAATTTTTCAAGATTTAGTGTGTAGTCTTTACAAAAAAACTTAAATGTAACCAAGGTCATCTTGTACAAGATTTTAGGTTCCAAACCCTATCTTACACCAAGATAAGTGTTTTACTTCATTAATACAATTATGTCTTTGATTATTTGTGTGTATGCTTGCATGTTTTCCATGTCCGGCTAATTTACTTGTGTGTTTGCTTAGGGAATATGAAACTTAATTATTGAATATTGATTGGTTGTCTCTTATCTTAGTTGATTAATGATCTAGTAATGCGATAGGTCATTCGTTGTGTACTTAATGCTTGATTAAATCTTTGTGAACCTTAGAATATGACTCCTTGAGTAGTTGTAAGCTAAACCATCCAAAGAGTGCCTTAGAGTAAGAGTTTATTATCCCTAGTGGGTTTTGTAAACGAGACCCTTTGGTAAGTTCAAAGAGTTAGGGAGAAACGCATACCCTACAACCTTAGACACACAACGCAACTAGGAATAAGGACGTGACAATTCAACCACCAATATGAGATAATTAAGGAGTAGTAAAATCTAATTAAACACATCTTTAAACTATCATACGAGCACACATTAATTAGACATAGACTACATACACCTTAGATTAGATAATTAGATAAGTAGAGTAATCGGTAGAAATACCAACCCCCCAAATTCAAACCCCGAGATTTGTACCTTTCCTTTCCTTAAAAAATATAAAAAAAGAATCTTCCTCAACCACAACCTTAGCGTAGTAACTTCTCACTAGCATTCCTATTCTCCTAGAGAACGATATCAATTCTCGTGGCTTACCCTAATACTACACTACAACGATTAGGTTCACTGCCTAGGATGTTGAAAAACTTGCTCGACGAAAAGGAAGTTCCTTTGACCCCGAATGATGCGTGTAGCGTTATCAACAACACTTTAAATATAACTCATGTGGGCTCTCTAAACTAAATACGAGTACTTTATAAGTTGACCTTGACCTTTCCGACATAAGTGTTGGAGTTCCATCCCTAGCCATCATATGTATTTGAGAACTGATTTGGAAGCCCAAGTTTTTATTAGGACATTTTAATTTGTGCATAACATAGTTGTATAATATTTATAGTGTGCTTTATAAACTTATAAAATCAGTGTCTCAATCAAAATAAAAAATGCACAAATCACATCACGTCCCTATTTATTTTTCCTTCTTAATTTATTGTAAAAATTCACAATAACATGTTGAATATAAATTCAACAAACAACCATGACAATCAATAACCAAAACCTAGTAGCTCAGACAAAACAACCATGACAATCAATAACCAAAACTCAGCATAGCTAATCTGTTATGGGTCTATTATCTAAAGTGATAATAATTCTATTGCAAAACATATCATAATATGTGTAACGAAACAAATGAATTAATATTGATATAATGAGAAACTGTGTGTAGATCTTGAGAGAAAAGAGAGGTAGTTTTTCTTTTGCGTAGAGGGATAATGAAACCATATCGGGCATCTGGTTCGTTGTAATCTAGCGTAATTGGATGTAATTGTAATATGATATTATGTAGCTTGTTTGGTTTGTAGATTGGAAGGAATTGTAATTCGATTACATCACATATGCTATTTGATTTCCGTTGTAATTGCAATTCAGTCACTTTAATAAGTGTGGGAACACAAACACAACTAAGAATATGGGGTATAGGATCACTACAACAGTTCCTTTGCAAATGGATGTGGCAGATGGAAATCATTTTACTAGTACTTCAATTTGTATGAATTTCACTTGGTAGTTGCAAGATGAGATTTTTAAGACTAATGATATGTTAGTTCCTTTGGGGGTTGTGAATGGTTCTTGAAATTCAGTAGATGGCTACCTTGGGAGACATCTAATGGAATTTCAGTGAGCTCAAAATGGCTTTTGTTCATGAGGGAAGGAAAGTTACTCTAAGAGGTACACAAAAGTCTACACTACAGTGGATGCAGGGCAAGAAGATTCCAACAGCAACAACTTAGCTATCCTCCATGGTGCTTAGTGTGTATCCAGTGGCTAAGATGGCAATGTTGCAGGCTACTAATGTTGACCAACAAGATACTACACTTACCAAGTTGCTGCAAGATTATGAAGATGTGGTTGTCTTACCAACTATTTACCACCCGTTAGACACAATGATCATAAGATTGAGTAGGAAAAAGGATCTGTACCAGTCAATGTGAGACTTTATAGACATCCACCCACTCATAAAAGATGCCATAGAAGCCATGGTTCACCAGTGGGGTCATAAGCGATAGTCAAAGTTCTTTTGCTTCACCAGTGGTCATGGTTAAAAAGAAGAATGGTAGGTAGATAATGTGTATTGATTACAGGAAGTTGAATGCTCAAACCATCAAAGATAAGTTTCCCATTGCAATAATAGAAGAATAGATTGATGAATTGCAAGGGTCCAAATACTTTACTAAACTGGATCTGAGGTCTGGCAATCACCAAATAAGAATGAGACTAGAGGACATTGGCAAGAAAGCTTTCAAGACTCATGAAGACCATTATGAATTCCTAGTCATGCTCTTTGGACTTACAAATGCACCTTCCATAACCTTTATGCCAAACATCACAGTGTACAACAAGGATTTGCAGAGTCATTATGAGCATCTCAGACTAATATTGGAAGTTTTGGGAATCCATAACCTTTATGCCAAACAACCCAAATGTGTGTTTGCAGCATAAAAGGTGGAATACTTGGTTCATGTGATTACTAGCGAATGAGTTTTAACTGATGAAACCAAGATTGAGGCTATGAAACAATGGCCTATGCATACCACTATTAAGCAATTGAGGGGTTTTCTTGGATTAACATGCTATTATAGAAGGTTTATTACAAGTTATGAAGTCATTAGTCATCCACTTACTCAACTCTTAAAGAAGAATTCTTTTCAGTGGGGACCAACAACTTAAATAGCCTTTGAAACACTCAAACAAGCAATGATCCAAGCACTAGTGCTCAAACTTCCTAGTTATGATGAATAGTTTGTGACTGGAACATATGCTTCAGGAGGAGGAATTGGGGCAGTGCCTCAACAAAGTGGTCATCCTATAGCCTATTATAGTAAAAACTTAACACCAAGACACCAAACCTTATCCACTTATGAGAAGGAGCTACTAGCAGTAGTTTAAGCTTTGGACAAGTAGAGAGGGTATCTGTTAGGTAAGCATTTCAAGATCAAAACTGACCATTTCAGCTTGAAATACTTGCTTGATTATAGAATCACAACCCATACTCAGATGAAATAGCTTCCTAAACTAATGGGCTTTGATTGTGAGATATTATATAAGAAGGGAGGTGAGAATTGTGAAGGAAATGCTTGGTCAAGAATCCATATAGAATTCAGTTGTTACAGTTAGTCCTTACCACAGTGACCACTGATTTGCTCTCTAAAACTGAATGTAGTTAGACTTAAAATGCAGTTCTGCAAGCTTCGATTCAGAGGTTGCAAAAAGGGGAAGTTGTGAAGCACTACGCTTGGTCTAATGGTCAATTTAGAAGAAAAGGAAAGCTGTTAGTAGGAGATGACAGAGAGTTGAAGAATGCACTTTTAGTGCATTTTCATAGTGACTTAGTTGGTGGACACTCAGGAAGTACTGAAACTACTGACAGGCTCAGTGAAATGTGTTATTGGAAGGGAATGAGGCAAGATGTGAAAAATATTGTGGCCTTTTGTGATGTCTGTTAGAGGAGTAAATCTGATTTAGTTGCTTATCCAGGTTTGCTTCAACCCTTACCAATCCCTAATTTGATTTGGTCTGAGATATTTGTGGATTTTATAGAAGGTTTGCTTATGTCATATGGTAAATCTGTTATACTAGTGGTGGTGGATAGGCTCAACAAATATAGTCGTTTCATTACTCCCAGTCACCCTTTCACAACAGTTCAAGAAGCTAATGTGTTCATGGAAAATGTGTATAAGCTTCATGGACTCAAAAAGTTATTGTCAATGATAGGAATAAGATATTTTTGAGCTTGTTTTGGAAGGAGCAGTTAAAAATGCTACATGTTAGCTTGCATTTCTCTATTGCTTATCACCCACAAAGTGATGGTCAAACTGAGATAGTCAATAGGTGTTTGGAGACTTATCTCAGATGCATGACATGGGAGAAACCATAAGAGTGGTCTAAATGGTTGTCCTTAGCTGAATATTGGTAAAATACCAATTTCTATACATCAATCTAGATTTTTTCTACAAAAAGCATTATTTTATGCGCATCGCTTTAGCGAAGGCAAAGCCTGTTTCTTCTTGTGAGATATTGTATGGCCAACCACCAACAAGTCCTATTGCTTATGTTCAAGGTCAAAGCAATGGATATGTCTTTAAGTGCTAGAGAAGTAGTTGTGCACCTTTTGAAGTTTCACTTGCATAGAGCTTAACAAAAGAAGGAGACTAGTGATGACAAGAGAAGGACTGATAGGGAATTTGAGGTGGGACAATGGGCATATTTGAAGTTACAACCTCACAGACAGGTTACTATCAGGCAAACTAAATACAACAAACTCATTCCTAAGTACTTTGGGCCTTTCCAGATTATTACTAGGGTTGGGAAGGTGGCTTATAAACTATCTTTGCCTGCTACTTCACTAATCCATCCAATGTTTCACATTTCACGGTTAAAGTTGTTCAAAGGTCCTTTGCCAAATTCCACTCCCACACTTCTAGTCTGCAACAAACAAGGAGAAGTATTGCGAGAACCAATAAAAGTACTGGATAGGAAGCTTGGTGATGTGCTACGTGTGTACAAGTTTTAAATTTATAAAAGACGATTTACCAATTTTACAAATAACACATACGAGCAAGTGTACTCGTCCGTTATAGCAAGATTTTAAAGGTAAGTCGGGATCGTTCGCAGGGATTTGTGAGTGAATTAGATTAACAAGTATAAAATCAACTAAGGCAATCCAAAAGCAAATAATAACGAGAATAGATATAATGAAATTCTGATGATTAAAGACTACACTTGATTAAACTAGTTTCTTATCCTTGATTAGTATGATTGTGTTAACTAGTTCTTAACATGTTGGTTATGATAATTAGTTGGTGTACTAATCTATTGTTCTTACAAGTTTAACCTTCGTCAAGATTTTAGTTCATAAAAACAAGCATTAAGTTTAACCAATCAATTCAAGATCAATTCAAATTTCATAAGTTTACTTTCATAAACTTAAACATAAAAACATCGGTTTGTCTTATCAAATTTGCTTAATAAATGATCAATACAAAAGGTAACCGATTATAGACAAAAGGTTACAACTGATTGTAAACCACTACTCTTACGACCTCTTTAGTTGTTTCCAATCAATCCAACTTGATAATCAAAAAGCGTTCTTATTACAACCTTACTTTAGTTTCTTTGTTTAATCAAGAATAATGGGTAAAAACAATCATCAATAGACAAAATGATTATAACTAGTTGAATAACAATGAGTTCTTTTCGACCTTTGCAATTACTATCAACTAGTCAAACTTGATTAACAAATGTTACTATGAAACTTAAGCAGAATTGGATCTTAGAGTCTACATGAAATTGAACTAAAACATGTTAACACAATCATAAACTAATCATACGATAATCAACATCATTTAAGCAAGTGCATAAAAAAACTAGCCACTCATAGCAAACATAAACATAAACTCAGAACTTTGAACATCAGAAAACATGATTAAGAGTCTTACAATGATTGGAATAAGATTACAAATGATTGAGTAATGATTCCCAAAGTATTGGGGTTGACTTCTTAGGGGTTTGACCTCCAAATGTTGACTTCTTGGACCTCCAAACTTTCCTGGACTTCTAATGACGAATTTGAGAGCTAAAAGGGATGTGTTTGATGAGTAGAGAGTTGTATTGAAGTATGTGTTCTCAAATGCTCACAAGAGGTCTCTATTTATACTAGTTCCAAGGCCTAGGGTATTAAATGTTGAACTTGGCCTCCAAGAAGCTAGGAAGGGACTAGAATAAACCAAGGGAAGGACCTAGAAACGTTTGGATGCAATGGGGAATCTTAAGAATGAAGAAATGGCAGAACAGGCCTCTCCAAATTTAACCAGCACCTTTTCCAGCCGATCGGTTGGTCTTCTTCTGCTTACCACCGAATCGGTTGCGGCAATGACCGATCGGTGGTCCATCTTCGAGGCATTTTGGCATCTTTCCAGCCGATTCGATTCTGGTCGCGACCAATCGGCCGGTCTTCCTGAATGATGGAATATGGACTTTTTGCTTGATTCTGACTTGTGGAGCTTGGTTCTTCATTCAACTTGATCTTCTACGATACTTGAAATGCTGATTTGTGCTTGACATGCTTCAATAAAATGGAAATATTCTTTTATTGAACATTCTTTAACTTTTCCTTCCGTTTCCCTGCACTTAGTTATAAGTACTAGACAAACATCTTTTGATGCGATTAAGCACTAAAATTATATGAATATAACCAAATAACATATACAAAAGCACAAATAATGCTACTGAAAACATGTACAATGTTAGCGTTATCAAATTCCCCACACTTAAACTTTGCTTGCCCTCAAGCAAATCTAGAATCAAAATAAAATCTCCACTGGTACAAAATTATGATTAGGAAAAATGTGATGCAAATCTACCAGGTACAAGTAGATAAGATTCATCAAGTTAGCTTTTAAGGGTGAAAATTCAAGATGTTTGACGATATCCAATGATTTTCTTGCATGATAAACATTTCAAAACACCTCACGAAAAAGGAACGAAATATAATTCACTCAATCACTCAATTTTTAGTGGAGTAACAAGATAAATTACATTCATTGCTCAGTCATGATTAGATTATTACAATAAGCTTGTACAAGAAACAAAACTCCACCGACGTGGCGTGAGCACCAAGCGAAAACATCTAAAGAGGACTTTTATTCAAAGTTGAAACGTTAGGCTTAGGGTAAAGGGTATGGATAAGGCATGGGAATGTTAATGAAATTGGTGTTAAAAGAAAATAAAATCAAGTCTAATACCCATGTTGCTAGCTACCGATCAATCCGCAAACCAATAAATGATCATAGCTTCATTTTATTTTTCTTCGGATTTCCACAACTCTTCGCATTGATTTGCCATAGCAACTTTCTTCGAGCATAGCGCATTAGCTAATACTTATTACACACATTTTTTTTTTGAAATGGCTCATACGAATGACAAAGTGCGGTCACTCATAATCATCTAGACAATCTTCTCACTCCAGGCGACTAGCAACCAACCGTTTAGACATTGACAAGGGTTAGGCTAAGGCTTAAAGTGTAAAATATTTTTGTATTTTTTGGATTTATCAAAACGAAAAGGATGGCTCAGGGGGTGTAACTAAGGGTATCTAGCGCTAAAGATGAGCGCTACAAATGGGTCCATGTGGGTGGTTAACTAACCGATGTGACTAGTTAATATATCATAATATGAAAAATGGAAGGCCATTTGGGTTAAAATCCTAAGGTGTCTCTTTATCACATGAATTCACTTATATCGCACGAATGCGATCTCACTGCGGTCTGCTAATGATTTACAAGTACAAGTTCTAGAATAAATAAAATCACCCAAGACACTCATAGCAAAAGATTCAAGCATAAAAGATGTATGCTTATATAGAGCAGCTCAAATCCTCACAATTTTAGTGGAAAGGGCTATAATATGTGCTAGCAAATGTTATCGATCCCGAATGGATTGCAATATTAATCGAACACATCTCAAATTTTCAAATATTACCGCTTTTACCAAGGATTGATCCATTATTCTAATATATTATCCTAAAAAGCATGAAAATAACTAGATCACAAGGGCAAACAAAAATTTAAATTTAAGCTCAAAAACTCTAATTTTCCTATTCACCCCCCCCCCCACACTTAAGATAAGCATTGTCTTCAATGTGAAAAACGAACTTCAAAGTATAGAAATAGGGAAATAGAGATAAAACCAGATATTCAAATGAGTTTGTCAGCTTAATTTCCTTTGATCCAAGCGTCCCCTGGAGTAATCATTACCTGCACAAAATCTTATACACAAACAAAAAGAGTTTTATTAAGATGTGCCACCCCCACACTTAAGTTCAACCAAAGGTTTAAACTTTGGGGCGTGTCCACAGAAAATCAAATTTGAAACACACGGTTTGCCTCCCGAGAAGTGCTTGTTTTATTAATGAGTCATCAGCCTGACTCAAATTCTCCCAAATTCACGTGGCTGTAGTTGCAACCTTGAATATCTTGAAAAGCTCGGGGATATACATGAATTCTTCACCAGTCGCATCAATATCTCTCCAAATGAATTCAGCAGATGGTTTCCAAGGAACACTTTGTGTGATTCTTCGTGGGAAAGGTGCTACGAAGGTGATGGTTTTGAATTCATCTTCAGGCGAAATTGCCTCAATTGAAACTTCATTCAATTGCTCCTTATCGTAGTATAATTTGATTCGGTGCCCATTAACAATAAAACTTCCACCGTATTTGTCATAAAGTTCAACATATCTGGATGGATATCCATGTTTAATGATATACGGTCCAAACCATTTTAGTTGCAGCTTAGGAGCTTTGAATTTGAACTTCATGTTGAAAAGCAAAACTTTATCTCCGGCTTTGAATTCTTTTCGAATTCGCAACTTTTTGTCATGATAAGCTTTGGTTTTAGCTTTATACAGTTTGGAATTCTCATAAGCTTGGAGTCTCAATTCGTCGAGTTCGTGCAATTGCAACAATCTCTTTTCTCCACTATTTTGAGATCGGTGTTACAACTTCTAATGACCCAAGAAGCACGATGTTCAACTTGAACAGTAAATGAAAAGTTTTCCCATACAGAGTCTCGTAAGGAGTTGTGCCAATAGGAGTTTTGTAAGCCGTCTGAAATACCCACGAGCATCATCAAGTTTTTGACCACACCAAGGATTATCCTTCACCGTTTTTCGAGTATTCTTTTAAGAGCTCTGTTGGTTTTTTCAACTTGGACCTTTGGTTTGTGGGTGATAAGTCGTCAAAACGATGATGAACTCCATATCTTTTCATGGTTTTCTCCATTTGTCTGTTACAGAAATGGGTTCCTCGATCGCTTATCAAAGCTTTGGGAATTCCATAACGAGCGAAAAGCTTTTTGTGAAAATTAACAACAACACGAGCATCGTTTGTTGGTAAGGCTTCGGCTTCTGCCCATTTGGACACATAATCGATAGCAACGAAAATGTATTCATATTTGTGGGATTTAGGAAATGGCCCCATGAAATCAATTCCCCAAATATCGAATATTTCACACACTTGAATGCTTGTTAATGGCATTTCGTCTCTGTGTGAAAGGTTAGTGGATCTTTGGCAAGCATCGCAGTTTTAGACAAGTGTATGTGCCTCTTTGAATATTGTCGGCCAATAGAATCCATCATCAAAAACTTTTTTAGCTGTGGTGGAAGGACCATAATGTCCCCCAGTAGGGCCATGATGACATTCGTCAAGAATTTTTTAGGTTTCGGAACCAGAAACACATCTTCGGATCATTTCATCAGGGCAAATTTTGAAAAGATAAGGTTCTTCCCAAAAGTAGTGTTTAAGTTCTGAAAGGAATTTGCTCCGTTGAGCTTGAGTTAGTCCTTTTCTGAGAATTCCTCTGACGAGATAGTTCGCAAAGTCATCAAACCAAGGATCTTCATTTTCATCAACCGTCATAAGGGTTTCATCAGAGAAGTAATCATCGATTTCTTCTTCCTTTAACTCCTCCAGACCGGGATTTTCCAGACGTGACAAATGATCAGTGGCTAAATTCTCTGCTCTTTTCTTATCTTTAATTTTCTTGGAGTAGCAGAATCCATCGGATGAGACGCGGTTTTGCATCTTGTTTGGTGAAAAAATATTTGAGTGCCGAATGATCGGTGAACACGACTGTTTTCGAAAGCACGAGGTAAGATCAGAATTTGTCGAACGTGAAAGCTATGGCCAGTAATTCTTTTTCTGTGACTGTATAATTTTACTGAGCCCCATTCAGTGTCTTGCTAGCAAAATATATGGGCCAAAAGTGTTTTCCTTCTCGTTGGCCTAAAACAACTCCAACAACAAAATCGCTTGCATCGCACATCAGCTCGAATGTTAGTGACCAATCAGGTGAAACCATGATGGGAGCACTGGTCAGTTGTGATTTCAACGTTTCGAATGCTTTTATACAATCAACATTGAAGTCGAAGACATAATCCTTCTCAAGAAGTTTTGTCATAGGACGAGATATTTTTGAAAAATATTTGATAAAGCGGCGGTAAAAACCGGCATGTCCTAAAAAACTTCTAACGACTTTAACGTTAGTTGGTGGTGGAAGTTTCGTGATAACGTCGATTTTGCTTTATCTACTTCCATGCTCATAAAGGCCCTGAATTTTTAAGGAGATCTTGTGACCAAGCACAATTCCTTCGGTCACCATAAAGTGACATTTTTCCCCTTTTCCTCCAAAATAAAACCCATCTCTTTTCTTTTCTTCATTCTCTGATTAAGGACAAGATGTGCCTTTTAGTTGTACCGCATCTTTCGAGCATTTTATTAAGATTGGAAAGATAAGCTTGAATGAGTTTTCGTAAATCGAAAAGTCATCCATGAAAACTTCCATGGAGGTTTCAAGCATGTCTTGAATATGACTATCATACACCTTTGAAAAGTTGCGTGCTTATCGATTCATTATAAGTCCATTTGAAAATTTGGGATACAAGATCTTTGGTTGGTGATCTACAGAAGGTATTTTAGTTTATTTTGTGATTTTTCTAGATAGCTTAATATAGCATTACAATTTTTCTTAATTTTAATTATTTTAAATTAGTTTTTAGAAAATAACTTTTATAATATTTTAGAAAGTATCACTTTTCTAGCTTTATTTCATATTTTCTTATATTTTAGGGTATTATTAAATAGTTAAAATAGTTTTTAATTAATAATAATTAAATAAATAGTCATAAAAATAATTTTCTTTTCCAATAATTTTCTTTTATTATTAGGAAAGGCATACGCTTACGTAAAATTAAGTAAACGATATTTTAAACGTAAGTTCTTTCAAATAGGGCAAGTAAAGGTGGTCTTTTCTTGATCATTCGGATCGATTGGAATTTGAAAGTATCCGATCGAAAATCCATCGAGGAAACAAAAGAATTTGTTCCTGCTAGTCTTTCAAGCATTTGATCCATGAAAAGAAGGGGAAAATGATCTTTCCTGGTGGCTTTGTTTAATTTACGATAGTCAATACAAACGCGCCATCCAGTGACAGTTCTAGTAGGAACTAGTTCATTCCGTTCGTTAGTCACAACCGTCATTCCTCCTTTGTTGGGGACACAATTAACTGGACTCACCCAAGGAATGTCCTCAATCATGTGATACCAGCATCGAGAAGTTTGATGATTTCCTTTTTGAAAACTTCTTTCATGTTGGGATTGAGTCGACGTTGACGTTCCACAACAAGTTTAATCCCATCTTCGAAATTGATTTTGTGTTTGCAGAAATTGGGACTAATTCTGGGATATCAGACGTTTTCCAAGCGAAAGCTCTTTTATGATTTTTGAGGATAGAAACTAAACTTTCTTTCTCCTTGTCCTCGAGTAATAAAGATATGACTACCGAAAGAAGTGAGCTTTCCTCCAGATAAGCATATTCAAGATGATCAGGGAGTGGTTTGAGCACAAGATCTGTTGGTGGTTCTTGAAGAGAAGATTTTATTCTCATCTCGTCATCGAAAGTTATTTCTTCAAAATTCTCTTCCTCTATTTCTTCCTCTTCCGTGTTATCTCCTTCGAATTCTACTTTCATAAAATCAGCAAACTCTTTGTCAAGGTCTGTTTTATTGATTTTTTCGGAAGTAGTCATGAATGGATCATATTCGTTAAGTAATTCACCCAATTCTTCGTTAGTGACTTCATCGATAACATCAATGTTGAAACAAGTGTCGTCACTGGAACGTGGATAGCTCATTGCTTTGTCGATTAAAAAGGTGATTCGATCTTCTCCAACTCCAAGGTTGAGTTCTTTACCTTTTACTTTGATGATTGCATCAGCGGTATTTAGGAAAGGTCTCCCTAAGATGAGTGGGACTTTACTATCTTCTTCCATTTCTAGGATTACAAAGTCCACAGGGAAAAATGAATTTACCAACTTGAACGAGCATATTCTCAGCAATTCCAACAAGATATTGATAAGAATGATTTGCTAATCGAATGCTCATCTTCATCGGTTTAAGGCTGTTGATGGATAACTTGGAATACATCGAATAAGGCATCAAATTGATACTTGCGCCAAGGTCGGCTAAAGCATCGCAGTGAATATTATTCCCGAAAGTGCATGGAATAAGAAAGCTCCCAGGATCTCCGAGCTTTGGTGGAATTTTGTTTTGAACAATGGCTAAGCATTCTTCGTTAAGGAAGGTAGCTGATATTTTCTCAAGCTTGCTCTTGTTGTTAAGAAGTTCTTTCAAAAATTTCTCGTAATTGGGCATTCCGGCTAAGACATCAACAAGGGGAACATTGAGTCTAACCTCTTTGATTATTTCAATGAACTTCTTATATCGATCTTCCATTTTCTCTTTCTTAAGGCGTTGAGGATATGGAATTTTTGGTGTGTACGCCTTGATAGGTGAGACGGTTTTCTTTTTGGTGGGTTGGGTTGTGTTGGTTTCCTCAGCTTCATCCTCACTATCTTGGGTGATAGGAGCATTTTCGTTTGGATTTGGTGGTGGATCGTACGAGAGACCACTTCTTGTGAATACAACATTGATATGCTCATTTCTTGTTTGCGGTGGACGGTATGTTTTATCGTTTGATGGTTTTGGGTTGGATTGGGTGTTACTTGGTAACGAACCATATGGTCGAGATGAATTTTGGTCAAAAAATCTACCAAAATTTGTTTTCGAGGTCTTGGATAGAGACTTGATGATTTTTCTGTCCTTGCTCAACTTTGGCTTTGAGATTGAAAAACTGAGTTTTGATAAAATCATTCGCTGATTTTTGAGCAGTCATGAATTCTCTCATGGTTTTTTCGAATTCAGATTCTTCCATCTTTTTGTCAGAGTTTTGTAGGGAGGATTGTCTGTTCGAGGTTGAGAATCACGATTGTTATCCCTTTGTTGGCGGTCTTGCCAATTTCCAAAATTTCTACCGTAATAATTACCACGATATCCTCCTCCACGGTATCCTCCTTGGACATAATTCGCTTCTCCTTCGTTAGGTCCACCCATGGGTTTATCGTCGCACTCTGACGATGGGTGATTTCCTCCACAATTGTTGCATCCATCTCGCATTTCTTTCATTTCTCCTTTGATATCTTTGTATTTCGAGTCAATTTTCGAAGTTAAGGCTTCCATTTTCTCCATGAGTTTTGAGATATCGGATTTTTCGACAAAAGCAACGGTTTTCTAAGAGGCTTGGTTTTTGAATCTTTAGACCAATCGAGTTTGAGAAGTACTCGATCTTCGAGTAATTGATATGCATCGTTAGGAGTCTTATAGAGAAAAATTCCTCCGGCATCAAGGATACCTTGAGAGATTTCGTCTAGTCCATGGTAAAACATTTGGATAATGGTTCCTTTGGATAGTCCATGTCCATGAAAACTACGAAGCAAATCTTTCATCCGAAGCCAAGCTTCGACAAATGATTCGTTGGGGTTTTGAGTGAAAGCAAGAATTTCTCCCATTAATCGATCAAACATGGCAGGTGGAAAGAATCGGCTTACAAAGGCTTGCCTCATCTCCTCCCAAGTATTGATAATTCCTGGGGTTAATTCATTGTACCATACTTTTGCATCTCCGGCGAGTGATGATGGAAAAAGTTTTAGTTTGATGGCATTGACATCGGTGTCGCCATACCAGAACATGCCGCAGATTTCGATGAATTCGGCAATGTGCTTATGCGGATCGGCCCGCGCACGGCCATTGAATTGGCGGTCTTTGATCATAGAAAGATGATGACCCTTCACGGTGAAGTTGTCACCAAGGTTGACAGCAACAATAGCACTCTCAGGAGTTGGTGCTACGACTCAGTTGGTTCCCCACATGGGTTGATCGTCGGCCATGGGAAAAGGCAAATTGGTGAAAGGGTTGTAAATGACTTTGGCTTCCAAAAGGTTATCAAATGGTGGGTTTGGTACTCTAGGTACGCGGTTTTCTAATGGGATAAAAGGTGTTCTTCTTCTTCTTCGAATCAAACGTTCGGGGTTGGTAAGAGGTAAGATTGGTTGTATTCCAGCTGCACGAGTGTTCATACAATTACCTAGAGAATCCAGGCAATATCTAAACACACGGACAAACAAAGAAAACAGATTTTCGGACAGAAATGAGTAACCGGATCGGTTGCTAGGGGCGACCGATCGGTTGGAACAATTTGGTTATGGGTTTTTGGTGGAACCGAATCGGTTGTGTTGACGACCGATCGACTGGAGCTCTTTGATTTTTTTATTTATTTTTTTTTTTTATTTTTAGAAATGGATCGACTGACGCGGATTTAAAACTTGCTGAAACACAATCAAAATCCCCGGCAGCGGCGCCAAAAACTTGAGGTGCTACGTGTGTACAAGTTTTAAATTTATAAAAGACAATTTACCAATTTTACAAATAACACATACGAGCAAGTGTACTCGTCCGTTATAGCAAGATTTTGAAGGTAAGTCGGGATCGTTCACAGGGATTTGTGAGTGAATCAGATTAACAAGTATAAAATCAACTAAGGCAATCCAAAAGCAAATAATAACGAGAATAGATATAATGAAATTCAGATGATTAAAGACTACACTTGCTTAAACTAGTTTCTTATCATTGATTAGTATGATTGTGTTAACTACTTCTTAACATGTTGGTTATGATAATTAGTTGGTGTACTAATCTATTGTTCTTACAAGTTTAACCTTCGTCAAGATTTTAGTTCATAAAAACAAGCATTAAGTTTAACCAATCAATTCAAGATCAATTCAAGTTTCATAAGTTTACTTTCATAAACTTAAACACAAAAACATCGGTTTGTCTTATCAAATTTGCTTAAGAAATGGTCAATACAGAAGGTAACCGATTATAGACAAAATGTTACAACTGATTGTAAACAACTACTCTTACGACCTCTTTAGTTGTTTCCAATCAATCCAACTTGATAATCAAAAAGCGTTCTTATTACAACCACACTTTAGTTTCTTTGTTTAATCAAGAATAATGGGTAAAAACAATCATCAATAGACAAAATGATTATAACTAGTTGAATAACAATGAGTTCTTTCGACCTTTGCAATTACTATCAACTAGTCAAACTTGATTAACAAATGTCACTATGAAACTTAAGCACAATTGGATCTTAGAATCAACTTGGAATTCAACATAAGAGAACATAAACATAAACTCAGAACTTTGAACATAAAAGAACATGATTAAGAGTCTTACAATGATTGGAATAAGATTGCAAATGATTGAGTAATGATTCCTAAAGTATTGGAGTTGACATCTTAGGGGTTCACCTCCAAATGTTGACTTCTTGGACCTCCAAACTTTCCTGGACTTCTAATGACGAATTTGATAGCTAAAAGGGATGTGTTTGATGAGTAGAGAGTTGTATTGAAGTGTGTGTTCTCAAATGCTCATAAGAGGTCTCTATTTATACTAGTTCCAAGTCCTAGGGTATTAAATGTTGAACTTGGACTCCAAGGAGCTAGGAAGGGACTAGAATACACCAAGGGAAGGACCTAGAAATGTTTGGATGCAATGGGGAATCTTAAGAATGAAGAAATGGCAGAGCAGGCCTCTTCAGCCGAATCGGCACCTTGTCCAGCCGATCGGTTGGTCTTCTTACGCTTACCCAGCCGAATCGGTTGCGGGCAGCGACCGATCGGCTGGTCCGTCTTCAGGGGGCGATTTTGGCATCTTTCCAGCTGATTCGGTTGCGGGTTGCTACCGATCGGCTGGTCTTCCTGAATGATGGAATATGGACTTTTTGCTTGATTTTACTTGTGGAGCTTGGTTCTTCATTCAACTTGATCTTCTATGATACCTGAAATGCTGACATGTGCTTGACATGCTTCAATAAAATGGAAATCTTCTTTTATTGAACATTCTTTAACTTTTCCTTCCGTTTCCCAGCACTTGGTTATAAATACTAGACAAACATCTTTTGATGCGATTAAGCACTAAAATCATATGAATATAACCAAATAACATATACAAAAGCACAAATAACGCTACTAAAAACATGTACAATCTGAGCGTTATCACTTGGTATGGTGGGGAATAGAGCTGAAGTCTATGTGTTAACTAATGGTTCAGAAGTTGATACCACGTGGTGTTGGTTTAATGGACAAATATTAATAGATGTGTGTTAGGATCGAACTCGAGACCACGGGATTGCACACTTTGCGTATGTGAATTAAGGTTAATAAGTAAATATAACGAACATTAAGTTAATTAAGTGTAATGGACTAACGATCGTTAAATGTTAAATAGAAGGACTAGATATTAAAATAGAGATAAAAAAGGTTCTGGAAACCCCTTGGGATATGTTGTACGATCGGCCAAAGGGGATTCCAAGCCCAATCCAAGTCTAACTTGATTACCAAGTTATCTTGTGTATATATACAAGGCCTAGGGTCATTTTATTACATCTCTTGTACTCCTAATCAAAAACCTAAAACTTGTTTATGTGTTTTTGAGTCCCAAACCGATCGTACAACCCATAAGGGTGTCGATCTCTTTGTTTTTCCAAAACAAAATCTTTCGTGTTCTTAAAACTAGCATTACTTTAATTTGATTTAATACGTGTGTACAAGAACGTGGTACTAACATACTTTTGTTAGTATCTTGGATTGAATTACAAAATCGGTAAGGGGTAATTCATATAATCCTATAAACCCTAATTAGGGTTCATCACTTGCTAGTTTAAAGGAATTGATTCTTGTTGGGGTAGAATCAAAAGGTACGCATACTATTTATGTTTTAGTTAATTAATTATTCATTATATGTTCTTTACGCTTCCGCATGTGTACTTGATGTTTATTGTTTATATTTATGAGTTGTCATGTTATATAATTCCAACACGTGGGAGCCGCACAGTGACATAGTCAAGAGGTTTCCTAACTTTCCAATTGATTCTTGAGGACAAGAATTTAGTGAAGGGGAGGATATTCATATGAATAGATATTAATAAGTCAAGGAAGTCAAAATTAGAAAGTCAATAAGCAGAAAAGTCAAATAACAACTTTTGATGCCAAAAGATATTACAACGCATTTAATTTTTACCTTCATTTTCATTTTAATAAATACCACTTATCATCTCCTTTTTAATCATTCAGTCTTTGTAACAATTTTTAGAATTCCGTCTCACCCTCATGGTATCAACTCCATTGTAACTAACAATTCATATTTCTATAACAAATCCCTTTCAAATATCATCGTGTTACTATCTTCTTCATTCTTTAAATAGAATATGGAAATCAATAACTTTGTTGTTATAAACTTTTGAGGCTTTGGGTTGTTTCCCACTTCGTCATACATACGTTTTGAGAAAATGGAGCAGATCTTGAGGTGCTGGTAGTTTTGATATATCGTAAAATTGTGTTCCATCATTTTAGCTTATAGATGAGAAAGAGTTTTGTAACAATTTTTAAGGTGATATGTCTATAAACAAGTCAACTAGTTAGTGACCCCTGACATTGTGTTCCAATCTGTCACTTTGTTGTTTCTAGCATTGGGGGTCTTACGGTTTTGCTTAAGCTTTAGTTAATAGGTGATGGCATGCTACCCGTTTTTATTGGTCTTTTGCAATGTTTTAAAATCAGGTTTTTTAATTGACGAGGTCGACTCGCCGCTTCAACCATCAGGTCGAACTGCTTTTATACATATGTAACTTTTCATAACATCTTTGATAAGTATTATCTCCAATTTTGATCTTACATTCAATTGAATCGATATTAAAGAGATGACTCTATTAGGTTTTGGTCTTTAATTACCATATTTACAATACTAAAAAAACTGCAAAAACAATTAATTTATAGTTCTAGTTTACAACACATTCATAGAATTGTGGCCACTTTAACTTCCTAATTTAATTATAAAATTTTCAAATCATAATATGTTTGTTCATACAAATATGGAACTTAACCTAACACAAGTTTTAAGTTTTAGCGAAAATTAAATTGACAAAAGGGTTTTGCTAGTTTAAGAGGAAAGAATTTTTTTTTTCTTTAAAACAAACAGGAGTCATGATCCGGTCGGGTTTATCTAATCGGGTCGACCCAGGTTAATGAAAAGCCACCCTGTTTAATCCGTTTCTAGTGTGAGAAAAAACCTAACCACATTCGACCCGATCTCCTAACCGGTTCCTGGTTCAATCGGTTGAACCGGCCGAATCGACTGGGATTTAAAATATTGGTCTTTGAGGTTTGTGTGATACTTTTAATCAATGAAAGAATATTTTAATCAATCAAGAGAATCAACACAATATATTTCATCAATGCAAAGGTTGAAAGTTAAATGTTACTGTATATCTTTTTAACACAAAAAATAGTAATTATTTACTATCTCTGACCAATTAGTAGAATAGTTACTCCGGATATACTCTTAGAAATTATATTTGCATTAATTGTGTATCGTTTAGAATGCTTATATAAATTGACAAACTTCAGCAACTTTGTAATCAACCTTAAGTCTGTCATTAGTCTTAATTATTTATTAGCTTAATCATGAAAATCACCATGCTAAGTGTCTGTCTTCTTTTTGTACTTGTACAAAAGGAATTATATTTGATCAAAGCCTCGAGAGTGAGAATCGTGCCACAGGGATCCGTGCCTAGCCCTGTCGCGGTTCACAAGGTCCCGAATACACTTGGTTGGCTCGACCGCAAGGAATCAGGGCCGAGCCCCCCAGGAGAGGGTCATGGTGCCCCACCTACTGTCCCTAATCCACCCGGTTGGCTTGCAGAAAAGGAATCTGGGCCGAGTCCAGGAGAAGGTCACGGTGTCCCACCTAGTGTTCCAAATCCCCCCGGCTGGCTTGCTCAAAAGCAATCTGGGCCGAGCCCTCCAGGAGAGGGTCATGGTGTCCCACCTAGTGTCCCAAATCCACCCGGTTGGCTCGCACAAAAGGAATCAGGACCAAGTCCCCCAGGCGAGGGGCACAAGGTGCCAAACCCACCGGGTTTTCTCGTTGACATGCCAGAAAAGAGATCCGTGCCTAGCCCTGGCATTGGTCACAAGGTCCCAAATACACTTGGCTGGCTCGACCGCAAGGATTCTGGCCCGAGTCCTGGTGAAGGCCACGGTGTCCCACCTGGTCCTGGTGGAGGCCGATCATAAACAGTAGCATTTTCAAATTTCTAGTGTTATTTTCTACGTTATAATTCTGTTTGATTGAGCTTAATGTTATTTAGTTATTTGAGTTAAAGACCTATCTATGTAATGAAAAATCCAGGAATTCATGGAGTAAACTTTATTTATCTCAGCATCATCTTTTGTCAGTTGTATTTTCTTTTTCTTTTTTTTTTCATTTGAAGTTTAGCCAATCTATATATGTTTGGTTACGTTTTCACTGTATCGCTGCACAATTAATCTGCTCTAACAGAATTGTATCAATATGTGATTACAAGCAGTGTATCACTTAGCTTTTACATTTACATTATATATATTAGACGACAAATATGACCCGAACCCACACACGGGGTTGGAGTTAGTGTATGTGTGATTGACCTGATAAAGGAACATGGTGGTTTGATTAGGAAGGCAACCATGAGTTTCCAACCATCATCCCCATGATCCCATATTTTGTGGCAAATATTATAATCATGCTTGATCACCAACATATTAGTTTACAGGCTATAAAAAGGACTGAGGCTTCCTTATTTTGTAATATGAATACACACAAATATACGAGTGCTCCAGAATGTTCCAGTTATGCTTCTCCTATAACAACCTAAAGAGTCTTTTGTTTCTGCCATTTACATTGTGTTGTGATCGTTTTGCGGATGACATACAACATGGGTCTCAATTGAATCCTAGGATGTTTATGTATGGAGGCTCACTACAAATAGAGCACGTAGAACCTTTAAGAACAGGGAACTTTCCTCCTGTGCAGTGCCCTTTAACGGGTTTTGTTTCTGTTCTACAGAGACGTGTTTTGGGTGAATAGACTGCTGGTTTTAAAGCTACAAGATGGCCAATTTACAACAATACAACATATTCACTCATTATCGATACGTTTATAAATGATTTATGCCTTTATCTCTTCTATTTGAATCTGTTTCTACAACACCAGAAAGTGTTGTGATTCTGTATGGAATACAACATATTCAACATCTGCCCCTCCTAAAATCTGAGTCTTAGTACATTTTATAACCTTTCTTTATAGATTTAGACATTTAGTCATTATATATACAATACTTTAAAATATAACTCATGTGGGCTCTCTAAAATAAATACGAGTACTTTATAAGTTGACCTTGACCTTTCCGGCATAAGTGTTGGAGTTCCATCCCTAGCCATCATATGTATTTGAGAATTGATTTGTACGCTCAAGTTTTTATTAGGACATTTTAATTTGTGCATAACATAGTTGTATAGTATTTATAGTGTGCTTTATAAACTTAGAAAATTAGTGTCTCAATCAAAATAAAAAATGCGCAAATCACATCACGTCCCTATTTATTTTTCCTTTTTAGTTTATTGTAAAAATTCACTATAACATGTTGAATCTAAATTCAACAAACAACCATGACAATCAATAACCAAAACCTATTGGCTCCAACAAACAACCATGACAATCAATAACCAAAACTCATCATAGCTAATTTGTTATGGGTCTATTATCTAAAGTGATAATAATTCTATTACAAAACATATCTTAATATGTGTAACGAAACGAATGAATGAATATTGATATAATGAGACTCTGTGTAGATATGGAGAGAAAAGAGAGGTAGTGTCTCTTTTGCGTAGAGGGATAATGAAACCATATCGGGCGTCTGGTTCGTTGTAATCTAGCGTAATTGGATGTAATTGTAATATGATATTACGTAGCTTGTTTGGTTTGTAGATTGGAAGGAATTGTAATTCGATTATATCACGTATGCTATTTGATTTCCATTGTAATTGCAATTTAGTCACTTTAATAAGTGAGGGAACACAAACAAAACTAAGAATATGGGGTGTAGGATCACTACAACAGTTCTTTGCAAGTGGATGTGGCACATGGAAATCATTTTACTAGTACTTCAGTTTGTATGAATTTCAATTGGTAGTTGCAAGATGAGATTTTTAAGATTAATGATATGTTAGTTCCTTTGGGGGTGAATGGTTCTTGAAATTCAGTAGATGGCTACCTTGGGAGACATCTAATGGAATTTCAGTGAGCTCAAAATGGCTTTTGTTCGTGAGGGAAGGAAAGCTACTATCAGAGGTACACAAAAGTCTACACTACAGTGGATGCAGGGCAAGAAGATTCCAACAGCAACAACTTAGCTATCCTCCATGGTGCTTAGTGTGTATCCAGTGGCTAAGATGTCAATGTTGCAGGCTACTAATGTTGACCAACAAGATACTACACTTACCAAGTTGCTGTAAGATTATGAAGATGTGGTTGTCTTACCAACTATTTACCACCCATTAGACACAATGATCATAAGATTGAGTAGAAAAAAGGATATGTACCAGTCAATGTGAGACTTTACAAACGTCCACCCACTCAGAAAGATGCCATAGAAGCCATGGTTAAGGAACTATTGGAATCAGGGGTCATAAGCGATAGTCAAAGTTCTTGTGCTTCACCAGTGGTCATGGTTAAAAAGAAGAATGGTAGCTGGATAATGTGTATTGATTAGAGGAAGTTGAATGCTCAAACCATCAAAGATAAGTTTCCCATTGCAATAATAGAAGAACTAATTGATGAATTGCAAGGGTCCAAATACTTTACTAAATTGGATCTGAGGTCTGGCAATCAACAAATAAGAATGAGACCAGAGGACATTGGCAAGAAAGCTTTCAAGACTCATGAAGACCATTATGAATTCCTAGTCATGCCCTTTGGACTTACAAGTGCACCTTCCATAACCTTTATGCCAAATATCACAGTGTACAACAAGGATTTGCAGTCATTATGAGCATCTCAGACTAATATTGAAAGTTTTGGGAATCCATAACCTTTATGCCAAACAACCCAAATGTGTGTTTGCAGCATAAAAGGTAGAATACTTGGTTCATGTGATTACTAGCGAATGAGTTTTAACTGATGAAACCAATATTGAGGCTATGAAACAATGGCCTATGCATACCACTATTAAGCAATTGAGGGGTTTTCTTGGATTAACATGCTATTATAGAAGGTTTATTACAAGTTATGCAGTCATTAGTCATCCACTTACTCAACCCTTGAAGAATAATTCTTTTCACTGGGGACCAACAACTTAAATAGCCTTTGAAACACTCAAACAAGCAATGATCCAAGCACTAGTGCTCAAGCTTTCTAGTTTTGATGAATAGTTTGTGACTGAGACATATGCTTCAGGAGGAGGAATTGGGGCAGTGCCTCAACAAAGTGGCCATCCTATAGCCTATTATAGTAAAAACTTAACTCCAAGACACCAAACCTTATCCACTTATGAGAAGGAGCTACTAGCAGTAGTTAAGCTTTGGACAAGTAGAGAGGGTATCTGTTGGGTAAGCATTTCAAGATCAAAACTGACCATTTCAGCTTGAAATACTTGCTTGATCAGAGAATCACAACCCATACTCAGATGAAATAGCTTCCTAAACTAATGGGCTTTGATTATGAGATATTATATAAGAAGGGAAGTGAGAATTGTGCAGGAAACGCTTTGTCAAGAATCCATATAGAATTCCGTTGTTACAGTTAGTCCTTACCACAGTGACCACTGATTTGCTCTCTAAAATTGAAAATAGTTGGAATTAAGATGCAGTTCTGCAAGCTTTGATTCAGAGGTTGCAAAAAGGGGAAGTTGTGAAGCACTACGCTTGGTCTAATGGTCAATTGAGAAGAAAAGGAAAGCTATTAGTAGGAGATGACAGAGAGTTGAAGAATGCAATTTTAGTGAATTTTCATAGTGACTCAGTTGGTGGACACTCAGGAAGTATTGAAACTACTGACAGGCTCAGTGGAATGTGTTATTGGAAGGGAGTGAGACAAGATGTGAAAAATATTGTGGCCTTTTCTGATGTCTGTCAGAGGAGTAAACTTGATTTAGTTGCTTATATTGGTTTGCTTCAACCCTTACCAATCCCTAATTTGATTTGGTCTGAGATATCCATGGATTTTATAGAAGCTTTGCCTATGTCATATGGTAAATTTGTTATACTAGTGGTAGTGGATAGGCTCAACAAATATATTCCTTTCATTACTCCCAGTCACCCTTTCACAACAGTTCAAGTAGCTAATGTATTCATGGAAAATGTGTATAAGCTTCATGGACTCAAAAATTTATTGTCAATGATAGGGATAAGATATTTTTGAGCTTGTTTTGGAAGGATCGCTTTAAAATGCTACATGTCGACTTGCATTTCTCATCGCTTATCACCCACAGAGTGATGGTCAAACTGAGGTAGTCAATAGGTGTTTGGAGACTTATCTCAGATGCATGTCATGGGAGAAACCATAAGAGTGGTCTAAATGGTTGTCCTTAGCTGAATATTGGTAAAATACCAATTTCCATACATCAGTCTAGATTTTTCCTATGAAAACCATTCTTTTATGCGCATCGCTTTAGCGAAGGCAAAGCCTGTTTCTTCTTATGAGATATTGTATGGTCAGCCACCAACAAGTCTTATTGCTTATGTTCAAGGTCAAAGCAGTGGATATGTCATTAAGTGCTAGAGAAGTAGTTGTGCACCTTTTGAAGTTTCACTTGCACAGAGCTTAACAAAAGGAGACTAGTGATGACAAGAGAAGGACTGATAGGGAATTTGAGGTGGGACAATGGGAATATTTAAAGTCACAACCTCACAGACAGGTTACTATCAGGAAAACTAAATACAACAAACTCATTCCTAAGTACTTTGGGCCTTTCCAGATTATTACTATGGTTGGGAAGGTGGCTTATAAACTATCTTTGCCTGCTACTTCACAAATCCATATAATGTTTCACATTTCATGGTTAAAGTTGTTCAAAGGTCCTTTGCCAAATGCCACTCCCACACTTCCAGTCTGCAACAAACAAGGAGAAGTATTGCGAGAACCAATAAAAGTACTGGATAGGAAGCTTGGTATGGTTTGGGAATAGAGCTGAAGTCTATGTGCTAACTAATGGTTCAGAAGTTGATACCACGTGGTGTTGGTTTAATGGACAAAATATTAATAGATGTGTGTTAGGATCGAACTCGAGACCACGGGATTGCACACTTTGCGTATGAGAATTAAAGTAAATAATTAAATATAAAATGTTGTATTTATTTATTATTTACACGAAATACATAACGAACGTTAAGTTAATTAAGTGTAATGGACTAACGATCGTTAAATGTTTCATGGAAGGACTATATATTAAAATAGAGATCAAGAAGGTTCTGGAAACCCCTTGGGATATGCTGTACGATCGGCCAAAGGCGATTCCAAGCCCAATCCAAGTCTAACTTGGTTACCAAGTTGTCTTGTGTATATATACAAGGCCTAGGGTCGTTGTATTCCACCTCTTGTACTCCCAATCAAAAACCTTAAACTTGTTTGTGTGTTTTTGAGTCCCAAACCGATCGTACAACCCATAAGGGTGTCGATCTCTTTGTTTTTTCAAAACAAAATCTTTCGTGTTCTTAAAACTAGCATTATTTAATTTGATTTAGTACGTGTATACAAGAACGTGGTACTAACATACTTTTGTTAGTATCTTGGATTGAATTACAAAATCGGTAAGGGGTAATTCATATAATCCTATAAACTCTAATTAGGGTTCATCACTTGCTAGTTTAAAGGAATTGATTCTTGTTGGGCTAGAATCAAAAGGTACGCATACTATTTATGTTTTAGTTAATTAATTATTCATTATATGTTCTTTACGCTTCCGCATGTGTACTTGATGTTTATTGTTTATATTTATTAGTTGTCATGTTATATAATTCCAACAGTGGCATCACGAGCTTGGTTTAATGAGTAATGTGGACGTATAGTCCGGACTGGGCCAGGAATGGGTCAGGCCCGGCAGACAGCGGCCCACTCTACACCTAAACCCTAATCCATGCCCTATAAATACATGGCTGGATCTCCTTCTCAAGGACACACAATACACAAGATGACAGGTTACTCTAACCCTAACTCATCACATCGCACCGATACTAACTTGACCGTCGGAGGTGGACCCCGGGGCTACGGCCTCGGGTCCACTCCTAACAGGTTCTCTTTGTTGACATGTCTACTTAGGGCTTGAAAAGACGACGAACGGCCAATGGAGAGTCGTCGAATCCGGCCCGCGCCAGATTATGCATCAACAAGTAATTAATTACTAAACACGTAAAAAACAGATATTGTATTGTGTTTGATATGATTAATTATAGGGTTTTGGTTATTGTTTAAAAATCCTAATTTTTAAGGTTAGGGCTTTTGCCCTAATTGGTTTTTAAAATTTTTTTTATGTCGATCTAAAATTTTCTTTTAGTCGATTTGTATAATTTTTTTTAGGATTTATAATTTTTTTTTGTTAATCGATATCTGAATCTAGAATTGTATATATGTTACGTGAATTAATTCGTGAATAATTGTTATGTGACATGGAATTGTAAGTGATCTTGTGAGAACTTGAATAATTGATATGTTAAATCCATGAAAACGTGCATGTTTGGCATGGATTATTGTCGATATGTATTTAATTGTTAAGGTTGGTTATGCGAAAATTAATTGTTTAGTTTTATACACATGTTTATTGTTTTGATAAATCTTGAATTGGGGAATACCTCAATAATATTAATGAATCAATTATGTGCAATTTGTTATATGTTTGACTATGTCTTACGCAATCGATTCATCGATGCATGTTGCTCACTTCTATTGTGCAAGTGAAAACCCTAGTTAATATATACGTTAATTAACCTAGATATTGATTATTAATAGGTTTTATCAAATAAGTTGCACGTGGCTACTTGTTTACGCACATTAATTGTTAGTTATGTGTGAATTGTTTTAGTTGTTTATTTTGTTACTTGTTTGTTTATTATGTTTGACAAGTTTTAAACAAAGGGTAATTTCATGAATAGAAAAATAAATTTGACTAAACAATGGTGAAATTTGATTTGTTCTTTGAAGAGTTAAAATTTTCATAAGTTTAATTGAGTGATGAGTTTTGGTACAAATAGTGAGAACGGCGCATCCAATTTTGACAAAATATAAGAGGGGTATAAGGAGGGTAGCGCATTAAATTGTGACCCGAAAGAAGGTGGTTAATTGCTTCACGCTGACCAAATTCTCCGCTTCTTTGTGCGTCAAATTGGAGTTATGATAAGGTTTTAAAATGTACCTTTTTGAGGGGTCCTTTAAGCCCTTATTTGATCACTTTTGTATCCGTTATTACTTAATATCGTTCCTTTTCACTTTTTAGGTCTCTTGAAGGCAAATTGCTGTAATAGCACTTATTTGGACGAAAAGGCGAATATCTGAAGAAAATGGCCAAAGTCAAGAATCGAGACACTCCAATTCTTGAAAACACAAGGTGACGTCGCCATCGCTAATCGCGACGCCGGAGGATTTTGTGACGGGACGAAGCCAAAACTCTTATTTTCAAGTGACGACGTTAAGTTATAAAAGAGTAGACCGTCGCAACTCGACGGCCTAGATTCAATCTGAGGGCGCCGAAGTCAAGAGGACGGCGTCCAAGCACAAGGTGACGCCGTCAAGACTAATGTGGCCAAGACGAAACCCTAATGACGGCGACCGACGGCGCCACAAAACATAAGGTGACGGCGTCGCATATGTAATCTTATATATATAGAATCCGAATTTTTCAAGATTGGTGTGTTGTCTTTTGGGTAAAACCTAAACCGAACCAAGGCATCTTGTACAAGATTTTAGCGCCCAAACCCTATCTTACATCAAGATAAGTGCTTTACTTCATTAATTCAATTATGTCTTTGATTATTTGTGTATGCTTGCATGTTCTCCATGTCCCGCTAATTTATTTGTGTGTTTGCTTAGGAATATGAAACTTAATTATTGAATATTGATTGGTTGTCTCTTATCTTAGTTGTTAATGATCTAGTAATGCGATAGGTCATTCGTTGTGTACTTAATGCTTGATTAATCTTTGTGAACCTTAGGTTATAGCACCTTGAGCGGTTGTAAGCTAAACTATCCAAAGAGGCCTTAGAGTTAGAGTTTATGATCCCTAGTGGTATTTTGTAGACGAGACCCTTTGGTAACTTCAAAGAGTTAGGGAGAAAAGCATACCCTACAACTTTAGACACACAATGCAATTAAGAATAAGGATGTGACAATTCAACCACCAATAGGAGATAATTAAGGAGTAGTAAAACCTAAGTAAACACATCTTTAAACCATCATACGAGCACACAATAATTAGACATAGACTACATACACCTTAGATTAGATAATTAGATAAGTAGAGTAATCGGTAGAAATACCAACCCCAAATCCAAACCCGAGATTCGTACCTTTCCATTTCCTAAAAAATAAAATGAAAAAATAATCTTCCTCAACCCCAACGTTTGTAGTAACTTCTCACTAGCATTCCTATTCCCTGAGAACGATATCAACACCCGTGGCTTACCCTAATACTACACTACAACGATTAGGTTCAACTTTGCCTAGGTGTTATAAACTTGCTCAAGAAAAGGAAGTTCCTTTGACCCGAACGGCGTGTGGCGTTATCAAGTTTTTGGCGCCATTGCGGGAATAGAATAGCTAGTTAGTAGTCCACCTCGTTTAGGTTTCCTTTGCTTGATTCCTATCAAGTAATTTTTTAGCTTTCTCATAGTCTATCCCCTTCTTCGTGACCTTTGTTCGTAATCCCATCACTTTTCATCATGGAAGGTGATAACCACCCACCATTCATCAACCCACCACCAATTGACCCGCCAAGAGCCCGTACTCTTGGTGAATACTCAAGACCAAACCACCTAGGCTATAGGAACACCATTGAGCTTCCCGACCAAGCCCAAACTACGACCTGCGATCCGACACCATCCGGTTGGTGCAAAGCGGATGTGCATTTCATGGACTTCGTTCAAGATCCAAATTAGCATCTAAGGGATTTCTTAAAATTGTCGATTCCATCGACCTTGATGCTACTACTCGGGAGACCACGCTACCGCGTCTCTTCCAATTCTCTCTACGGACCAAGCTAGTACTTGGCTTGAGCGACTTCCACGGATCCATCTCAAGTTGGGATGATCTCACCTCTCGCTTCCTTGCTCAATTTTTCCCACCGGGAGAACCACTAAGCTTAGAAATGACATCTTGATGTTCCAACAATGTCAAGGTGAATCTCTACTAAGCATGGACTCGATTCAAGGACTTACTTCATAAAGTCCTCATCACGGCATTGATCTTTGGCTCCAAGTCCAAATCTTTATGATCATGTCAACTTCCCACCAAGCGATCCATTGACCAAGCGGCCGGTGGAAAACTTAGTGATCTCACCGCGGAAGAATCATGGGGAATAATAGAGGACCTTGCTCTCTATGACAACGAAAGTTGGAATGACCCCCGTGAGTTGCCCAAAACCGTTAAGGCAATCTCCTTGCCTCCCATTAACTCACAATCTTCCGACCGTAGGATGATCGAACTTGAAGATCAAGTTAAATTCCTAATGAGTTCCTACGAAAACCCTAAGTCTTCACGCCATGTGAACAAAGTTTCTTCTTCGTGTGAGCCGTTTTATGATCCTCAAAACACGCGCACTTGCACCCGATCCCCCGAACATGCTTCCGTTGACTACGCATCCTCGCGTATTAATGGAACGGGAGGAAGATTCCCTACAACACCCGGACCTATGAATTTCAATGAAACCCGAGAAGCATGGAAGGGCAAGCCCGAATTCTATTGGGGACAAACCAAGGAATCCACTTCCAATGATTTTTCGTGGCCCCCACCTCAAGGTCCTAACCAACAAAACATCGAGGGGATGTTGCAAAATCTAGTTGCATCCCAAGAAGCCCAAATAGCTAAACTCTCGGACCGCTTTAACCAACAACAAGCCGAAATGGATAGGAAGATAGACAACCTTTTGAAAGCCATAACCAATAGTGATAGGAAGGTTAATGCTATCTCAACTCCCGAGCCTTCCGGTGTAGAGATTTGTTGGAATCACTCCTAAACCATAATCAAGTGTTAGTAATTAATATGTAATAGTTAGCTTTATTATGGCCTTTATGTTTGTTATTAGCCTTAAGCTTATGTAGAAGGACCATGAGCTTAGGCCCAAGCCCATTTAAGAAAGGATGGATACTAGGAGTGTTGCCCTAGCTTTCCTCCTATAAATACTCTTGTAAACCCTCATTTGAGGGTTGGTTGTTCAAGTTATTTCCTTTCATACTCCTACGCGTAAACCGTATCATATTATCGTGTGTGTGTGTGGTTTTATTTGTTCAATCGCCTCATCTCTTTCTTATAAGCTTGTGTTTGTAAAACTAGTGACCTATCGGTGGTATCAATCGCCTAATAGTTGAGTGAACGTATTGTTTGAAGTGAGTTTTGGTCTCACGCCTAACTTATGTATACCTCACCTTTGGCTTGATCAAAACGTATTTTTACACTTTTGAATCCAAGATTCTTGTACTTTCAACGTTTTAAGGTGTTAAAATACTTGTTTTGGCAAAAGTTTCAAACTTTATGCGTGGATAGTTGTTTTCATCTAGTTTTTGAACGTGGGTAAAGTTCTACGCAGAATCGTTTTAGAGGCTTTGGTTCATCAAGTTTCACACTTTTGTGTATTTTGGTGTTATTGAAGCTATTTTATCACACAAAAACTGGTTTAGAAACACTTTTGGATAGAATCAAAGTTACGAGCATTTCTACGCTTAGTAAAACCCTAAAACTACGCGTAAGTGCTTCCTTGGTTTGATCTTCATTTTCGTGGTTTATTCCATGTTTTCTTACTTGGATAAGTCTGAAAATACGTCGACTTTGGATATCTTTTGCACCGTGATAGTGTAAAAGATCATTTGGGCAAAACCCTAAAATTACGCATAAGCATAAGCTTACGCGTGAAATCCCACGCCTAAGATTTTTCCTACGCCTAAGCCTAGTCTTACGATAAGAAAATCCTCGCCTAACTTTCTCGCCTAACTTTTGTCTACGCCTAACTTTAGTGCTTTTCCCTACTTATCGTAAGCTAAATCCTACGTAACTCCTTATTGTTAAGCGTAACTTTGGTGTTTTACGCATAAGTGCTACTTGGTTCTTGTCTTTTCTACGCCTAAGGACACTTCATCAACAAAGGTTCATTCGACTACAAAGATCCATTTTACCAACACAAGTTTTCAACATGTCTCAACCACCATACTCTAACTATTTCCTTACACTTATCCTCAACGACAACAACAACTAAGTCCACAACATCAACAATGGAATCAACAACAAGCAATTTATCAACAACAATTTAATCAACAACATACTCCACAACTTGGTGCAATTCCCCACCACAAATGGTTCAAACACCGCCAAGTCTTCAAGTTCAACCCTACACAAATGAATTCAATCAACATCCATCAAGGAACACTATGAAGGAACCCACTTGGTTTGCAAAGATGTGTGAAGCTTTAAGCGACCAACAATCAATTCATGAAGTTGGATCACTGATAGACCTCCAATGCTCACTCAGAAACTACGATCAATGGGTGATAAGGTTCTTTAGGTTTTGTGATCCAAGAAGCCACATGGAAAGTTCTTAAAGAAGGTTATCTTGGAAGGTCCATTTGAGATGCCTCATCGTCATTGTGCCCGAGATCCTACTGCTATTCCACCAAGAGATGAACAAACAAACATTGCTATTGTTGCGCATCTAAATCCAATGAACTTCTACACTATGAAGTCGATGAGCTTGCAATGCAATATATCCTTTTAGGATTACCTAACCCAATTCTTCAAGTGTTGATGCTCAAAAGATCGCAAAGGAAATGTGGGATCATAGTCATCTTCTTATAGAAGGATCTCAGACTCAATCGGGAGGATTTGGAATCCAAAATTTACTTGGCTTATGAACATTTCATGATTGAACACGAGAGACACTAGAGTCTTATCATCATCGATTTTCGGACATCATCAATGATTTGGATAAACACAACATTATCATGCCAAGAATTGCAGTGAATACTAAGTTCTGAGTAGTCTTGGTCCCGAATGGGAGAAGTATGTCATTTTTCTCCGCAAGCGAAGAATATGCATCATTCTACATATGGATTGTTGTACGATTACTTGAAGCCTCATGAAAAGGAAGTTGATCGGAAAGGATTCTCCTTGCTCAAATTGCTCCACCCACACATCCGGAAAATCAACAACTTGCCTTATATGCTCAACAAAGTTATCCTCCTCAACAAGCAACTCAACCAACCGCCTCACCACACCAAACGATCCATCACAAAGAATCTCAACAAAATCAATTGGTTCCTTACAACAACAACAATGATCAAGCACTTCATAGTCAAACTAATGAGGAATCCGATCCGCTCAAGCATTGCAACAGGATTTGTTATGATTGCTAATGCTTTTAGCCGTTATACAAACAAATCCAACAATCGTATTCGTTCCTCATCCAATACACGAAATCAGTGTTGTGAACAATGGACGAGTTGAAGTTCGTAATCGTGGTTATGGTCGTCAAATGGGAGGTGGTCAAGGGTTTAATGCTATGGGTAGGAATAACAACGAGCTCAAGTGGTAGAACTGGGAAATGCTCGAGAATGGGTTGAATGGTCTTCGATGCTACAACCGAAATGAGAAGGGACACTGCTAATGCATGCCCAAAGCCAAGGACTAGGGGCGGTTACTTCAAAGAGGCACTTCTTTTGGCTCTTAAGGATGAAGTGGTGGATCTCTCACAAACAAAGAATGAGCTTTATGGCGATGCGCACATATGATGATATGGAGGACTTGCGAGCCAATGCAAATATTATGTTGATGGCTAATATGCATGAGTTACACATGAGTGAAACAGGCCCAGTGTAACATCGATGGCTTGTCTCGTGCCGAACAAACCATCATCATATCTCGAACTAATATCTCCGCCAATATCCGAATCCGCACGGATCGGTCGCTCAAATGAGTCATCTACATCTCATTCGGCGATTTTCAAGTTAACCTCAGAGTTACATTTGACGATCAAGATGACCTTATGGTTTCCTTTGATAATCAAATTGACTTTGTGGTTGTACTTGAGGATCTAAATAATGTTCATGTTGTAACTCACGTTGAACAAGTCGAATCATGCCTCATCCAGATTTTGCTCGCTTAATTCAAGACCATCAAATCAAAATGGAGGAATGTTATGCATTAAATAAGGACTTAAAAGCAAAATGCACTGTTAACCAAGGATTATGAATGCTTACAAATGCAACTCAACTTTTTCAAAACTCAAGAAAATCGTGAAAAGGTTTTGAAGCCGCTTTTGCTAAATCTCATCAAAACGAAAAATATTTAGAGACATATCGTGATCTAGCAGCTTGAAGAATGCTTTGTTGTGCGAAATAGAACAATCGAAACATGAACATAAAAAGCAAATTAACGCTCTCACCTTGGAAAATCAAAAGCTAAGGTGAGTTGTTAAATTGTCAAAAATTTCTCGACATACAAAAAGCATTCAACGAATCGGGTAGATGACCTTCTTGCGTAAATTATTGGCTTGCAAAAAAAATTAAAGAGTTTAAAACTGTTGTTTACAAACATGGTGAATCGAGAATGACTATTGAAAAGTTTACTTTAAAACCCAATCCAAAAGGATATGGACCAAATCTAGTGATTACAAACCAAAGCTTTCACTCAAAACATTCAAACCAAATCCTCAAGTTTCCAGGAGAATATAAAATTAATGATATTTATTATGAGTGTTGTTGAATATCATCGTCAAGAGGAATTCGATGCGTAAGATTTAGAGTCGATCAAAATTAAAAGCAGTTGTTTACAACAAACCTTTAATTATTCAAAACCGGTCACTTTCACACACCAACGGATTCTTCTAACACACCAAGGGTTATCATCAAAACACCGAGTCTTCTAATGTTAATCCCCAACCGATTATGCACAAATTTATGGTCCTTTACCTTCAATCGGTGAAGTCAACTCCAAACCCGAAAATTGCAAAATTCTTAGATATTTTGATATTTTCATGGTCGACCTCAAAACTTTAGAACATGAGATAGAACATCATTCGAAATCAAAGTTCAACACTTTCAATCGCCTTTAGCGAGAACAAAGAGACATTTTTCGAAAAATCTTTTACCAAATGTTAAAAATTTGAAAAGTTGTGCATTAGCTCGGGAAAAGGATTTTCATAAGGAACTTGAGTGATGAAGGTCGTTTTCGAAAATCAAACATCTATTTCTAATACTAAACGCAAAAAGAAAATGTTGAGAAAAGATGTTGATCGACTCTTGGAAGATGTTATCTCGTGCCGATATCCATAATGTTGTGTTATTCTATTCTTTGCCACATGCATCCGATTATATCTCTGCGATTTTGTTGACTCGTGGTAATCTGTTGAGAATATTGATAATGTGCTTCGGATCGAGTCTTTAAAAGTCGAAAATAAACGATTACTTAATGAACTTTACAATGCAAACGTCGTCTTCATTGGTGTGAAAAGATATTCACAACCATCAACTTAGTTTTCAAAAGAAAATCGCTCGGTTGAGTGCAAAATCTTCGATCCTAAAATTGAGCAACTGGATGATCAAAGCGTGTCTTTGAAAAGTCAAATCTCTAAATATGAACAAGAACTTGTAATGCTTAAACAGAATATGGTGTCATATTTGATTTACTCAATAAGACTCGACATGAAGCATCAAATGAACTTGATCACTATCTTGCTTACACTAGAGAAGTCATGTATTTTCTTTGGTAATATTCGCTCGAAAATCAAGATTTGATTCATACTATCTCTAAGCTAAGAGAAATGTTAGGAAAGTATGAACAACTTCCGCCAACCATCATTAAGAGATTAGCACCACCACACTTAGTAATCATGCACCTAGAATCCCTACCGCCAAATCACAAGTTGCTAACGTGCTTCCTTCTCATCGAAACAGAATAGTTGCATCTTTTCCAAACGTCCGCACTTCACAGCCCTAGGAGCACTCAATCAAGAATAGGAAGTTGCGACCTAAGAAAAGATCAATAAGGAATGCTAAAGTGAAGAACACCCTAGGACTATGAATAAGACTCACGTTGCTTCCACTATAGATGTTGCGTCGGCAAATGTAATAGAAATAGTAATGTAACGAATGCTAAACCTTTAAGCACTTTTGATATTCGATCGATGCACCTTGTGTTATTTGTCGAAAAGTATGAATTCGATTGTCATGACAAATGTGTTGCTAAAGCTATAATCTCTCGCTTACGGAATCCTAAGAATCGAATACCTCTAGGCCCACTAATCATTCTCGATCTATGCTTGGTAGACCGCCTTCTTTAGATTCTAAGGAAAACATTGTCACATTTGTAGCTCTAGTTTCACCTCCTAAGAATGTAGTACCACCTAGTGCATTCACTAAGACTAAAGCAAAGAGTAGTCATAGATGGCGAAATGGATATATAACACACTAGGATTTAAATGGATGCCTAAAGTCATTAATGTGCATGTCTCATATACCTTGGAACCCTCTAACATTTCGGGTTCCACATCTACTTCTATTCCATCCGTGTCGTGCGTGTGTAATGCAGTGATACAGATCATTCTCTAGATTGTTGATAGCGGATGTTCCCGACACATGACAGCAACCTTAAATCATTATCAAACTTTATTGCAAAGTTCATTGGCACTGTCGGTTCGGGAATGATCACTGCAGCCTATCATGGGCTACGGAGATTATGTCAATGGGAAGATCGAAATCGCAGGTTTACTATGTGGAAGGCCTCGGTCATAATCTATTTTCAAGAGGTCGGTTTTGTGATGGAGATTTGGAGGTTGCTTTCGGGAGAAAACTTGTTTCATTCGTGATCTACAAGGAAATGACCTTATGTCCGCTCGCGTAATTCTAGTCTCTACACTATCTCTATGCAAGACATGGTTGCTTCATCTCCCATCCGCTTACTTTCAAAGGCAACATCAACAAAATCCGGCTCGCACAATGCCTCTCAAATCTAAACTTTCAAACCATCACCAACCTTGCTCGACACAAACTAGTTGAAGGTCTCCCACGATTCCGGTATTCAAAAGATCACCTTTGCTCACTGTGAACAAGGGAAAAGCACTCGTGCTCATTTTCCTTCAAAGGTGGAACACGACTCTCGAAGATGTGCTTCATCTTCTTCACATGGATTTGTGTGGCCCAATGCGCGTGCAAACAATCAATGGCAAACGCTACATCTCGGTAATTGTTGATGACTATTCACGATGGACTTGGGTCTACTTTCTTCAAGCAAAGACCAAGCTCCATAAATGATCATCACCTTTCTCACGAAAATACGTGTTCACTCCGCAACAATCACGAAGCTAATTCGAATGACAAAGGAACCGAATTTGTTAACCAAACCCTTCGTGAATTCTATGAGAAAGTGGAATTCACATCAAACATCTATTGGACGTACACCGAACAAAACAGAGTTGTTGAAAGACAAAACCGAACGTTAGTGGAAGCTGCAAGAACAATGTTAATCAATGCTAAACTTCAGACACTTGTGGGCGAAGCGTATCATCGCATGCTATACTCAAAACCGTTCTATGATCACAAACGCCACAACAAAACACCATTCGAGCTTGTCCACAACCATAAACCGAATCTCAAACACTTTCATGTATTTGGATCCTTTGCTATCCGAATAATGATCGTGATGATTTTGGAAAGCTCAAAGCCAAAGTCGACATTGGAGTCTTTATTGGATATTGTGAGAATTCTAAAGGTTACCGGATCTAGAATCGTCGTACAAAATAGGTGATGGAAACGATTCATGCTCATTTTGATGAACTCACGGAAATGGCTTCGAGTATAACAACTTAGAACCCGGTCACAACCGCTTAAACTTCCCCAAACCCCATCATCACCGAACAAAGCCCCCACTAACTCACAACAAATGGAAAGGTTATTTGCTCCTGCAAAGGATGGCGATATTGATGAACGTGCTCGGTGTATCCATTTGCTCACCGCACAACCCGATAATATTCCTATACGATACACTGCTACAACAACTACTGTTGAAGATGCACCTACACCGATTGACTCCAACACAACAGCTTGAACAAACCGCTTCCAACAATGATGAACCACCGATGATATTACGAATGATGTACCCCACCGCAGATTTTGACCCAAATCGTTCTTCAACCCGTTTGCTAATGAGATCTGCGCACCGGATGTCGCAGAATCTTCAACAAACCATTTGAATCCTCGAATCGCACAATGTATACCAACATCAACCCTCTACACATCGATGGACAAAAGACCATCCTCGGCAAATATTATTGGCAACCCGAATCAACCAATCGTTCACGAGACAACGTCTTCACACAAATGGTGAACATTGCATTTATGCACTCACCGTCTCGCCAACTGAGCCTAAAACATTAAAGACGACACAAAAGACAATGGATTGAATCCATGCGGAAGAACTCAACCAATTCAAACGTCTTGAAGTATGGGAATCGGTTGAAAGACCAACAGGGTCTACGCTATTGGTCTAAAATGGATTTGGAAAAACAAATTGGATCTTTGAAGGGCGTCATCCAAAACAAGTCACGCCTAGTTGCTAAGGGTTATCGTCGGGAAGAGGAATAGACTTTGAAGAATCTTTTACTCCGTTGCTCGCCTTGAGGTTGTTCGGATATTTCTCGCGTTCATGCTCATATGAATATGACGGTCTTTCAAATGGATGTCAAACTGCGTTTCTCAACGGACAACCGAAAGAAACGGTTTATGTCGACCAACCCAAGGATTCGTTGATCCGAATGCCCGAACCATGTCTACAAACCGAACAAAGCTCTTTATGGTCTCAAACAAGCCTCTCGGGCATGGTACGATAAGCTATCATCTTTCCTCATTGCTAATAATTTCACCAAAGGCTCGGTTGACCCAACTCTTTTATACAATATCACGGGCACATATCTTAATTGTTCAAATTTACGTGGATGACATCATTTTGGGTCTACACATAAAAGTTTTCAACCGCTTTGCAAAACTAATGAAGAAAAATTTTGAAATGTCCATGATGGGTGAACTCACGTTCTTTCTAGGATCGCAAGTTCATCAATCACCCCGTGGTATTTTCTTGAGTCACCCAAATATGCCCTTGAACTATTAAACAAATTTGGAATGAAAACACAGGATACTTATGCCACACCAATGACTCATACCAAGAAGCTAGACGATTTACATGGGAAATTAGTTGACCACGCAAATACCAAGTATTATTGGGTCTCTCATGTATCTAACGACTAGCGGACTGATATTGTCTTTGCTGCTTTATCTATGCTCCCGTTATCAATCGCGACCAATGAAACCCACCTCTCGAGGCTAAAAGAATCCTCCGATACATCAAGGAACCATTAACTTGGGGATCCGTATCCGAAGGATTCGGTTTTGAACTAATCGCTTTTAGACGACCACGCAGGATGCTTAGACTCAAGGAAAAGTACTTGAGAGCTCTACAATTTCTTGGTGATAAACCGTGTCTTGGCAATCAAAGAAGCGAGATTGTACATCGTCATCAACCAAGCGAGAATATGTAGCCATGTCCACGTGTTGTGCTCAAGTCATATGGATGAGAACACAACTCAAAGACTATGGTTACGTATTTGAGAATCGATGTCTTGTGACAATCGAAGTGCCATTGTGATCTCGCAACTCGGTTCAAAGACTAAATCAAAGCACATCGATCTACGCTATCATTTTATCAAAGACCACGTGGAGCAGTGCCGTTGAATTATACTTTGTGGTACAGAATACCAATTGGCGGATCTTCTCACCAAAGCCTTGCCTCCCGCTAGGTTTAATGAGTGATCCACCGGATTGGTATGAGGTGTTGACTCAAGAGGAATTGGATGACCTCTTAAAAGCAGTCTTAAAAACCATCAAACACCAAAACATCTTTTGTAAATAATTTTTCAAAACAAAATACAAAAATATAAAATCTTATAAAACAACAAAATATTCTTCTAATCTATAATCTTTCAACATGGCAAGTACATTTCTTCTTTCAACACTATAATCTTTCAAAATTCAGTATTTTTACGATCAAGTGTTGAGGGGAGAAAATTTTCACTAACTGTTTCAAAACATCATGTACTTGCATGTTATTATATCCGGTTGTTTCTTTTATCAATGGTGGTAAATGTTTACGGTTAAATGACACTCCTCGGACTAAATTTATAACCTTTCATTATTTCTTAAGTCGAGGGGAGTGTCGTCAAGTTTCTTTCCTAAAACTTTGTTTGGTAACCAAAATGGAAGTTAAATGACTTTGTTTGAAAAAGGAAAAGGTGGAGGGACCAAAATGTCAAAATGTTAAAGTTAATTTTAATAAAATACCTTCACCTAACTTATTCACTTCTCATTTAATTCTCTCAACCTAATTAATCTCGATACAATTCAACCAAGAAATCCGTCCTTTTGATCATCATCTTGTAAGTAGTTTTGTGATTACAACATGTTTTAAGCTAAGATTTTAAATTTCATGCTAATCCTATGGCTAAAACGTGTTTTACACGTGATTATGTGTTCTACGATAAGCGTATGAACACAAAATCACCGTGTGTGTGTTTTGGATTAATGGATAGTGTCAAACGGTTCTAATACATCAAGGATATCATTTTAACCATCAAAACCCACCCAGAAACACGTATTGATGATTTTTGAAAACTAGGGTTCTTGAGTCGAATTGGGTATTTTCGAATGTGAAGTGTTTTGGTCAAAAAGATTGTTGGATTATGTTCACATATTGATGAATTGATGATTTCCAAGGTTGTTAACCACCCAGAAACTCTAAATGTTTAACAATTTGGAATTAGGGTTTAAAGTTCATAACTTTGGGTAATCTTGATTCTCAACGAATTAGATGTTATAACTTGTTTCATAGACTCTCTCAACATCATAGACCTACCAGAATTTGTTTGGTGCAAATCCATGGCTAGAAATGATACGCGTAAATCTTAACCCTTAGGGTTTTGACCTCACGCGTATGACTTTCTATATGCGTAACCTTTAAACGAATGATTCATGCCATGTTTTGTTGATAAAATGAAGTTTTGTGTTAATGATAATGATTTGATGAAATTATTTCGAGCTTTGCTACGCTTAATATTCGTAATCAAGGTCATTTGCAACTCTACGCATAAGGATTACCCTACGCGTAGTCAAGTAATGCGTAAGAATAATCCCGCGATAACTATTACGGCGTAAGGTTCTACAATGGGACTACGCGTATCCCGTGAAGGATATCGTAAGCAATGACCTCTACGCATAAGGTCTACTCTCACGAGTAAGCCTTACGCGTAAGGTCCTTATACGCTTCTGCCGTAAGGTCCTTATACGCCCACGGCGTAAGCTCTCACGATAAGGTCCCCTTTCCTAAGCGTAACTTCTCTTACGCGTAAGTTAGGATCCTACGCGTAAGCTTTCATCTACACGTATATCATCTCTGTTTACGCTTAACTTTGCCAAAACTACGCTTAAGCCTTGATTGACCTTCATTATGAGTTGTTACGTGTACAAACTTGTTAATAAACTTATCATATCATCACGAATCCAATAATGTGACTAATAAACTTAAACGTTTGATATGTTGTAAACCATAAGTGATAACATAAACTTTAAAACCTAAAGTTAACTAACTCACGAAATATTTCACGACATCATTGGACTATTTGACAAACAAGTGACTTAGGACTCGTAACAATCATTGACATTGTACATTCAATAACTAGACAATAAGACCTTCTGTTGACTAACATTATGTCTTCGATATGTTGGTTCTTTTGGCTAATGTTATTTCGAGATCACGACATGGTGAACAAATGAATGTGGATGCATCGAAGTTCTTACAATTCTTGATATCTTTCCGGAGGGTTATCCGAGAAAGCTTGGAAAGAACAACCTTAGGGTTGACTTTGACACCCTCACATGCTCGAATCTTCTTGTCTCATTGCGGTGGATATTCTCGGGAATCATCCCTACGAACATGCTCTCACACTCGCCATAGTTCGAGGTCTACATTCAACAATTCGGGATTCTATGCGAGGATCATCGGTCAAAATCTTGTGAATGTGACTCTTAATCACAAACAAGTCACTATCACTCCCGATGACTTACTTTCGTTCTCATCATTCCGACATCGCTCCAACCGACTTCTTTGCTACCCCTCTTGAAGAGACATCACTGCAATTCTTGATAGATATTGGTTATGATGAAGCTACGGGAATCATTACTAAGCACTCTCACGTGGGTGAAGAATATTCCTCAACCATGGAGGACACTCTATATGATCATCACCAAATCGGTCTCGGTCGTGACGGTGGCTATGAGCATCCCAAGCTCATGGAACGCAAATTTTCAGTCGTTGATCTACAAGAAGGACATTATAATTGAAGCAACGATATGGGAAGATATGATCTTGTTTCATAAGAAGCTTGGCTCCAAAATTCCCTATGTCGATACACCAAACTGTTGATCGAGAGCTCTTGGACTTCATCCCGATATCCCGGAGACTCAATGACCAAGATAATCATGACATCTTGGTGAGCCCATACTATCTGTCGTAATCAAAGAATCATCTACGAAGAAACAGGTCTTTGAGTTGCCCGATCACCTTCTTACAAAGGAAATAAAAAGCTGGAAGCGATAAAAGGTATCGGGTAGCCGTAAAAGAAGAAAAAGTTGGCCATCTTGATGAAAAGGCTTCGGGACACCTACTCGGAGAACCGAAGAGGCGGTCTTGGAAGTGCATTAAGCATAGAGAGTCAAAGGAAGTTCCCAAGAGGAACCCTCCTTTAAAGAGGATTGTTCCATCTAAGGAAGCTACTCCCATCCCAATCCCCAAGCCCGAACCGCAGAAAGCTTTTGGACGAAAGCTCAAGGTCTTGACACAGATGAAGAGATTACCTATTCCAAACGCAAGGATGACAATCCTTGACCAAAACCTCAAGTCCTCAAACGATAAAGGAAAAGGGAAGACTTCGCACTTGTGCCCTATGATGAGAGCTCGAAGAAGAAGAAGAGCAGCTGGATAAATCATACGAAATAAGCATAAATTAGAAAGACACATTCAAAAGGTGAAGAATTTGCAAAAGACCAAATGGGTGGCCGGAGGATCAAGTGGTGTCGCTTGACTCCTCACCGATCCCGATGCGGTTAATCGACCCGATAAGGGATCCGGTGCCACCACTCTTGTGCAACAACAAGCGCTTGTGGAGGAGTCTCGATTATAACATTGAGGAACGAGAAAAGGATAAGACGAGAAAGAAAAGCGATGAAGAAGCTAAGGCTCGGAAGGAAGAAAAGGCTAAATCTGGACAAGATGACGAAGAGAATTATGATGATTATCTTCTCAAAAGTCCAACTCGTCCAAGGAGGATACTGCACCTCCTAAGGACCCCGAGTCTCCTCATGTCTCCTCCTCATCGATTCTTCATCTCACTCCTCACCACCACCATCAAAGAAATCAACCAAATCAACATCCAAATCGTGAAGAAACCACCTCGATCTTGGATTTCTCGACTCATGAAAGAATTGTGAAAGTCATCCAACAAGTCGAAATAAGGACATGCTCTACGAAAACGAATTGGTTTCTTGACCAAATCTGATGCTTAAATGATGAGAAAGACAAAATGCGAGAAAGAAAGGGAATTTGTTCGAAGTTCATGAAAAGTCATCGTCAAGAGGAACTGAGCGAAATGATCGAAGGTTACACTAACAAGTACCTTCGGATATCGTTCCTAAAGTCACAAAGGAGATGTTTACCGACAACTATATCTCGAATCTTATGCGAGATAGCCAAGCAAACTATAAGATCAACACCTTTAACCATCACAATCAATCCATCGATCCTGTAGTTTTCTCGGATAATGAATTGGTGGCCAAGCTTGTCACACAAATGTCCACACGATCGGTACATTTACTTACGAAGAAGGAAAGTGTTTCAAGCATTCTTGGACTACCAACTCAAAGAAGCATGTAGATTCGAGCGAGAAAAGTCTAAACGTCCTAGAGGCGATGAAGACAAGGATCGGGATAAGCATGATAATGCTAAGCGTCGAAGAAGTCGGTGAATCATCTTCTATGTTACCTCCTCTCCAACGGACTCCTACTCAACAAAGGTCTCCTCCTCGTTCTTCTGAGATAAACCTCGGGGCGATTCCGAGTTACCACCCCGACTCGTAAAACCGTGATCAATTTGAGTATATGGGTGGTGACGATGAAGAGGTCCTTGAGCCCCTAAAATAACCCACCTCTCCCAAACAAGTGCGAAACCGGAATCATCATCAAGGCCTTCTAAAAGAAGAAGAAGGCGACTCGGCTGAAGTCGTATCATGGCTAGATGACGATAAAACCAAGAATTTGAATGGTTCTCCACACTTGTCAATCAAACTCCTACCCTAATGAAGGTCAAGATCCGGTGAAGGTTCTACATTGGAGCATGCTAAAGTTTTGCAAGAAAAGTTCCATGTGAAGAAAATGGCGAAATCGAGTTGAAGCGAATCAAGAATGAAGCGTTTCAACTTCTAAAAGACGACTACGAAAGTGCCCTCGAGGTCGAATATCACCTTGACAACATTGCTCGAGCTATGTCTAACAACATGGATTGGCTCAACCGGAAGCAAACATTGACTTCACAAAAGGGACAACCCTCCATACTACACCGATTGGACCAAACCTCTACCGACCATTGGCCAACCAGATGAACCACGGATTCCCTTCCGATATTTCTTCAATAGAGACACGGAATTTCTTCTCCATGGTGGCGATGGTTCAAGGAAATATGCTACATCCTTGACACTTCCATTCCTGCAGCTATCTACTCAAACCGCATTGCCATTGAGGAACGTGCCAATCACTTGTTCTCCAACACGGTGGAAGCATACGACCGAGCTGCATTGTATGGGATTCATCAACGGCGAGCGCCGACGAATCTACTACGTGTCGTCGGTTCAAAGTCACAACATGCGGTGTTTAGTACTAAAGACATCATTGCCATCCAACATGTTGGTCTTTCATCCAAATGGGGCTACACCTTTCTCGAAGATTGTAGTCAAAAGGCGGGATGAAAGGGATTATGCGATTCTGTGAAGTCGACTTTGAGAATTTGTCTCAACGATATTGAAGACATGTACCTTGCCAAAGTGCAGTCGCATGAGACAATTTTCAACCGAAATACAACGTGAATTCATCAATTCTTGCTCATTTTCATCGACGCATAGTCATAAAAGAGCGTGTTGAAGATCTCCACTTCTTGCCGTTGAATCATATCGGACACGTGTCAACTTCACTCCACCACAACTTGATCTTCCCGATATCAACCGGCTATCACAATTAACGCTCATCAACAAACCATTTGGTGTCGTTTATCGCAGATGAACTTCATCGCAATTGCTTGATGGCGTGTAATGAGCTTCACAAATTTGGAGATCATACTCGAAGATGGTTAGGGATGGATTAGCTTATCGATTAAAGGATATACGTGAAAACATTGGGAACCCTAAGAGATGGAATTCTCGGGATCGAGAGGAATGTGAGAGGATCATCACCATGATTGATGAGCGGTTGTTCGAAGGGGATCGATTCGAGCGATTGGAGAGCTAGGTTGGTGGTCGACCCAGATTAACATAACCGGCTTTCAACGCCTGCGCGCACTCGGGAACATCACCGCACTTCTGGTACCCTTGAATTGTTTCTTTCATATAATTTTGGATGTGTGATTAACTATGTCTATGGCTTGTGCACACAACAATGTACAACCCGTAATTTGCAAGAAAGGACCACGTAGTGCGCCTCGATGCCACAATCCTTATAAAAGGCAGCTTCTTATTTTTGAGTAAAACCTATCAAACCTTTCATTTTTCAAGGTTTTGCTCAAAAGGACAAGTACTTCCCATATGATTTTTCAAAACCTCAACCATTTATATCACTAGTTGAGGGGAGTATTTGAATTAAAACTTTGTTCACAAATTGTTCATAGTGGTCATCTTCCAACACTCGAAATGGTCATATTTATTGTCAACTTTTCAAAATAACATTTGATATGCCATTTTTGAGGGGAGAAAATTGTGTGATAAGAAATATGTTGTGCAAAATGCAAATGAATATGTGTACTTGAGACTTAACCAACGAATTAGCGGTACTAAACTGTTAGTAACTCGAAAAGACTTGTCCCGGACGGGTAATAATTTCAAGCTAGTTCGTTAGTAATGTAAACGTGTCTCGCAAAGGACTTGTCCAAGTAGAAAGTACCATTCGAGACACTCTTGGTAGACATGAACTCGACGGGTATGACAACCTTCGAGGTTTGTCTACACCTTCAAGGTAGTTATTAGAGCTAGTTGTCACATAAAAGTCGACAATGTAACTCTTTAACTATGCAACGTAACCGTGTCTCGCGGGGATTGTCTATCTCCGATGGATCAATTCAAAATGTGCGCTCTTTCCTCACTATGCATTTAAACCATTAAAACTCTTAAGCACATGTGGAGGGAGTATTTATGCAAAATCCTATCTCTCACGATGGTTCAAACATGATTTTCATTTACAAACCCTTTGAGAGATTCTTCACAACTGTGTTTTTAATGGCAACATAGGTTAGTCATGGAGTTATAAGGTGACTAAGGTTAGGAATAACCGTCCTATGATCCGCCAGAGTCGAAGGATCTACCCAAGGACATCACAAATAGTTAGTACTTAGAAGTCCTTAGGTATGATTATAAAAGGAGAAAATGAGAATCGGAGAAAGAAGGAGTTGAAGAATCAAAAGAAATGCAAAGAAAAGGGTGAAAAGAAATAGCCCTCAGTTATTCAACTTAGGCGGACACGGGTTCAATTCATATGCTCTTGGTTGTCACTTAGTGACACCGGTATTGAAGATTAAAAGTCGTCATAGACCTAGTGACGCATGCACTAAACTTTCTTAGCCACTCAAGTTTCTCTCAACAAAAGCTTGTTTCATTCTCACGGGAACCCTCGTAAACTATTGGCTTTCTCTTAGAGATCATTGGTATTGAAGAAGGAGAACCTCTCCTAGTCTCCGCTCGGAAAACCAAAACGCACTATTTAGTCTAGAGCCACGAGATTCATCAAAAGATCTCTTAGGAACACTTGACATTTCATCACTTGTTGATCAACAATTAAGATTATCGATGGTTCTTATCGAGTCCTTCACGATCTTAGCAATCATCGAGAACATTTATGAGAGGTTCACATCCATGATCCTCGGTGATTGAATGGAAACTCCCGCCGTGGTCAACATCAAACGACCCGACGGCGGTCACTTGGTAACTCCCGTGGATTACGGAGTGTGTCTCAAACGGTCTCTGATCGTGAGGTGATGCTTGGTGTACCTCGACTCATCATCGAATCATAGATGTGCCCGGTGCATCGCGTTATCTCACTTGTGGGACTCCGGTTCGAGAACGGCCTTTGTAAGAATTAGAGTTGTGTTTTCACACTATGTTGTTAACACTCGCGAAGTTCAAACTTGTAAGTGCTTGAACACGCTTATTACTAACCTTTTGAATCTCTAAGCTTAGAAATGACATCTTGATGTTCCAACAACGTCAAGGTGAATCTCTCTGAAGCATGGACTCGATTCAAGGACTTACTTCATAAAGTCCTCATCACGGCATTGATCTTTGGCTCCAAGTCCAAATCTTTTATGATCATGTCAACTTCCCACCAAGCGATCCATTGACCAAGCGGCGGTGTAAAACTTAGTGATCTCACCGCGGAAGAATCATGGGGAATAATAGAGGACCTTGCTCTCTATGACAATGAAAGTTGGAATGACCCCCGTGAGTTGCCCAAAACCGTTAAGGCAATCTCCTTGCCTCCCATTGACTCACAATCTTCCGACCGTAGGATGATCAAACTTGAAGATCAAGTTAAATTCCTAATGAGTTCCTACGAAAACCCTAAGTCTTCACGCCATGTGAACAAAGTTTCTTCTTCGTGTGAGCCGTTTTATTATCCTCAAAACACGCGCACTTGCACCCGATCCCCCGAACATGCTTCCGTTGACTACGCATCCTCGCGTATTAATGGAGCGGAGAAAGATTCCTACAACACCGGACCTAGGGTTTCAATGAAACCCGAGAAGCATGGAAGGGCAAGCCGAATTCTATTGGGGACAAACCAAGGAATTCACTTCCAATGATTTTTCGTGGCCCCACATCAAGGTCCTAACCAACAAAACATCGAGGGATGTTGCAAAACCTAGTTGCATCCCAAGAAGCCCAAATAGCTAAACTCTCGGACCGCTTTAACCAACAACAAGCCGAAATGGATAGGAAGATAGACAACCTTTTGAAAGCCATGACCAATAGTGATAGGAAGGTTAATGCTATCTCAACTCCGAGCCTTCCGTGTAGAGATTAAGGACCCAAGTAAGTTAGCTAAGCATGTTCAATTTGTCAATACCATCGCCTTAGTGAAACCTAATAGAACAAATGACGAAGAGGACCATACGCGTGAGACAAATGAAACAACCGAGAAAGTAGATGAAGTAGACAATGACTATTTCAATAAGTTTCCTACGAAAGAAGAGCTATCTCGCCACCCTCACTTAGTACGTGACCTCCGTCACATGTATGTTAGGAAATGCCCTAGAATCAAGTTTAGGAACCCTTGGAATCTTAACATACCATGTTGCATAGGACACCTTTTCGTGGCAAAGGCCTACATTGATCGCAAGTCCCCAATCAACATAATGACTAGCACCTACTACAATTGGGTAATGAAGAAGCCTATTCCAACTAGGCAAGACCCCGATGATCCTAGTGTTAGTTGCAATTTTCTCGGTAGAGTTAAGGGATTGCCCGTTTATGTAGGTAGTTTCACGTTTCCTACGGACTTCATAATTGTGGATGATATTAGCACGGCTATAGATCCTAGCTTGTCCCACGTTATTCTAGGAAAACCTTTCATAGAAAACACCGGGATGACTTATGATCCCTCATTAGGAATAGTGCGATTCAAGGATGAGACCGAAGACATAGCTTACCAAACGCCATTTAAGATTGAGAAGTTTTCATCACTCTCTAATAATGAAAAGGAACTTAAACTGTCGGTCTATTATAGGAATAATGAGGATAAAGAAAAGGAGTAGAGTATGTTATGGCTAAGATTTTGGATTCTATAAGGATTGCTTGAACCTAGGACCAAATATAGGACCGATTGGGGAGAGGATGAACTCTTAGAAGTGCATCATAGGGCACTTCTACAACATGGAATCCCCCAATAGAGACCGTCATGAGGAAGGAGATGGCGGTAATGAAGTTACGTGAGAGCACGACTACGAGTCTAGCTACAAGACTCTTAAATAAAGAAAAGCGCTTCGTGGGAGGCAACCCATGCTTAATTGTTTGATTGTTAGTGTCATATATCTTTTATTAATTGTTTATTCTCATGTTTAAATTTGTAAAAATGCTTTATTTTGTTTTTAACCTCGTCTTAATTGCATATAAAGGTATTTTACATAAAGGATAAGTGTAGGAGGATTACACACGTTTTCAAAAGAAACGTAAACATGAGAATAACAATTCATTAAAAGATATATTTGTGTGTTTGTTCGAGTCAAATGCTTGTATCGAGTCATAATGGATGTTTTGCGAAATTTTCCGATTCTAAAGATATAAATTTTCCGTAAATTTTTTTCGAAAATCGCAGACCGCTTTTGTCGGGATAACTGGCGTCGAGATTGCAACTGACGCGTCATGAAGGAGTAAAAACAACAGTTACTTTCCTTTCTCGTTTTCGAGCTACTTATAAATTTTGGAATTTTCGGTGTTTTAATTTTAGAAATTCAGTAAACATCTATTCCACAAGCATTATATCCTAGTCTAATCGAGTCTTATATATATTATTACCACCGATTTTACGCCAAGGTTTCGTTTGTTTTCTTCGAATGTGCAGGTTTTATTTATCAAGAAGAAGAAACAAAAGATTGGAAGGAACTTTTCACGCATACATTTTTCTTGGAAAGGATTTAACCACTATTTTACACGAATCCTACCGTGCTAATCAGGGGAGTACTAGTTTCTTTCGTTTTTAATTACCTTCCATTATCATAACTTTGATACTTTCGGGAACATTGGGGATAATGTTCAGTTTAAGTGTATGGAGGGAAAATAAAGCGGAACTTAGAAACTATGCTTATCCTTGATTATTTTCTTTGTCAATTGTATTTGTGTAATAAACCATGAGAAAATGTCGGTTAGGGTAATTTTGGCACCAAATTTGAAATTTTTCATGATATATAGGAGTGGGCCATTAGTCTTAACAAAAGCGTCTCACGGATAGGAAGTTATATGACTAGCACAAAACCCTTTACCACCTAAATTCCACCCAAAATGTGAGGATCGCCTTTAGATTAGTAGGAATTAAAGCATTCATCTTTAATGCTTAGAGTGTGAACCGGTAGTATATTAGATTCTAGAACTTGTTTTGTGATGCATTCTGAGATCGTTAGTAAGACTACACTTGTGTAGTTAGGAATAACTAAATGATAAGAGGCATTAGGATAACCCTTGTTTGATACCCGTAATATAATTACTTCTTCCACATCGGTTGAGTAATTCCCCACACCTTTGCGTTGTATTCATCTTTAGTACACGATACCCCTAGTTAACCCCTCGAGCCTATCCTTTCGCGGTTCTCGTGATGTTTCGGTTTTCCGAATATCAATGAAGAGCATTGTTTACCCCCCCCAAATATACACCCAAATCACCTTAGCCTACCACATATGCACTCACTTTTAGTGCATTATTGTTATCACCCTAAACCCTTAGTTCAATTATCTAGTTGTTTGCATGAGTTGCTAAGTCGAGTCATATCCTTTGTACACGCTTTTGGGACGATTGGAACTCATGGGAAAAAGTTAAAGTTTATAAAATGATTGGAAGGGAACGTTAAATTCCCTAATTTGCATAATAACATACCCCAAGTGTTTTGATCTTTTCAATTCGGGTCAAATTAGTGTTAGAGTAATAAAAACTCAAGTGTAGAGATGTGCCTATAAATCTCTATCATTTTGATGTTACCATAGAGGATGGTAGAGTAAAAGTGTATGAAAAAAAAAAAAAAAAAATCGAAAAAAAATAGAAAAGAGAAAAGAAAAAAATAGAGTGTTCAAAAAAAAAAAAAAAAAAAACATACGGGCTACCATCCTACATCTATCCTTTAAATTTATATTTGTTTGTTTCATTATTTAGAGTCTAGAGTGTCGAGTCTTGGCTTAGCAACGCCATTCTTCGTATGCTTGTAACATAAGAGATTTTGACTTGCCACCACTAAATAGCCTATCCCACCAAACCCTTTGTTTCCTACCGTAAGCCTAACATTACAACCCTTTAAAGACCTCTTTGATAGTCTTTCCTAGGTGCTTACGCCAAAGCGATGGAGGTTTGATCTATTCTCAAGCCTATGGTAATCTATGTACTAGGACCGGTTAATGAGTGTTTATCTTCCATTTCCAACTTGTTATATTTCATATACACCGAGAGAGATGTGAGTATCAAACACCCCATGTGAGGTGCTAGTATGTAATTCCGTGCTTGTTATGACTTTCTTGGGGCTTATATGTGTTGTGGACTGTTTTAAACCAATGCTTCATGACCCCAACTTATAAATTAATTGGCTAAAGCACATTTGCTTGAGGACAAGCAAATACCAAGTGTAGGGATATTTGATAAGGTTTTAAAATTTACCTTTTGAGGGTCGTTTAAGCCCTTATTTGATCACTTTTGTATCTGTTATTACTTAATATCGTTCCTTTTCACTTTTAGGTCTCTTGAAATTCTTTGTAATAGCACTTATTTGGACGAAAAGGCGAATATCTGAAGAAAATGGCCAAAGTCAAGAATCGAGACACTCAAATTCTTTGAAAACACAAGGTGACGGTGTCATCGCTTAAGCTATGACGCGTCGTCGAGGATTTTGTGACGGGATGAAGCCAAAACTCTTATTTTCAAATAACGACGTCAAGTTATAAAAGAGTAGACCATCGCAACTCGACGGCCTAGATTCAATCGAACGACCTCGGAAGTCGAAGAGGACGGCGTCACAAGCACAAGGTGACGCTCATAAGACTAACGTGGCCAAGGCGAAACCCTAATGACGGCGACGGCGGCGTCCACAAAACATAAGGTGGCGCGTTGCATATGTAATCTTATATATATAGAATCAATTTTTCGGTATTGGTGTGTAGTCTTTTGGAGTAAAAACCTAAACCGAACCAAGGTCATCTTGTATAGTATTTAGGGTTCCAAACCCTATCTTACATCAAGATAAGTGCTTTACTTCATTAATTCAATTATGTCTTTGATTATTTGTGTGTATGCTTGCATGTTCTCCATGTCCCACTAATTTATTTGTGTGTTTGCTTAGGAATATGAAACTTAATTATTGAATATTGATTGGTTGTCTCTTATCTTAGTTGTTAATGATCTAGTAATGCGATAGGTCATTCGTTGTGTACTAATGCTTGATTAATCTTTGTGAACCTTAGGTTATAGCACCTTGAGCGGTTGTAAGCTAAACTATCCAAAGAGGCCTTAGAGTTAGAGTTTATGATCCTAGTGGTATTTTGTAGGCGAGACCCTTTGGTAACTTCAAAGAGTTAGGGAGAAAGCATACCCTACAACTTTAGACACACAACGCAATTAAGAATAAGGACGTGACAATTCAACCACCAATAGGAGATAATTAAGGAGTAGTAAAACCTAAGTAAACACATCTTTAAACCATCATACGAGCACACAATAATTAGACATAGACTACATACACCTTAGATTAGATAATTAGATAAGTAGAGTAACCGGTAGAAATACCAACCCCTAAATCCAAACCCCGAGATTCGTACCTTTCCATTTCCTAAAAAAAACAGAAAAAGAAAAAAAATAATCTTCCTCAACCCCAACCTTAGCGTAGTAACTTCTCACTAGCATTCCTATTCCCCTAGAGAACGATATCAACACCCGTTTCTTACCCTAATACTACACTACAACGATTAGGTTCACTGCCTAGGGTGTTATAAAACTTGCTCGAAGAAAAGTAAGTTCCTTTGACCCCGAACGACGCGTGTAGCGTTATCAAGTTACCAAGTAGGCTATTTTATGTTCAAAATCATCTTAAGGGCGAATTAGCTTTAATTCCATGCGCCACTTTGTGGTAATTATCCGAAACACTAAGTCTTTGGACTTATGCAAAAGTACGATATAATGGACGATAATTAAAGGTAAGTTCCTTGATTGGCGAAACCAATACCTCAATCAAAACTTTGATAATTTAATCTTTGTAAATTGGTTAAGAATAAGTTTTTTTATTAAAAACTATTGATACGAAGTTGTATGCATGTTTCTTCGTACATATTTGATTTGACACCATAAATCAAAACTAGTACCCTTTAAAATTATGTTAGTTCCATCTAGTTAAAGGAACACCCGAAGTTGCAATTTACGTCATGTGGGAACTTGGCGAGATTGTGATGGAAAGGTAAATCTTCATGTGAAGTCAGACCTTGCATGGACACATTTGCAGTTCTTTAAGTTAGACGACTTAAATTGAGTAGTAAGTGAGAACTGGACTCAAGGCACAAGACGGGATAAAGCATGTTTACATTTGCAATAGCGTTCAAAAATGTAAATCCGATAATGATCTAGGAATTGGAAAAGGTTTGCCAATTATTGTTCGACAGATTACCTTATTATGTGCTTTCGTTACTAGCAGATCAACTGATGTAATGAAACTATGATAATTTGGATCCTAGTTTTCGAGAAAATTCTATGGTTATATGAATATTACCTTGGGTATTTTATTTTCTTGAAAAGTTTAATTATCGAAAATACTAAAATTGAATTTTGCTAATTCTTTAAATGTATTAATGCAATATTAAACCGTAAACGTAGGTTATTCTTGTATTGGTAAATTGATCTACACCTGTAAGGGTTTTTGGTAGAGTCAACTTTACTAAAAAAAAATATACCTAGTCCTCTTTTCATAAGAAAGAGTGAGTTTCAATCCTATTCCTTTTCATGAATGAGAAAGGTATGATAGGACAAAATTAGAATTGTTTTAATTCTAAATACATAACTCGTAAGCAATTTTTAATAGTTAAAAAAATTGCACATTTTCTGAGTTATTAAAATTAGAAGATAGACTAATTTACTGCAGAATTGGTAAAAGACAAACTAGTATATTTTATATAGTTGTTCTGTTTTGACCATTTAAAAGTGCTACTTACAATTGTTGGAATGGTAGAACTATTAAGAAAGAAATTGCATGCCCAATTTTCAAGTTAATAGCATTGATGGATAATTCATCATCTACATAGTAGAATACACTCTTTTAGTACATAAGTAATTGTTATGTATGGACTTTCTCAAAGGTGTAGGGAAGTAAATAGAACACTATTTTCTTTCATTGGTTAATGAAACACTTACAATGTTGTCAAATCCAGTGGGAGTATTGTGTTCTTATTACTGAATAAGGAATTATTGTAATGATTTCTAATTTAGTAGGAGTTACAAGCTTTGTCATCTTGGTAGTAACCCAGATTATCTCTAGAATATCTTAAGATAATTATTTTCCACTTGTAGACACTTATGTTTTTAAGGATAGTCATGTACGTTTCCTTACTAGACAATGAAGTGGTTCTACATCTACTAGTTATGCTAATATCAATGACACAATCATATTGGTCACATAAACTAACATATGTCGTGTTTTTTATCTGCTACATGATGTTGTTCCATGCACAAGTGGGAGAAATCTATATTGTGTGCAAGGTACAACATATAGATATATGATTTAACGAATTCTCTTGACTGCATGGTAAGAGACTAACATTCTAATATGACTTGTACATATCTGATTCAAGAAACACTTGGTGTTGCAATTTACGTCATGCGAGAACTTGGCGAGATTGCAACAACAAAGTAAATCTCCATGTTACGTGGGATCGTATCTGTAATAAATTTACAGTTTCTAAATTAGACAAGTATTTAGAACATGTGTCAAAATGATATATAAGACTACTTCAAACTAAATATCTATGTATTAACGGAATGACATAAATATAAGAAACACTTGGTGTTGCAATTTACGTCATGCGAGAACTTGGCGAGATTGTAACAACAAAGTAAATCTCCATGTTACGTGGGATCGTATCTGTAATAAATTTACAGTTTCTAAATTAGACAAGTATTTAGAACATGTGTCAAAATGATATATAAGACTGCTTCAAACTAAATATTTTTGTATTAACGGAATGACATAAATAAATGAAGTAATCTAAGACTACTTTGTTAGTGCAAATATTACGATATTTAATCTATACATTATCATTTGTTTTGTTGATAACAAACATGTAACTTGTAATACATAACGTAAAATGTATAAGTTACTTGTAATTATATTTTGTTTCAGCACTTCTCGACGACTCAAGTTCTTGTATGCTACAACACAGGTTCGTACATGTTTGTTATGTTGCGTTATGATCAAACCCCCAACAAACCATTAAAACATGTTTTGTTAAATAGTTTATGTACAGCAACTTGTGTTTACATATTGGGTAAATATATACATAACTAGTATCTATTATAATGGGTAATATAAATGGGTAGAAACTTAAGTATTTGACCCATTGACCAAATATATTGAATGTAGTTGGGTAAAACCCAAAGTCCAAGACCCATACCCAATGTCTAGATACATTGTACCTTGGTGGGCACTCAAAACCATGGACTAGATGCATTGCATATTGTAGATACATTGAATCTACTTGGTACCCATAACCCATGACCCATACCCAATGTCTAGATACATTGTACCTTGGTGGGCACTCAAAACCATGGACTAGATACATTGCATATTGTAGATACATTGAATCTACTTGGTACCCATAACCCATAACCTATGACCCATGACCCAAAACCCATGGGTAAAAGGGAGCGTCCCAAGGATTCCCAGTAATACACTAGACGGATCCCTCAAGGGAGGGATCTGTGGGATCCGGGGAACAGTGGCTATTTTTCTTCTATAAATAGTGAGCCATTTCTTCATTGTTTGATACACCTTTACACATAGTTTCTCTCCAGCATTTCTAGGATATTTAGATCATTAGGAAACATGTAAACCACCCTCATCTCATATGATCATAATGCTTCTAACTTTCATTTGTTGTAAGCATACTCCCGAAGTGATCCTCCAAAGCAAACTTAGAGATCTTGCATCCTTACCTACTGAAGTGATCACCCATCACAAGCATACAAGCACATGAAGATCTTCTACAACAAGCTTGGGAAACTTGTCATCTTCATTCAAAGAAGACTAACTACATCATGCTTTGTGTTCTTGATGTTTAGTTTAGGACTTCATATCCATTAGACACATTGTCTTGGATATTGTCTAGTATCATATTCTTGTATCTATGACTAGACTAGATGGTTTATGTGTTTGTGCCATAAAACACAAGGTTTGTTATGTTGGGCTACAAAACATAACGGGTATCATAGATGTGTCGTACATCTATAACTAGACTAGATGGTTTATGTGTTTGTGCCATAAAACACAAGGTTTGTTATGTTGGGCCACAAAACATAACGGATGCCTAGAAGTAAAGTCACAAGGCATTAGTGAAGGGTGCCAAGAGATCGAGTCAAAGGCATTAGTGAAAGGTTCCTAAGGTGTACATTCGATATGGTGTGATTCGATGTACAAGATAGATTAGTATTGGGTCAAAGGATATTGATATCCTTGTTGATGTTGTTATAAGGAGTAGATCTCCTTTGGGGTTAGGTGTCGTGTAGTGTTGGGTAGTAGTTCCTCCATTGTAATGGAACTCGGTACTTAGCCTAGTATCGGATAAAGGGTAGGCGACGTTGTGGTAGGTGTGGTTCACCTTGGTGAAAGAACCCGGTGGTTAGCCTAGTACCGGAAAAAGAGTAGGCGACGTTGTGAAGGCTTCTCCGCCATAAGGAGTTGGTGTCGTGTAGTGTTTACGAACTCTCGAGTAGGTGACTCGGGGAGTGGAGTAGGGCAAGGAAGGTGTCCTTGTAGCCGAACCACTATAAATCCTCGTGTCGGTTTGTCTATCCTTTTACTTATCGCTTTACTTTTATTCTTGCATTACATTGTTTATTTTCTATGTGGTTGATGTCTATGTTTGTGATACATACTTGGTCTTTCACATAGTCACAAACTATATTTAACACTTTACATATTATGACACGCTTGATCAAGAAAAAGCAACCGGACTAATAATGGTGAAACTTGATTTATAATGAACCATTAATCTTGCGGAATCTTATGTGATATTAAGGGTTGGCCTTACATGCCGTAATCGTTAAATGCATCCTCGCGTCGAGATTAGCAAATGCAATGGTTTATACTATATTTGATACAACAGTTTAAGTTTGAAGCGGAAGCGTATTCACCCCTCCCCCTACGTTTTCACATACTTCAAACTAAATATTTATGTATTATCGAATGACATAAATAAATGAAGTAAATCTAATACTACTTCAATTTGTTTATTTATGTATTTTGGAATGACATAAATGAAAAATAATATAGTCCTACATTATTGTGAAGTAAATAAATTAACTTGAAATTACTATTAAAACCAAGAGTTGTGTTCATAATTACTTTAGTTAAACATGTTTATGATTCATTGTAAAGACATAAACATAAAGATTTTTAAGACTTATAATAAAGTAAGATGTTAACTTTTTATGTTTTTTAATTAAGACATATAAAAGAAGTCATTGAGTTGATCAATGATTTATAACGTATAATGGGATTATAACAGTTTATGTTTTCTTGATGAGACATGGATATAAAGTGACTTGGTTAAAGAGTACTTGTGTTATAAAGCAAGCAATTAACTTGAAAAGTCTATTATACCATTAAGTTGACTTAGTTGGTAAATAGGTAAGCCAAAAGGAATATGTTTATCTTATATGTTGTTAGATTGTCTTACAATGTTAATTCTAATGAAATACCACAAGCTAATGGTATGTTTAGTTAGGAGAATCAAACTCTATTTGATTTGTTTGATTCAAAATAACCATAACTTCTTTCTTAAAATGTAACAAGGTTACAAAATTGAGTATGGATTAAATATCCTTAATATGACTCCAACCTAGAAGATTGATAAAACACCATTTCATTATAAAATGTGATGAATCACATTAAGTTTTAAAATTGAAGATTCTGAATTTGTTAAACTACTTATGAATAGGTTATTAACAAACTAAAGTCAGGAATTATCAATGTGTATTTGTAATATCCCAAAAAAAGAACAATGTAGTTTTGCTTTAATTGCTAAGTATATATAGATAGTCTAAATATTACAAAATGCAAGTGGGAGTTGTTGTTGTTTTTTTTTTTTTTTTTTTTTTTTTTAATCTTGAAAGATAAAATTACAAGATATATAATCTTCTTAAATACACTAGTAAATATCATGATGAGCCTAGATATGAAATGTTAACTTTAAGATGATGGAATTTTCATTCATAGATTTGCAATGATATCTCAGATATTTGATTTATATGCTAAGAAGAACATGAGTTACAGGATTATAGTAAACATGATAATCGTTATGATGGATCACCAAATATTGAATTGGGTAAATTACTCATACTATGAATGTTAAAGATGTTTTCCATAAAGATAATCAATTTTGAAAATTTGGTTTATCCTAATAGTTAGACTAGAGAATGGAAATGAGTTTCTTTAAAGAGATGGAACACCCTAGTGGTTTGAATTTCTATATAGAAATCATATGGACAATATTGTACACAAGTTTAATGCTTGTCTTATGACAAGATTATTTATCATACTTAAGCAATTAAATATGATTGAATATTCTTTCCTAGACACATTAAATATATAAAGATGATAATTGTCATACTTGTTTTCATTAATATGAAATATGACAATGGAATATCAAAACTCTTTCTTGAGAAATTACTTGAGCGAGGACGGTAAGTAATCGAAAAGTTTTTTTTGAATTCATATAGTCTTTGGAAGTGTACGAAGTGCAAGAATTCATGAATGGATAAATGCATGCATCTATGAAATTATTCTTATGTTTAATTATTAAATCCTAGTTTTGATTTATAATTGAAATAAGATAAATTTAAGTATTCCTGAAAGCTAGCGGGAGTATTATGTTAAAGTTTTTAAATCTTATATGTTGTATAACATATAGGAAGTAACATTCCTTGTAAGCTAAATGTTAAGTCTTAGATTGGAATGAAACTTCACTTGTAAGATTTAAAACTTAAAACATACAACCTTGGAATATATGTTTATTGTTAATAAACATGTGCGGTAAAATAAATGATTCTAGTTAAACATGATATATCATTTGGGAAATGGATACATATTTTTTGACAAGATAGAACATAAATGAAATCTAAGTTTGACCTGTAGATTCATCATGTACATCATGTAGTATATTCAAATTGTTGTATCATTCTTGAATGATAGATGATTTGACAACATTGATATCTAACTAAAAGTTATTAGATAAGTTGTGTAATGAATATTCTAATAGAATCACATCCTCAAACCTGGAATTGCTCCTAGATTCTATGGATGAACAATATGTCAATTGTTGTGCAAATTGTTATCAGCTACAAACTTGAAAGTTTGGAAGGCATCAAAGATTACACAATAGATATTAAAGTTTACGGAGTTTTAATGAGCATATTGTTGTTTGTATACAATGATGCTGGTTTAATTGAGATGACACTCAATACTAGTCATGGTAGGATTACATCCTTGTTAATGGCCATATGAACTAATTGTGCTACTAAAAGCACAATTGCATTATACATTAAAGAATAAGAATACTTTAAAAACTTTAAAAATGTTTAAAATTTTAAATTGTCATAAAATTGGTGATAGAGGATGTCACACACTTTATGAATTATTATGTGGATTGCTGAATGCACACATACAAGAACTTCACTAATTGAATTCTTGAAATAAGTATTCTCAAAATTACGATAGATCAAGTTGGTTGATTTATGCCTTGTCAACAAGTATGATTGTCATTACTTGAGGCATAATTCATCAACTGAATTTTTCATGCATTGATCTATTTAGTATTTGGATAAGGGATGTTAAAAAATTGTTATAATAAATCAAATACTTGGTATGTTTGATTTTATAATATATTGTATCCTATATTTGCATGTTTAATCCGTGAATAAATTTATTTATTCTAAATCTTCGGTTGTCAATTAATGATATGGGAGTATCGTTAAATTAAGACAAATCTGAGTGATTTAGTAGAATATACTTAAAAGTATATTGATGAGAAAGCATACCAATTTTAGATGATATTCAATGAAATGAATATAGGACTTATCCCAACTACATGATTTTACTTTATGAATATTGTTATTAAGTAAATCATGAATAGTTATCCTCAGACTTGAGATACCAGATAAGTGTCATGAATGTAGTGCACTTATGTGGAACAACTTAACGCTATACGTAACTGGTAGTCATAAGGGTTGTTTCTAGAAGTGTTGCAAAGTTTTTGAGTTATTCTTGTAGTCAAGATAGAATTTGTTCCTTCAAATTTATTTTGGAGTTTAATATTGCCGGGCCCCTCGTAGGGTTCACAAGATGTTTGCGTGGCCATGCCCAAAATCTCCCCTGAATATGTTCAGAAGATTTGGTAATCTTGCTTAATCACTAATAACGAGAAACATAATAGTTGAATAAAGAATAACTTAGATCCATATCTTTATTTAACATGGTATTAGAAATAAAATGATAATAATAATGATGAATCATTAAAAGATTTTTCCTGGAGACCTTACTCGAGTTGTACTAGAGGCATCGAAGTGTTGTTAGACGCTAACCGGTGTGATCACACTATTAAGATATGTCCAAGTGGGAACTGTTGGTTTAATGGACAAAATATTAATAGATGTGTGTTAGGATCGAACTCGAGACCACGGGATTGCACACTTTGCGTATGAGAATTAAAGTTAATAATTAAATATAAAGTGTTGTATTTATTTATTATTTACACGAAATACATAACGAACGTTAAGTTAATTAAGTGTAATGGACTAACGACCGTTAAATGTTAAATGGAAGGACTAGATATTAAAATAGAGATCAAGATGGTTCGAAACCCTTGGGATATCTTTGTCGATCGGCGAAAGGATTCAAGCCCAATCCAAGTCTAACTTGGTCACCAAGTTATCTTCGTATATATACCAGGCCTAGGGTCGTTGTATTCCATCTCTTGTACTCCTTATCAAAAACCTAAAACTTGTTTGTGTGTTTTGAGTCCCAAACCGATCGTACAACCCATAAGGGTTTCGATATCTTTGTTTTTCCAAAACAAAATCTTTCGTATTCTTAAAACTAGCATTACTTTAATTTGATTTAGTACGTGTGTACAAGAACGTGGTACTAACATACTTTTGTTAGTATCTTGGATTGAATTACAAAATCGGTAAGGGGTAATTCATATAATCCTATAAACCCTAATTAGGGTTCATCACTTGCTAGTTTAAAGGAATTGATTCTTGTTGGGCTAGAATCAAAAGTACGCATACTATTTATGTTTTAGTTAATTAATTATTCATTATATGTTCTTTACGCTTCCGCATGTGTACTTGATGTTTATTGTTTATATTTATGAGTTGTCATGTTATATAATTCCAACACGTGGGAGCTGCACAGTGACATAGTCAAGAGGTTTCCTAACTTTCGAATTGATTCTTGAGAACAAGAATTTAGTGAAGGAGGGTATTCATATGAATAGAGATTAGTAAGTCAAGGAAGTCAAAATTAGAAAGTCAATAAGCAGAAAAGTCAAATAACAACTTTTGATGCCAAAAGATATTACAACGCATTTCATTTTTACCTTTATTTTCATTGTAATAAATACCACTTATCATCTCATTTGTAATCATTCAGTCTTTGTATCAATTTTTAGAATTCCGTCTCACTCTCATTGTATCAACTCTATTGTAACTAACAATTCATATTTCTATAAAAAAATCCCTTTCAAATATCATCGTGTTACTATCTTCTTCATTCTTTAAATAGAATAAGAAAATCAATAACTTTGTTGTTATCAACTTTTGAGGTTTTGGGTTGTTTCCCACTTCGTCATACATACGTTTTGAGAAAATGGAGCAGATCTTGAGGTGCTGGTAGTTTTGATATACCGTAAAATTGTGTTCCATCATTTTAGCTTATAGATGAGAAAGAGTTCTTTGAAGGTGATATGTCTATAAACAAGTCAACTAGTTAGTGACCCCCTGACATTGTGTTCCAATCTGTCAGTTTGTTGTTTCTAGCATTGGGGGTCTTATGGTTTTGCTTAAGCTTTAGTTAATAGGTGATGGCATGCTACCCGTTTTTATTGGTCTTTTGCAATGTTTTAAAACCAGGTTTTTTAATTGACCAGGTCGACTCACCGGTTCAACCACCGGGTTGAACTGCTTTGATACATATGTAACTTTTCATAACATCTTTGATAAGTATTATCTCCAATTTTGATCTTACATTCAATTGAATCGATATTAAAGAAATGGCTCTATTAGGTTTTGGTCTTTAATTACCATATTTACAATACTAAAAAAACTGCAAAAACAATTAATTTATAGTTCTAGTTTACAACATATTCATAGAATTCTATTTATATTATCGAACTTCTTAAATCAAGCAAATATAATGTTAACATTACTTTATAACTCTAACTTGTTGATTCATCAAACCTTAACCACATCAGTAACTGCCACTTTAACTTCCTAATTTTATTATAAAATTTTCAAATCATAATATGTTTTGTTCATACAAATATGGAACTTAACCTAACACAAGTTTTAAGTTTTAGCGAAAATGAAATTGACAAAAGGGTTTTGCTAGTTTAAGAGGAAAGAATTTTTTTTTTCTTTAAAACAAAGAAAAAAAAAACAGGAGTCATGATCCGGTCGGGTTTATCTAATCGGGTCGACCCAGGTTAATGAAAAACCACCCTGTTTAATCCGTTTCTACTGTAAGAAAAAACCCAACCACATTCGACCCGATCTCCTAACCGGTTCCCGGTTCAATCAGTTGAACCGGCCGGATCGATTGGAATTTAAAATATTGGTCTTTGAGGTTTGTGTGATACTTTTAATCAATGAAAGAATATTTTAATCAATCAAGAGAATCAACACAATATATTTCATCAATGCAAAGGTTGAAAGTTAAATGTTACTGTATATCTTTTTAACACAAAAAATAGTAATTATTTACTATCTCTGACCAATTAGTAGAATAGTTACTCCGGATATACTCTTAGAAAATATATTTGCATTAATTGTGTATCATTTAGAATGCTTATATAAATTGACAAACTTCAGCAACTTTGTAATCAACCTTAAGTCTGTCATTAGTCTTAATTATTTATTAGCTTAATCATGAAATTCACCATGCTAAGTGTCTGTCTTCTTTTTGTACTTGTACAAAAGGAATTATATTTGATCGAAGCCTCGAGAGTGAGAATCGTGCCACAGGGATCCGTGCCTAGCCCTGTCGCGGTTCACAAGGTCCCGAATACACTTGGTTGGCTCGACCGCAAGGAATCAGGGCCGAGCCCCCCAGGAGAGGGTCATGGTGCCCCACCTACTGTCCCTAATCCACCCGGTTGGCTTGCAGAAAAGGAATCTGGGCCGAGTCCAGGAGAAGGTCACGGTGTCCCACCTAGTGTTCCAAATCCCCCCGGCTGGCTTGCGCAAAAGGAATCTGGGCCGAGCCCTCCAGGAGAGGGTCATGGTGTCCCACCTAGTGTCCCAAATCCACCCGTTTGGCTCGCACAAAAGGAATCAGGACCAAGTCCCCCAGGCGAGGGGCACAAGGTGCCATACCCACCGGGTTTTCTCGTTGACATGCCAGAAAAGAGATCCGTGCCTAGCCCTGGCATTGGTCACAAGGTCCCAAATACACTTGGCTGCCACCTGGTCCTGGTGGAGGCAGATCATAAACAGTAGCATTTTCAAATTTCTAGTGTTATTTTCTACGTTATAATTCTGTTTGATTGAGCTTAATGTTATTTAGTTATTTGAGTTAAAGACCTATCTATGTAATGAAAAATCCAGGAATTCATGGAGTAAACTTTATTTATCTCAGCATCATCTTTTGTCAGTTGTATTTGCTTTTTTTTTCATTTGAAGTTTAGCAAATCCATATATGTTTGATTACGTTTTCACTGTATATATATATGCATGTATGCTGAACTATGCGCAGCACAATTAATCTGCTGTAACAAGATTGTATCAATATGTGATTATAAGCAGTGTATCACTTAGCTTTTACATTTACATTTTATATATTAGACGACAAATATGACCCGAACCCACACACGGTCTTGGAGTTAGTGTATGTGTGCTTGACCTGATAAAGGAACATGGTGGTTTGATTAGGAAGGCAACCATGAGTTTCCAACCATCATCCCCATGATCCCGTATTTTGTGGCAAATATTATAATCATGCTTGATCACCAAGATATTAGTTTACAGGCTAAAAAAAGGACCGAGGCTTCCTTATTTTGTAATGTGAATACACACAAATATACGAGTGCTCCAAATTGTTCCAGTTATGCTTCTCCTATAACTACCTAAAGAGTCTTTTGTTTCTGCCATTTACATTGTGTTGTGATCGTTTTGCGGATGACATACAACATGGGTCTCAATTGAATCCTAGGATGTTTATGTATGGAGACTCACTACGAATAGAGCACGTAGAACCTTTAAGAACAGGGAACTTTCCTCCTGTGCAGTGCCCTTTAACGGGTTTTGTTTCTGTTCTACAGAGACGTGTTTTGGGTGAATATACTGCTGGTTTTAAAGCTACAAGATGGCCACTTTACAACAATACAACATATTCACTTATTATCGATACATTTATAAATGATTTATGCGTTTATCTCTTCTATTTGAATCTGTTTCTACAACACCAGAATGTGTTGTGATTCTGTGTGGAATATAAAATATGCAACATCTGCCCCTCCTAAAATCTGAGTCTTAGTACATTTATAACCTTTCTTTATAGATTTAGACATTTTGTCATTATATATACAACACTTTAAAATATAACTCATGTGGGCTCTCTAAAATAAATACGAGTACTTTATAAGTTGACCTTGTTGAAGTTCCCTCTCTAGTCATCGTATTTATAATGTGTTTAATATACTTATAAAATGAGTGTCTCAATCAAAATAAAAAATGCGCAAATTACGTCCTTATTTATTTTTCCTTCTTAGTTTATTGTAAAAATTCACTATAACATGTTGAATCTAAATTCAACAAACAACCATGACAATCAATAACCAAAACCCATTGATGAGTGTCTAATCTTCATCGTTTTATCTTGTTTAGAATCCAAAACATCCGAAAACACTCGAAATGCATCAAAATGATGAAAATATCACAAACAAGTGTTTTATGTGTTTTAAATGCAAAAATATCAAAATCGGATGAAAACATATCAAGTTTGCAAAATTGGCGCTTTAGTCCCCAAGTTTCAAAAGTTGTCAAAAGCAGTCCACGGTATATTAAAATAAACAAAATATCATTCAAGGTCCACGAAATATTCTAAGTTGTCAAAATGATCCTTGAATGAATTTTTGGTCAAATGGCGAAAAGGTCCTTGACTTTGAAAAATGGCAAAAATAGTCCTTGGATTTATAAAATGGAATTTTATGCAAAAGTGGTCCTTGTACTATCAAAGTTTGTCAAGTTTGGTCCTTTTGATATCTTTGGAAAATGGGCAAGTTCGGTCCTCGAAGTTTGGCGAATTACAACTTGGGTCCTTGTGTTAACATATACCAAACCGGACCTCTTTTAATAAACCAAACCCAAAGCCCAATCCAAATGCAAGCCCAACCCAATGCCTAGACCCTTGAACCCCCATGACCCTTGACCTTGAACCCTACCCACGTTATTAATAAAACCGGTCAAATAAGTCAAAACCATGGCACTTGTTCCTCTCTCACGAATACCCGCCAAAACCGGTGACTCTCAAACCACCATGGTTTCCTTGATTTGCTCTATCCACCATTTCCACTGTCTTTCCACTTGTATACCAACCCCTCCACTACCACAATCATCCAAGAAGCTTTAATGGCTCAAACACCTTAGAGACTTTTGGCGCCAAAAATCCAAATGGATGGTTATGATGATTCGAGAGATCCAATGGTTGGAAATGAGTGGGATATGTTCGAGAGATGTCGACGAGTCACTAAAGTCTATAAAGAAGGGAAGAGAAGCAAGGAAAAAGATATCTAGTGTAAAATTTAGTTTTCTTATGTCGTTTTATTTAATTTCAAGTTTCCGATGTATTTCTTAGCTTTCAAGTACTTTCTTAAGTATTCTCGGTACTTTAAATCCTTTTCAATAATAAATTTCGATATTCAAGTATCAATTTTAGTTTATGCAATTTCATGTTCAAAATCTCAAAATGTTCAAATGTTGTTTGTAGATATTTTTATGGATGAGTAAGATCACTTAAGCTCCTAGATAGCTTCTAAAAGCTATTAGATACTTTAAAATCGGTTTAGAAGCAAAACACAAAAATACCAAAATACAAATAAAATATTGAGAAATTCAAAAATCAATGGAGATGGTGATCAAAGTTGGAGCAGGGTGAATATTGGATTGCCCTGGGTTAGTGGCTTAGTGGTAAGCCTATAGGAGTGGTCTTTTGCTCTTGGTTCTGTGTTTTCAGTAGGATAGCCTCTTGTAAGCTTTTAACTCAACTTTTGCATTTTACTATATAAGTGTTCATTAGCTTGAATCTCTGTGTCTTTATGTTCATTAGTTATAGTTAAGTATATTTAAGCATTAAAAACAGTTACTTGTTCTCTTTAATTTGTATTTAGTAAAATTTCATTTTGATGATTAAATTAACATAAGTGTAATTCCTTGGTTTTATGTTGTTAATGTTGTTGTTCGTGTTTCTTTAGTCTTATTATAGGATAATATAAGGTCGTAATCCATAGCATGGTATAAATCATGTTTTGCTTTGAAAAGTTTCAAAGCAGTTATATAAAGGGTGTTTGGATTTGCTTGTTAAAACTGTAGTAGATATTGTTTGTGTTGTTGTTTGTGCTTGTTCTGTGTCACATAAGTGCCTAATATCTAAGTTCAACCAAGAAAACCGGTGCTTATTTGTGAAAAAGTCAAGATAACTTTTGATCATGTCTTGTTAGTTAACTGTTGGATTTTCATGATCCATGATTATGATTTCTTGTTCATAAGTTGTTAAAATCAATCAAACAAGTCTTAGTTCACCTTAACATAACATAATCGGTTGTTAGGATCAATTCAAAGTTCATTTTAGTCAAGCGATTTGGTTTTCTTAAAAAGTCAAATTTTCCATTTGGTCGTTTTGAATAAAATAGAAAATTTTATATAGGGCTTAACTTTGAGTTTTATGTTTTGAGCTTTTGGGATATCAAAATACAACTGCTTTCGACTTTATAATAGTATTTTTATAATTTCTGTCTAGCTTATTTAGTAGCTTATTTCCTAGCTTCTTTTGGACCCTTATTCGAAAATGGTGCCTTGTGCACAGTTGAGCTAGTCATTTTCACAAGCTCCCACTGAGCTTATTAGTTGGCCTCAGCTTGTGATTCTTGGTTCTTTGGAAAGCTGACCTAGCCATCTTGAGGTCCCAAGCTTAATATTCCATTTTGTAGCTTGTTTACTAGGGCTGCAATAAGCTTAAACCTTGTCCCATTTCTGTCTTTTAACAATAAGAAGCCAAGTGCTTATCTGCTTATTCCTAGCTTATCAGTATGCTTGTTTGTGTCTTTTAGCTTAATTTGAGTAGCATTAGCTTATTTGCATCTTATTTCAGCTTTTGTTTCAGCTTGTGAGCTTGTTTGAGCTTATATCTTCAAAATAAGCTTATAAGTCCACTGTTGAGCTTTTTAAGCTTCAAACGACTTATTTTAAGTTTGTAAAATCTTTGTTTTCATTAAAGTTTCATATTATAAGTAGTTAAATAGTTTTCAAAAATAAAACCACAAAACATCATTTTAAATATAGTGATAACATTTATTTAATAGGAATTAGCTTTTAGATTTTCTTTTCAAACTTATTATTAAGCAAATCTAGTTTTTATATTTTTCTTAGTTTTCATCACCTTAAGTTATTTTTAGAAAAGTTTCATAATTTTCCTAATCTGTTTAGTATTTATTAGAATTTTAAATAGTTAAAAGTATTAAATAATTAGTAATAAATAATTAAAAAGCATAAAAAATATCTTTTCAGTTTTAAAATTAGTTTTATAATATTCTAGATTTTTCTAAGTTAAAATTTTATTTTTCCAGGTTAATTTTATATTTTCTTGTATTTAAGTGTATTTTAAATAATAATTAATTAGTAATAAATAGATAAAAAGTGTAAAAATATATTTTAATTTTAAAATAAGTTTTATAATATTTTAGATTTTTCTAAATCATAATTTTATTTTTCTAGCCTTATTTCATATTTTCTTTTATTTTAGAGTATTATTAAATAGTTAGAAATAGTTTTTAATTAATAATAATTAAATAAATAGTTGTAAAAATAATTTTCTTTTTCTAATAATTTTCTTTTATTTTTAGGATTTCAAAAATGTCATTTTCATATTTGTAGGTCTTTTATTTTTTAGATCTCACTTTTTATTTTGTACGTTTACGTGATTTCTAAACGTACGTGTTTAAGTTTGTTTTATCTGATTGTTTTGTTTTCCAAATCTGTATCCAATTCCATTCCAATCATTCAGTAGTGTAGTTATCAATCAGAATCCTTACTGATCACTATCCTTAGTGATCATTCTATCATCTGAAAGTTGTTGAAGCACCATTGAGTCTCCGTGGGACTTAACGACCCGGGAATCCACCATATTCTCCAGATCTTCATTGCATTGGTTTCTAAGCAGTTTTAAGTTTATTACGGTTAGCCATTCACAAGTGGTTAGCTTGTGTGATTAAACTTGACTGTCTGGAGCTCAATCACCCATTAGCTCCAACAAACAACCATGACAATCAATAACCAAAACCCATCATAGCTAATCTGGTATGGTTCTATTATCTAAAGTGATAATAATTCTATTACAAAAACAAATCTTAATATAATCTGTGTAACAAAATGAATGAATGAATATTGATATAATGAGAAACTGTGTGTAGATCTTGAGAGAAAAGAGAGGTAGTGCTTCTTTTGTGTAGAGGGATAATGAAACCCTAAAGCGTCTAGTTCATTGTAATCTGGCGTAATTAGATGTAATTGTAATATGATTTTACGTAGCCTGTTTGGTTTGTAGATTGGAAGGAATTGTAATTCGATTACATTACGTATGCTATTTGGTTTCCGTTGTAATTGCAATTTAGTCACATTAATAAGTCGAGGAATTGATTACATAGGAAGTTGGATGTAAAGTTTTAAATTACGTTTTAATTGAATTTTACTTTAAAGCCTCGGTATTTTATTATTATTATTATTATTATTATTATTATTATTATTATTATTATTATTATTATTATTATTATTATTATTATTATTATTATTATTATTATTATTATTATTATTAATATTATTATTATAAATCATCACTTTATTAAAAACTCATAGGATTTACAAAAATTAGTGGGAAGCCGAGAAACCAACTAGGCCCTCACTCCTCTAGGTATAGCAGGAACAATACCCGTGCGTTGCATGGGTAGAGCGATTTTATGTGATGTTTGCAATAAGTTGAAAGAGATAGAACATCGAAAAGTTGAAAAAAACCTAATTAAACTCTAATGTAATAATAAAGTAAAGTATAAAGTATGATGGTCTAAACTCATTATTTTCATAATATACTAAATGATCAAAGTAAATTTGTGAACAAATTATTGGCTGCAAATTGTCTAAAGTGAGCCATCTTAAGGATACTCAGTACGAGGCAACAAGATAGTCTCTCCACTCAGCAAGGCGGAACTTAAAGGGTGAAGGCGAGTCAAGAAGAAGATGGTGGATTCGGTGGTGATGACAATAACTCACTAAATCCCTAAGACTCTCTCCAACTACTTACATCAAGACAAACCGAAAAAGAAGGTGAAGGATATGAAGACGAAGAATGAGCGGGATAAGGCGGGATAAGTTTGAATCAGATAAGACGAAGTCCTTATCAACCAAAGTCAACTTTCCCTGAATGGCAAAAGATCAGGCTCAGTGTCATCACTGACCTTAGGAAAGCAGTCTTGTCTCTTACTTTAAATAGTCTTTGTAAACAGAGACAAAATACATCAGTATTTTGTCTTCTGTATGATGTCAGTTTGTCACTTAGGAAAGAGTTAAAACTCATACATGTATAAATAGCATAAGAGATGGAGTGATAGATTAAGCTTGTGAATTGTAAAAACACACATACACGCAAGCCATCTTTTCACTCCTCCAAATACAACTTAATCCCTGAGATAGCTCAGTGGGTTCTTGTAGTTGTGCTCAGACTTAGCCTGAGCTTCGAGAGGAGTCACCAAACCTTGTCATTTCAATCCCAATCTTTGTTTCAAGTACTTGGGTAGCGTATTCTTTTTGATTAATTTCTAATAAAGAATATGATGTTGAAAATTACTCAGTGTGTTTTACTTATGTTAATTTCAGTCATTGTTCACTATTAATTTGTTTTAAGTACTTAATTGTTTTAAACGGTAGTGAATAGGAAACAACAAGTGGTATCAGAGAAAGGCTGATTATAAAACCTTTTATAAAAAAATTTAAGTCGCTCTAAAACGTTTTTAAATCAGAATCCTTATGGCTGAAATTGATGTACCCTAACTAGTCGATAAAAGGGTGGAGCTTATTCAATTGTTGCCCTAGACTTGAAGTTGGTAAATTCAACAAATGGAAAAAGCGTATGCTTTGCTATTTGATTAGGATGGAACCTTATTATATCACGTGTATAAATGAAGGTCCATTTATCCCAAAGACTAGAAGGTTTGCCTAAACCTAAAGCTCGGTGGACTCGAGGATGAGAGAAGAGTGGTCAACGGGACCAAAGACTCAAAAGTATCATCATGTCATGTCTTCACGATGATATTATGGAGTCGGTTATAAGTCGTAGTACTGACTAAACAAACTGGGATGACCTAGTTCATAGCCATGAAGGCCCATCGATACCAAGGAAAACATGATAATGGACACGAAACTTGAGTATAACACCTTCGTGGCTAAGGACTCGGAAAATCATCTCAAACTTACACCCGGTACAAAACTCTTTTAAATGAACTGTCTAATGATGGTGTTAAGTTGTCCAAACATGAAATCAATGTTGGTTTTGTCAATAATCTCCCTGAGAAGTGGTTGAATTTCTCTCAGGGACTTAGAAATGCTAACCATATCCAAAATCTTGAACTTCCTGAAATTTATGGGAAATTTGTCTATGAGGAAAACCTCATTAACAGACGATACCCTGACTTAAAGAAGTCCCAGGAAGTCAAGAAGTCCCTGACCACCACTTCAACACCTATATCAACTGCTTTCTTTTCCAACAATGTGGTTCAAGATTTCCAAGAAAATTCAGATGATGAGCACGATGAGAGAGCAAGTGAGGAGTACCTAAATGAGCGTGAGCGTTGAATTTCGTGAAAGGGCACTCCTTGCAAACTCTCGAAGGTTTATAAAAGAAACAAAGGTTTTCAAATGCTAAAGCAAATGAGGACACTTTGAATGCTTTAAGTGTCACAAAAGAGGCCATTTTGCAAAAGACTTTTTCAAAACAATTTCGAACCCTCTTATAAACCATCGGTCAAATCGGTCCTCGGGCTTTAGCAAATTTCAACCAAAATCTATCAGGTCTCATCAAAACTTTCAAAACAAATCATCAAAACAAAAGCTGTTGATTTTGAAGCTAAGTATAGGAAAGTCAAAGCTAAGCTTGCATTGCTTGAGGCGATCCCTCGAAACAACAAAAGTGTTCAAACATGCGGGGTAAAACAAAGGCCTTGTTCTTTGAAACCTTCGATCGAAATGAAGAGCCGTGTCATCGATGATGAAATAGTGCATGTCGGTGCACCGATGGCCCTCTCGAAGAGGACAAGCTAGGCTGTTGGAAAGAATCATGCGGGAATGGAGAATGGGTCAATATCACAATGAAGAAGCTAAATATTTTACTTTCTATGGATGATGACTACGATTGGCGATCTTATATGAATTATCTTAATGTTACCTTAAGTTCGTAGAAGAGCAAAGACCGAATCTTTTTCAAAATACAACAAACTAAGTTTTGAATTGAACAAGTGTAGGGATGAACTGCTTCTTTTAAAACAAGCAAAGCTTGAGGCATCACTTTGCAAATTCAAAACACCGAACTAGTAAAAGAAATCGGGCTCTTCAAGACGAACTCAAAAGGTTCAAGATATCCTTAATAGTTGGATGCTAAGAATCCTGTGGTCTTTGATCTTTGTGGGAGCCCTAGTAGCAAGAAGAAAGTCTTAGGTGAAGATCATCTTCCCGACTCTCTCAACAAAGACCGGGTCCTAAGCCATTTGTGTCGGTGGCATGATTACCAAGATGTTGACTAGTCCCAAGCCCGGTGATTGGATTGAGCGGGTTAATCCGAGAGTAAGCTTCCAAACTATGATTACGAAGAATTCTAGAGCACGAAAGTCAAGCTCTAAAGAGCATGCTTGGACTCCACGATGTGCCCGGTAGTCTTGAACACATCTACGAGTTAGAAGTGAATCACAAGCACCACTTTCACCCTTGGAACCTCTTGAGGTCTTGCTCCCACTCGAGCTTACTCCATTACAATACAATCCACACTCACGAAAAGAAAGGTCGGACTTGGTAGAACTATCCTGAAAAGACCATCAAAACCAATTCAACAAGAATCTACCCCCACCGAGACTTCCACATCCTCTGTCCCCACTTGAAGTGACCAAATTCGAAGAATCGATCGAACTTGTGAGGAAGCTAGCGACAAGATGGAATCCATCGAAAAGTCCTGAATCAATCAAGGAAACTAAGTCGACTTCTCTAGTACCTCAAAGTCAAAAGCCACCACCAAAACCAAGCGAAATGTGATCTGTGCCACTATACCAGTCCATACCACCGACAAGCGTTATAGAATTCTTTTTGTATGATCTGCAAAAGGATGATCACAGCTCACGATCACTTACAATATGTAAGTTCTCTCAAGAAAGAAAACTACACCAAAGTTGGTCATTAGTATGCTTCTACATTCAAGTCTCGCTCAAAGTTTAGAGCAAAACCTTTTCCTCCTTGCCCACACTTGTGGCTTTAATGATCATCATCCCGATGATTGTCTCATGAACAAATCTTTGTGATATTTGCGAAAATCCGACTCATAAGACATCTCGGATGACGGTGTCATTCAAGCAAGGAGAAATTCAAGCAACCCAAAATCACCGAGTTATCCTCGGTCTCCAAATGCAAAACACATGGTAGCACAATGCACTCAACCACCGACCATGAGTCAATTGCCAAATTCAAAGAGACCTTTAAGCCCAAGCCTACTAGTATGTGGGTCGACAAGAGAAACTAATCACATCTACTATTTGTGCGAGACACGCTTGAGAGCCTATTTGGCATCTAGATAGTGGATGCTCAAGAAGCATGATGGCGTTAAGGAGTATCTGCACAAATATGTAGAGGAACCAGACCCAAGGTAGTATTTGGTGATAACTCATCATGTCCCATGAAGGTTATGGTTCGATATCTTGCAATGGAATAGTTTTCTCTAGAATAGCTTATGTCAATGGTCTCAAATACAATCTCATCAGTGTCAGTCAACTATGTGATGCTAAGTACATTGTGCAATTCAATGACAAACAAGGCACCATTTTTAATGCCAACAAAGAAGTTGTGTTGATAGCTCCTAGAAGAGATGATGTTTATGTCTTAGACATGTCAACTCTCTCTCATAATGGAACTTGTCTCTTTGCCAAAGCCACTGAAACAATCAACTGGCTGTGGCACAAGAGACTCTCACACTTAAATTTCAAAAACATCAACAACTTGGCAAAACAAAACAAGGTCCTTGGCTTACCATCACTGGTTTTTGCAAAAGATAAACCATGCTCAGCCTGTGAGAAAGGCAAACACCAAAGAGCATCTTTCAAAACAAAACAAAATTTCTCAATCAAAGCGCCTTCACTCCTGCATATGGATCTCTTTGGACCGATTAGTCCTAGATCAATCCAAAGCATGAGAAGTATACTCTTGTCATTGTTGATGAGTTCTCAAGATACACTTGGGTATACTTTCTTTCAAAAAGAGTCAGCGGTGATACTATAATGTCATTCATCGGGAACATTGAAAACCGAATGACATTCTTGTAAAACAAATCGAGCGACAATGGTGCGAGTTCGAAATGATGAGCTTGAGAGCTTCGTGATGAAAAGGTAATCTCCTAAATTTTTCATCTCCTTACACCCTTGAACAAAATGGGGTAGTGAAAGGAAAAGCAGAACTCTCATTGAGGTCGCAAGAACCATGTTAAATGGCTCGACTCTCTCAAAGCATTTACGGGTGAAGCGGTCAAAACAACTGTTACACTCAAAACAGGTCATATCATTATCAAAAGACATAACAAAACCCCATATGAGATATTCAAAGGTAGACTTCGACATCGACTACTTTCATGTGTTTGGATGTCCTGTGTTTATTCATAACCACAAGGATCATCTAGGCAAGTTTGATGCTAAAGGCGATGATGGATACTTTCTAGGTTACTCAACGATCTCCAAAGCCTTGGGTATTTAACACAAGGAGACAACAAGTTGAGGAAACCTTTCATGTCACCTTTGATGAAAGTGTAGAAAGCATCGGGTTCACCAACACCTCGATGGAGGAAATAGGAATTGATAACTCATCAAGATATCATCACGATGAATATAACACCGAAATCAATTCCTCATACCAAGCGATCGCGACATCTCATATTATGTCTTGCCTCACAACCCGTCACAACCAACTATCGGTGAATTCATTGATAATCAATCGGTCCTATTTGGGATTGGTAACATCGAACAAATGTTCAGGAACCGTGAATCATGAACCCCAACTGAACAAGACATATCATCGGATGTTCTTAATGATTACGTGGCTCCAAGACCGAACTCACTCCACGAGTTTCCGATTACCTCTTCTAGCTCGGATCCTAGACCACAAAGTAAGTGGACAAAATCTCGGGACATTGAGCTTGTAAACATCATTGGTGAACCCACTGAAGGCATGCTCACTAGAAGCATGGTCGCTAACTTAACTCGCAGACTTGACCAATGAATGTCTATATGTTGATTTCCTATCAGATATAGAACCTAAGAGTGTCATTGAGGCTCTAAAACATCCAAGCTGGGTTCAGGCTATGCAAGAAGAACTTCAATAGTTTGACAAAAACAAGGTCATGACCTTGATCAAATGTCCTCAGGATGTCATTGTCATAGGAATGAAGTGGGTTTTCATGAACAAAAGCGATGAAAACGACAACATCATTAAAAACAAAGCGGACTTGTAGCCAAAGGTTACTGACAACAAAAAGCATTGACTATGATGAGACATTTGCTCCTATTGCAAGAATGGAAGCCATCGGGATCTTCCTTGCATTTGCTACCTACATGAACTTCAAAGTTTACCAAATGGATGTAAAAGTGCATTCTGAATGGTGAACTCAAGGAAGATGTGTATATTGACAACCTCCGGGCTTTGAGGTAGTGAATTCACGACTATGTCTCGAAGCTTGATAAAGCCCTTTATGGACCTGAAACAAGCTCGCGGGGCATGGTATGAAACTCTCGGCCTTCACGATACAAAACAAGTTTGTCGAGGAAATAAAGACAACACATTGTTTATCTACGAGACAAAACAAGATATGATACTAGTCCAAGTATATGTTGATGACACCATCTTTGGCTCAACAAACTACACTCTTTGCAAGCAGTTTGAAAACCGATGACAAAGAAGTTTGAAATGAGCATGATGGGTGAACTCACATACTTCCTTGGACTACAAATCCGACAAGCGATAAAGGAATCTCCATCGGTCAAGAGAAGTACACCATAAATCTCTTGAAGAAATATGAGATATCATTGCGCCTCGGTGAAGACACCAATGGTCCCTTCTAACAACCTTGGACTGATCTCACCGGCAAATCATCAACCAAACTCATTTCGGAGGATTGTTGGCTCAGCGATGTATCTCATCGCTTCGGACCGGACATACAATTCTCGATCATCTAATAGCAAGATATCGGTCAATCCCAAAGAATCCCATCTCACTGCACCAAAAGAATACTCGAGATACAGAAGGAACTCCAAGCCTTGGACTCTACTATCCAAAGTGCTCAAGGTTTGACCTCAAAGAGTATTCGATTCGGATTATCTTGGTTGCAACATGGACGAAAAAAGTACCTCGGTCTGTCAATTTCTTGGAGGAAAACTAGTGTGTTGGAGTGCTAAAAGCAACAATTAGTGGCTATGTCTTGAAAGGTTTAGTATGTGGTCTTCTGCGGTGTTGTGCAAATGTTTTATGGATGAAAATTCAACTCGGTGACTATGATATACATTACAAAATGGTACCCATCTTCGTGATAACACCGGTGCTATTGCAATCTCCAACAACCCCGTCCTTCACCAAAGAACCAAACACATTGATATCGATATCATTTCATCGGGGACCGAGATAATGAAAGGAGACATAGAGCTTCATTTCATCCCTACGAATATCAACTTGCGATATCTTTACCAAACCCTTAGATGAACCTACCTTGAGAGACCGAAAGCTAAATTGGGAATGCTTGACATTGAAAGTTAGCGACTGAAAACAATCCCAATCTCGATAAGTTTTCTCGAAAAAAAATTCATCCTCCCGAACAAACCCCAAAATAATCATCTCACTGAATGAGTAAAACTCACTCAGGGACCTTGACAGTTGATATTGAGCATTGAATGAGTAACTAAATGCCACAAGTATCAGTTACTTAAATGTCCTAGGTTGGTAACTATGCCAATTTAATATAGGAATATATGTCTCTTTGTCTTACTATCATCCATATCAAGGGTCTTACCTCATCCCACTTGGCTTTAAATGCCTCTCACATAAAATATCCTGTGGATATTTTATTCTTTAAAAGTGCACTTTTACGCACTTTAAATTGTTTCCTTGAAAAGCAGATTTTCTTTGCGGGTAGTGGAGGGTGGCATTAAATGTGGAAATTCAAAACGTTTTCAAGAACCGACTTTACAAATCCACAAGTTTGCACAAACAACCCTCTCAACACCCTATAAATACCCTTATAAAATCCTTATAACACGCACAAAAGATTTTGCTAACAAAACTCTGTCAAAATCTCTTTCAAACCCGAAATCTTTGTGTTCTTGAAATCTTTTCTAAAAACCTCCTCTCAAACATTTACAAAGTTTTCATCACAAACTTGAGAGATTTAACACTCTTGAATTGTTCTAGCTCAAACTTTCTTTTAAAACCCTAAAAGTCTTCTAATGGAAATGGCTAGAACACAATCTCTCCAGTTTGCACCTCAGTGGGTAGGGGATCTTACTAATGTTGAATTTAAAACCAATAATGTCATAGGCAATTTTGAATATCCTCAAACTGTTCCAGCCTACAAGGACATTATGAAATTTTTGTATAACTGCCCACTGAAAAAGGCCTTTGTTCAATGTCCCTCAATTGTATACCAAAATCTCCTCAGGGAGTTTTGGGCTACTGCAGTGGCCTATGACCCGACACCCGCAACTAATGAGACAGACCTAAGACATCTCAGGGAGTATCTCATTAAATTCAGTCTGTTTGAAGGAAAAATCACCACCACGGATTACAAAACTTTTGCACCTCAACGAGGTTAGACTACAATAAGGGAGTTTATGTCGCTATCACGAACCCTCCACCGTGAAGGATGGGTTAAAACAAATAGTTTTGGATCCAAAATTTTGGACAAGACCCTTGTCACCAAAAACTCTTTTCCCACAGTTGAAAGATCTTATTCACATTTGTGATTCGAGTTCTCGGTGGGAACCACTCATCAACCGAACAAGTTAACTCTATTCGATTGATGATGGCATCTTGTTTGATGCATGGGGTCAATGTCGACATTGGGAGATCATTTACGGTGATCTCGTAACCAAGCTCTTGAGCAAAACTAGGACGAAATACATTTCGTATCCTAGGTTTGTCTCATGCGCTTTCAAGTGTTACGGGGTTGCAATTACCCTCGGGAAGAAAAATTTGGTGCTTTACGGTATCTGAGTCAATCAAACTTTCAAAGGACCCATCCTAAGTCAGCGATATAGTATTGACGGCCTATATGATTCTTGTAAACAATCGGAGGGTTCGATGTCTCAAACCCCGCTCCTAAAAAGAAGGGAAGTCTCGGTGGGACTAAGACCAAACCCAAGTCTCGGGGCCACGAGGCTTCTAGAAAGCGCCAAAAGGCAAAGAAAACCCAAGAATGATCGCCACCCACTGAGACCAATCTTCATCTACCCGGTGACAACGAAGGACACTGATACATCACAATCGGTGCCCTTGGTCCCAACTACTACTCCCAAGATCCGGAGGAAACATACAACTCATTTGGTAGGGGCGCCTTCCACTCGCCCAATGATGACATTATCAAATCAAAGCCTTTGTTTGAGGGCACATGAATGATCCCAAAGACTCGGAGGGAACCAAACAACCCGGCGATAGGGATATCACTTTCACCGACTCCGCTAAAGGCACTGGAAAAACCCATCGGTGTCTCGAGAGTCTCGGGGGACAAAGACTCGGAGGAAAGGAACAACCCGGCGACACGGAACCCAAAACCAATCTCGACTCGGAGAAGGCATTGGGAAACGCCCACCGATGTCACGAGGGGTGAAGGGGACAAAGACTCGGAGGATTAATACCACCACGATCTGGAACCCATCACCCCACCTTGTTAACTATTGCGATGTTCTTTGGGATACTATTTTACGATGAAGAGGATCTTTGAAAGTGAAGATGAAATTCTATCAGCAGGGGAAGAAGTGGACGCTGAGGTTCAACCTGAACAAGAGCCTCAGCATGATCCACAACTGCCTAAAGAGTCACCTTCCAGCCTGAAGCCAATGACTCTGACTCCTCTTCATCCAGTTCTGATGAATTCAGCCAGTTTGATAATATTCTTCCAATCACTTAAAGGCAGCTCGTTATGTGGATCACAAAAGCTTCAAGGAAGCTATATTCTGGGGTCACTAATACATTATGGGATCAACACACTGAAGCTGCTGCAAGCTATGCTGATCTAAAGTTTGATGTGCTCACATTCAATGATAACACTGATGAACACAGGGAACTCATTTATCAACATCTTCATAAGTTGGATGAAAACTTGGCTATGTTTCTCAGGCATCTTCAGGCTTGTGGGACAAAGATTGATGAAGTCAGGGACTTGGTCAAAGATGACCTAGCACTCAACTCAATAGTGCTGGAGGCAACTGAAGCTTATCTAAAGAATTCCTCAGACCTCACTGAACTGATCACTATGCTAAAGTCTGCCAATGTTCAGGGTCTTTAATTTTCGGTTTAGTCTCTTCAGGCAACACTGGGCTCTTTGGATGCTCAAGTGACCAATTTAGCTAAGGCTTCCTCATCAATGGCCTGGAATCTTGGGCCACGCATGACTGCCTTGGAAATCTCTCAAGCTAATCTGGAAACCAAGGTCACTGGTCTTCAAAAGGACACATCTGATATCAAGGCTATGGTCACTGAAATCTACCAAGCCTTCAAAGGTCAAGCCGCCCAAACTCCCCAGTGTCGAGCCAACTCTTGCTCTCACTAATGTTGCCGCAGCAGTTGAGGGAAGACCATGAAGAGACTTCCTCTCACACCGAGGGGAGCCAACACCACCAGTCCAGCTATACCAATATCATCAATCCCACCCTTATCATCAACAAAAACATCATTGGAAATGACATTACCACCATCACAATAACAACACCACCACCGGTAGCATCATCATCTTCCTCGGGCCGGGAGAAAGGAAAAGGCATAAAGCAAACTCACGAGCACGAGAAGATTCTACAAGATCGGCGACACTAAATACACGCTCTCACCACAATGACTTAGTGCCTATCTTGCTAAAGAAGAAAGGAAATAGAAACTAGGCGAGGAGGAAAGGAAGAGCAAAGAAGCATAAAATTTGTCATTGAAGAAATTGATGCGTGGGAATTGACCCAAAGAATCTTCAGAAGGGTCAGGCAGGACAAAAGTTTAAGGAGGCTCAGGCTGCTAAGATGGCTGAAATGAAAAAATAGTTGGAAGAAAAGAACAAGAAATCTGCAGCCATCAGGAAAGCAAGAATTGACCACTACAACTGGTCAGTGACAAGCAGAAGGCTTCCTAAGAAAATCACTGACGTTCGAATCATCCCCAAAACCAAACCACTGGCAATGAATGTTTACGGGGGGATGACAAAAGACACTTCGAGGTTCATGATCCCTTAAAATTCACTGACTTTGGGATCACTGAACTCGATGAACTTGGTCCAATAATTGAAAAGAAGCAAAATGCAGGTGTTAAGGAGCTGACGAAAATGCTCAGCAAAAGGTACAAAAGACTGAGGGATGCACCAGCACAACTAGGGATTTAGCCTGCCTTAACTGCACCACAAGGATCTCAACCTCAGTCATCACAGGGCAAGAGAAAGAGAGTTGAGTTCCGGCCGAGATCAAAGTGCACGGACTCGAATGCAATAGGGGCTGCTGAAGGTGTAAAGTTTGTGAACTGTCTTGTAATTGAAAAGCACGAAAAGGATTGTTCCACATTGATGTCTATGGAAACCCAACATTCTAAAGATGGAGTGATATTGATTAGGTGGTGTGGTTTAATCTTGAGCTACATACCGTGGCCTCTCGGATCCAAACCCCAAGAAACATCGAGTTACGCCATGACACGAATGCCAAGATAAGAGAGCACCACGACAAAAAACACTCCTAAAAAGAAGCCTAAGCTTGAAGCTTTGGGGATCCATCTAAAGCGACATTGTTATCATTTATCTTTGTACTAGTGATAGGAACCATGTAATGTGATCGATAAAGATGTATGTTTTGGTAAAATATTCAGTGTTCCTTATTATGTTCATTAGTACATTCAGTGTAAGAAGAAGCCAATTGCTCACTTACACTGATCAAACACTTAGGCTATTTGTATATCCAAATAGGGGAGGCTGTTGGGTTCAATAATACCCAAACCCCTAAATCTAGGATTTTAATAGAAAATATCCCAAGTGTTTAGACCTTTTAACAACAACGAGTCACTTGGCGCATAGTCTCTCGGTGAGCCATCTTCGAGATACTCGATGCGAGGCAACAAGATAGTCTCTCACTCGGCAAGGCGGAACTTAAAGGGTGAAGATTGAGTCAAGAAGAAGATGGTGGATTCGGTGGTGATGACAATAACTCATCGAATCCTAAGACTCCTCTCCAACTACTTACATCAAGACAAAGCAAGAAGAAGATCGAAGGATATGAAGGCGAAGAATGAGCGGGATAAGGCGGGATAAGTTTGAATCGAGATAAGGCGAAGTCCTTATCAACCAAAGTCAACTTTCCTGAATGGCAAAGATCGGGCTCGGTGTCATCAACGACCTTAGGAAAGCAGTCTTGTCTCTTACTTTAAATAGTCTTTGTAATGAGACAAAACACATAAGTATTTTGTCTTACAGTATGATGTCGATTTGTCACTTAAGAAAGAGTTAAAACTCATACATGTATAAATAGCATAAGAGATGGAGTGATAGATTAAGCTTGTGAATTGTAAAAACACACATACACATGAGCCATCTTTTCACTCCTCCAAATACAACTTAATCCACGAGATAGCTCGGTGGCTTCTTGTAGTTATGCTCGGACTTAGCCCGAGCTTGAGAGAGTCACCAAACCTTGTTATTTCAATTCCAAGTCTTGTTCATAAGTACTTGGGTAACGATTCTTTTGATTGATTTCTAATAAAGAATATGATGTTGAAAATTACTCGGTGTGTTTTACTTACATTAATTTCGGTCATTGTACACTATTAATTTGTTTTAAGTACTTAATTGTTTTAAACGATAGTGAATAGGGAACAACACTCGGTTATGGTCGTTCCCAAATTTTCATCATCAACAATATAATCAACCATATTAGAATAGTTTAATCCCGATGATACGTTAGAATTTTCGAGCCTTGGTGCCGATCAAGACATTGACGAACTCCCACGGTGTTTATTTAAGTCACCGACATCACTACCATAGTATTTTGTAACAAGATATCTTTTGACATATGTAGGTGGTAGATTAAATTTATTAATCTTGATCTCGAGAACAACCAACTAAGTGCAAAGAGTATCAAAGAAGAAATCCACTATCCAGTTTGGGTCGCTTTGCACCCTAAAAATAATAAGCGTATATAAGTTATCATATGATACGTAGTTATACAAACAGATGCATAAACTTGTGACCATAGTAAGTAACATAATATGAGGACCATAGTAAGTAACATAAACTTGTGACCATGGTTCTAATCTGATTGTAACATGTGTTCATAAAATTGAAATATTTTCTTTTAAAAAGCTCACCTCTGTTAAAGTCTTGGTAATCAACTCATCCACCGTAAGGCCTAAAATCTCGGTGGCATCCGACTTAAAAATTATACAATCAATATCCTCTCCATTATCTCTTACTGTTATCACTAACTTGTACCTATAAGGATAAATATTTATAAGTTTTTTTTTATTATTATTATTATTTTTGTAACATACATTTCATGAGGATATATAGAACGTCGTGTGTGGCGTGGAGTTCTTGGCGTGCATTTTGCAATTATCACAATAATATCGAAAACCATCAAAGGTCACTTTGTGGAAGAACTTAGTACATTGTATGAATTTCCATTCCTTATCTATGTCGAAACCGATAACCATTCTATATATAATGAACCTTGACCCTGTGAGAATAACATCAAATGATAGTCTGAATGGTAAAGTGAAAGCAAATATGTAATTGAGATTTTGTAATATGGGAAATTACCAGAGTAGCGTCATCAGCCAAGCACTGATAAATGTCTGTCAGTCTCGTCAATTGTAGATGTAAAGACAACGGGTTGGATATGCCTAAAAAACAGTATGTCAAGGTAATCATAATATATGTAGTATGTAAAATGTATGGAATTTGGTAACATGTGTCCTGATAGACATTAAATGTCACCTTTGGCTATATGCAAGAGTTTCAGCGATCGAGACGTTTAAATGAAACTGTGTCGATAACGTCGTTGTTAATTGTAGTGCACATGAGATAAAGAAAAAAAAATACTTATCAACTGAAAATACCATATTTGAATTATATCCATACCATTATTTTATTTAAGTATTCAAGATGCCATAATGCATAAAGCGAACAACGCAACACGTCAAGACCACAACTATGTTGGTATTTTTTGATAATCGATTATGTTATCTTTGTACACCAAAGCACACTTCCCCACAATGATATGTTCGCTTTATATCGGTGCGATTGATTAATCATCGAAAGTTGGTTACACTTTTCAAATTACACATGGAACAAAAGTATGGTATAAAAATGATAAAATACCTCATATCGGCAATTACAATCTTGCACACCTCGTGGTTACAACCTTGGACGCGTTCTTCGTTATTTTGAAGAGGCCCCATTCTCGAAGAATACCTATGAAATATATTTAAAAATATAAGACTTATAGGAGATAAAACTTCTAATGATAAATGAAGGATATGGTGTCAAATGGTTAAAGTAAATGAGGATATGATGTCAAATGAAATGAAAGTATGAGCATGTTAATAGATTCAAGTATGCAACTGAAAAATCGAACATTTCCATAGTGTGATAGTGAGTTTGTGGATTATTATCCTAAAATATTGGGCTGCAAATTTGAGTTAAACATTTGAGTGATAATGGTGATCACTTAAAATGTGAGTTAGACCATGTACCAAATTAAACAATTGCAGTCCACAACTGGTCAACCAAAATGACCATGTAACTGTATGAGTTTGACCATGTGAGTTAGACCATGTACAATGTGAGTAGACCATGTAACTGTACATTAATAAGCATACAGTTACAATGTGAGTTAGACCATGTACCATACAATGTGAGTTAGACCATGTAACTATATGAGTTAGACCATGTACCATACAATGTAAGTAAGTCACTTAAAATGTGGAGTTAGACCATGTACCTGTAAGATATAGGATTTCACAAACACACTAAACCATAATCATATAGGGCGTTTAATATGTTTAGAGAGAGAAAGTTATAGAGAGAGAAAGGGAAGAGAGTTGGGAACTTTGTGAAACAAAGAAAAATGTATTGAGCTCAACCCTCTACCTTGGGAGGTAGAGGTATTTATAGTTTCTTACAAGCAAACGCCACCTACGGCTATGGATCGGGGCATACGGTGGGTAAAGACCGTCCGTCCTCCACGGTGTTACTTAACAAACTACTTTCTAACATAACTTGACTACAACTACGAGCTTTCTATTGAATGCATATACTTGAGGTAATGACTCTTTAACTACTGAATTTTCTAATTCTAACAATCTCCCCTAAGGAGGTCACCTCAATTTACAATGAATACAAGAAGATATTACATTAGATTGTTCTAGGATTCTCGATTAAGTTCTTTGCTCAAGAGTCTGTAGTCATTGATTCTTCATGATCGCATGTTTGGATAGATTCGAGTGGAGATCTTTAAGCGATCCACGTGATGAAGAGTTTTGAGCCAACATTGAGATCATCACCACATTCATCTCTTACTCATCCATTGTGGAGTTGGTATTATGTGATGTTGTGACATTTGGATTGACATGCTCACATTCGGTTCATGATATATTCTTATCGAGTAGCGAAGCTTTAGTTGATTCATGATATTGGCGGCGTAGCGAAGCATGGAGTGAAAATATCGAGTCATTGATGCGCTAATCATGATTTCTTTAGAGCCGAATGTGTTGTGTGAGCATGCGGCTATGGATTGACCGCTTCATTCGATTAGTGCAAACGTTGGGGTGTACCGCATAAAACGATTAGCAATAAAGCATATGAAATTGTCTTTGATCACTTTCATTGAATTGAGGTACATGGCCCACGGTTCCCGTTGATCGATACAAGTCTTGCTGTGATCGGTATAATTCAAGAATTTCCTTGATGGGTTTCGCAATGCTCTAGTCGTTCTCAAACCGTAACGTCTCAAAGAAGACAACACGGAGTGAGTGAACCAATGAAAGAATATTCAGCGATTGATGAAAAGAGTTTTGAAGAACAATCGTGTCTTGCTCAATAGAAATTTTTTGCAATACAATGAAGGTTTTAATGAAAATCAATTATCAATTATAAACACCTTTTATTTTAAGAAATAAGTACACGATCGATGTGCAAAAGAAAAACGTTTTGGGCAACGACCGGTTTTCAAAGGTATCCGTCAATCCATAACTGAACCGAGATTGATTCAAAAGATTGAATCGCCCCATTGTTTCATTTAGTTGTCACATGGTTGATCTATTGAATAGATCTCACATGCCACCTACCGAGAGCTTGTTTGATGTTGGCTCTGAAGGCTTTCCATCTTCATTGTGAATATATTTGCATATCACTCGGATGTTCCAGCAATACCATAAGGATAATGCGTAGGACTCATAAGATATAATCTCTCTGTCCACATTGTGTGAAACATAGAGTCTTCATTGAAAGTGTCCTAATGAGATTCATAGATGATCTCGTGGCTCTAGACTCAATTGTGCATATTTGGTTCCTATGCCGGAGACTAGGGAGAGGGTCTCCTTTTTTAATGTCAACAATCTCTAAGAGAAGGTCGATAGATTATGTCGGTTCCCCGTGAGAATGAAACAAGTCCTTTTAAGAGGAACTTGAGTGGTTTGGAAAGTTGAAGTGCAGTGCGTCACTGGGTCCATGACGTCTTGTCTTTAATACCGATGTTACCTTGGTAACCACCAAGTAGTATATGAATTGAACCCGTTTACGCCCTAAGGTTGAATAAATGGAGGCTATTTCTTTTCACCCTTTTCACATTTAATTTCTTTTCATTCTTCAACCCTTCATTGCTTACGAAACTTCATAACTAGAACCTTGTTGGGTTTATTCCAAGACTAGCTCGGTTTCGATCCGCACTCTTCCCATATCTCATTTTCTCCTTTTATCATCATACCTAAGGACTTCTACACTAACTAGTGGTTTTGTCCTGGTAGATCCCTCCGGTTCAGCGGATCATTGGACCTCAACCTAACCTTATCATCCTTATATCACCATGCATAAAGTAAAGTTGGTCGGTCTTTTGATATAGTTCTTCCGCCTTGAAACCAATTGAAAACCATTTGAAAATCAATCAAGACACTTGTGATATAAAATCAAAGCATTTTGTATCTTAATTGTTTTGATATTTTAGAAATGCTCCCCCTCAACATATGCATAAAAATTCAGAATTTGTTTAGCACATGGAGGCAAGAGATCTTTGAACTCGTTGGATTTAGAATGAAAGGTCCAATCTTTTGATTAACATTTTCTAAAATGATCATCATCACTTCCCAATCAATTTGATTAGATAAAGCATTTTGAGGAAGGATGAGGTTTTCAAAAGTTTGCTCCCTGTAGGATCTTACATGTATTGTGTTATGATGATTCGGGTGGCCTTGGATGGTGATGATACAAGAAAGCCATGGTTTTAGAGATGAAGAGAGGAGAGGGTGTTTCTAGAGATAAAGTTCAACAAAAAGAAAGGTTAGATTGAGTGCCACCCTTCCAAGGATGGAAGGGGCTTTTATAGTTACAAACTAAACGTCCTCTGACGGATGTGGATCGTGCATACGATGGTAAAGACACATCCTTCTTCCACGGTGTTACTCTAAACTAAACTACACTAATAAACACGTAAATAACGATATGTCTATGAGCTAACTTATGCTAGATAATAGTTGGGTGACCGACTCTTCACTATGGATTTTACGAATCCTAACAATCTCCCCTAAGGAGGTCACCCCATGAAATACATTTTGCATCCTAGAATTATTTCTTTGTCTTTAGTTCCAAGCTCGTAGACTTCAATTCTTCACTTAGTAATCTTTGTGCTTTAGCGATGACTCTTCATAGTCCGCATAGTTTTGTACTTTCGGTGGAGGTCTTTGAACTGATCCACATCATGATGATCTTGAGCTTTCATTGAGATCATCGGCCACAATAAATCTCTGGATCACCCTTTGTTGTGTTGCCATCATGTGAAGTTGTGACTTTCGGACCGACATGCTCACACTTTCTGGATCATGACATCTTTTCATCAGAGTAGCGGAAGCTTTATTGGTTCATGGTATTTGTAGCTATCGAGCCGTGTTATGTAGATAAGCACTTGTCATGATTTCTTTAATTAAGTGTAGATCTTTGTGAGCATGCGGCTTTGGATTGACTCTTCAATTACGATCGGTACGCAACCGTCGGTGTTCTGCATAAACCGATTAGCAATAAAGCGCACAAAGTGTCTTTGATCACTTTTGTTGAATTGAGTGCACGCCCACGGTTCCCGTTGATCGATTACAAATCTTGCTGTGATCGGTATAATTCGAGGAATCTCCTTGACGGGTTTCGCAATGTTCTAGTTTTCTCAAACCGAACGTCTCAAAGAAGACAACAGTGAGTGAACCGGTGAATTGAGATTCACCGATTGATGAAAAGTGATTTGAAAACAATCGTGTATTGCTTAATAGAAAGTGTTTTGCAATACAACGAAGGTTTTATGGAAAATCAATTATCAATCATAAATACCCTTTAATTTTGAAACATTAATACACAGTCGATGTGCTATGGAAAAGAAATTTTAAGCACAACGACAGGTTTTTCAAAGGTATCCGTCAATTCATTTCCTGGACCAAGGATGATTCAAGATTGAATCGCCCCATCGTTTCTATCCAGTTGTCCCAAGCTTGATCTTTTGCAAGATCTCACATGTCACCCACCAAGAGCTTGTATGATGTTGGCTCTAGAAGGATTTCCATCTTCATCGTAAATATTTACATATCACTCGGATGTTCTGGCAATACCACAAGGATAATGCGTAGGACTCTTAATATATTCTTACTTTCCACATTGTGTGAAACAGTAAGTCTTCATTAATTTTGTGTCCTAACGAGATATTGTGGATGATCTCTTGGCTCTAGACTCAATTTGTGCATATTTGGATCCCGTGCGAGACTAGGGAGAGGTCTCCTTCTTCAATATCAACAATCTCTAAGAGAAAGTCGATAGATTATGTTGGTTCCCGTGAGAATGAAACAAGCCCTTTTAAGAGGAACTTGAATAGCTTGGGAAGTTTAGTGCGGTGCGTCCTTTGGGTCCATGACGTCTTGTCTACAATACCAGTGTTACCTCGGTAACCACCAGAGCATATGTATTGAATCGGTTTACGCCCTAAGGTTGAATTGATGGAGGCTATTTCTTTTCACCCTTTTTCACATTCAGTTCTTTTCATTCTTCAACCCCTTTAGTGCTTACCAAGACTTCATAACTAGAACCTTGTTGGGTTTATTCCGGTTCTAGCTCTATCTCATCCGCACTCTTCCCATTTCTCATTTTCTCCTTTTTCATCATACCTAAGGACTCTACACTATCTAGTGGATTATCCTTGGTAGATCCCTCCGGTTCTGGCGGATCGTGGGAACAAATACCTAACCTAACCATCCTTATAACTCCATGCATAAAGTAAAATGGTCGGTCTTTTGGTACAGTTCATTCTTCCTTGAAACCAATTGAAAAATCATTTGGAAAAACAATCAAGGTACTTGTGATACGAGATCAAAGCATTTTGTACCTTAATAGTTTTGATCATTTAGAAAACCTCCCCCTCAACATGTGCATATGATTTAGAAATTGTTTATCAAATGGAGGCAAGAGGACTTTGAAATGTTTTCTTTGATCACAATTTTCATAGAAAAAGCCATTTGATTTTCTTGGTAAATTCTCCCCTCAATATGTGCATAGGATAAGAGAAATCATTTTAACACATAGAGGCAAGAGTTCTTTTGAAGCAAATCCACGAACACAAAATCCATTTAAGAAACCATTCGCTCCCCTCAATATGTGCTTTGAGATTCGAGCGTTTAGCACATATTAGAGAACTTGCACTTTGAATCAAATCGATCATCATTTATCACATTTCATATTAAATCACAAATTCTCCCCGATCAAAAATATCAAACCGATTGAGATTTTGGATCCCAAGTGATTTAATAAGGTTTAGAAAAACATGGGAGAAAATGTGCACGATTTAAAACTCATCTTGTTTTGGATAAATCCTCCTCCTCAACATGTGCATTGTATATTTGAAGTCATTTGGCACATGGAGGCGGGAGTGCCTTTAAAGGACTAAAACCAATTCCATTTAAACAGATTGAGATTTAAATCACGATCTCTCCCCGATCAAAATTTCAAACCATTTGAGATTTGTGATCCCAAAAGATTAAATCATTTAGAGAATTTGGGGAAAGACGTGGCAAGATTTGATTTTGAAAAATGACAGATAAGGACCATTTTAAGACATTAAAGATTGTTAGTGTCAGGTATGATTGTTTTTAAGAGATCTTTAGTAAAATAAAACAATTTCACAATCAAACAAGAACAGAAAAAATTTCATTTTGTAAGATATTTGAGTTTTAAAGAAAATCATACCATGACATAACATTAAATCTTTAGATCACCACTTTATGTTGTACAGACCGGACTTTTTATGAAGAAATATCGTTTGAATATATTTTGTTTTAAATCACTCTCCCCCTTAATCGATGACTGTAGTCGATGATTGAGTGACTTAGGTTTTGATAAAATAAAGTCCGTGATTTTCAAAATTAAGTCCAATTTATTTTCAAAACAATATTTTTCCATTTTCAAAAAATATTATTCAAAGTTTTAGAAAATGGTATCATCACTATTATCCTGCACAAAGATACATTAGGTGGTTGAGAAGCTTACATTGTTCTTTGTAGGGCTTGAAAAAAAACCGTCTGCGATGCGGTGAGACTTCTTCTTATGTTGCATTTTGAATTCCAAGCGAGGTCAAATTAAGCTCCGTTTCTTCAATCACTTAGAAGAAAACCATCTGCGATGCAATGACACCTCTTACGTTGCCTTTATGCCAACTCTCCATTGAAGTCCAATTAAGCTCCGTTTCTTCATTTGTCAACCCAAGATATAGTTACCCTTTCCTTTCGGCATCCAATCATCTTCAATTGTGGGATCCGGATCGGGAACATTCTTATATACCAATATACCTGCATACGTTAGTGAACACACATACAGATATATGGTGGTCGACAACACTCAAACAGCAATCGACTAATAAAAGTCAATACAACATATCAATCAGATCATAAAGTATGGGAATAATGTGTTTATCAAATTCTAATCATCTAATCCTAACAATCATATCCTAAATTCCTAGTCCTTTGACACAGGCAATTATCATTTTTAATTAAGCACGTAGGATAATTAAGAAAGCCCGTTAGATGATATAGATTTGAAAACATTCTCCCCCTCAATCAATGACTCATTTTATAAAAGGATTAAAAGCGCTGAAGTCATTGATTGAGTTTTCAATTTTTACGAAAATCTCTGAAACTGATTGATTTTCAAGCAACTCATTTACCACCATTTTTGAAAACAGCAAATATTTTTCTGAAGAATTTTAGACGGAAAAACATTTGTGTAGGAACAGCAGTCCTTCGACATACTTTCCTCAATTAGTTTTAGGATAAGTGCACGAAATATTTGGAAAAATTGTTTAGTGCAGCACTTTCCTTTATATAAAGAGCGGGTTGCTATCTGAAATAATAGCAAGCCATAGTTTTGTGACATGTTTAGAAAAGAATATTTACACCTTCTGCTCGAACTTCATCTAAAGTCTCGTGCCATTATTGAATGACATTTCTAAGACCGCAGATGTTATCGATACCAGAAGACATGTCTTTAGAAAACATATTTTTGGTATTTTTCAAATTTTCTCGATTTTTATGGGTTTTGTTGGTTTTATATTTTCTATTTTCTTTTCTTGGTTTTATATTTTTTATTTTGTTTCTTTGGTTTTATATTTACGTATTTTGTTTTTGATAAATATATACAAAGATAGAGTAGATGATATAGTATAAGAGGATGATGATACAGTACCGAGATAAGGATATCGAAAGACCCGTTGCGTAAGATAGAAATCATCATCTCTTAAACATTCACCACCAAAGCTTTCGAGGCTCTGAATTGAGAGAAATTGAACCATCCGAAAGTGAGACTCGCGACTTCCCCAAACCGAAAATCCTTTAGATGAGAAGATTCAAAGCTCTATTTCAAGCTTGCCTTAGCAGTGCACGAGAAGCACACCATTATCATAAATCCCGCTGCTCCTTTTAAGAATAATCATCGTGATTCTTCGCTCGAGGTTATATCATGAACAAGAACAAGAATGTATCATCCCACTCATAAAAATCTTCTCAAATTTCATAACCATCAAGTCCGACGCAATCCATTCCAACAGTGTCAAGAGACCACTTCCCGAGTAGTTGAATTGATGCGATCGGTCTCTTTGTATAATGCTCAAGAACTCTCCGAATACACATCATTAGGGTAATGAAGAACACCTCTCCTATGTTCACATCTTTCGTCCTCGATGAATGTGTATGAAGCTCAAGAATCCGGTACACCAATATCCAAGAACTCTCCCGAATACACATCATGAGGGTAATGAAGAACACCTCCTCTATGTTCACATCTTTCGTCCCGATGAATGTGTATGAAGCTCAAGAATCGGCACACACATTCCCAACGAGAGAATAATGATAACACCTCCTCATGTTACACATTTATCTTCCCGAATATGTCGTACTTGTGTACCTCATTTATCTTGTAAACTTTCACTAACATCACTTCCCCACATAGTTGGAATAATAACACTAAACGCCTTGATGAGTAAAACCTTGAGTTTCTCGTGGTCATGACATTTGTTTTCCGGTATGTCTTCAATCACTTAGAAGAATTAAGTTCATCAAGTTTACTCGCCATGAGTCAAACCTTGAGTTTCTCTGTGTAATAACATTTGTCTTCCGGGATATCTTCAATTACTTTAGAAGTATTAAGTTCATCAAGTTTACTCGCGTTTAGATCGTGTCTCCTTCCCCTGTTGGTTTTGATATTTCGAATCAACAACATATTATAAGCCCAAGTACTTGAAATTTGTTGAGAAGAACATCATGAGCTCGAGATATATCGTGAGAATCAACTTGTTTGAAGTAAGTGAGCAAGTCTAATTGGGATTAAATCAAACATTTCACCTCCCCAATTAGTGCTCTCCCTAAACCGACAACTGTTTGATAAATGCCAGTTAAGAAGAAGTCTTTAGGTAATCAAATGCAACTCGTCTTTAGTCTTCTAACATATAGCAAAAAATGTAGAATCGACCTTCTTCAAGATTGTCTAGTTGGGGAATAGATAGTTAACATCTTCAACTCACACCAAAAATCATCCCAATTAACTTACATCTTGCAAATCCCTTAACTAAAATCCTCCCAATCAAACAAGAACAGAAAGATGTTCATCAAGGAAATCGACAATCGAGCCATAACGAACACACAAGATGGTAACACCAAACTACCAATCACATCAAACAAGAACAGAGATTGTTCGGAATCATCATGTTGATGTATACGTGAAGCATTAACCGGAAGCACTTTGTCGATAAACTCATCAATCCGAGTGAAGATGTCAACCAACGGCTCTTAGAAGAAAAACTCCATGTGAAGATGACCCAATAAGAAGAAGCTCGGTTCTTACATGAGTTTGGAGCCGTTTGACCATTTATTCTCATAAATCAATCAACCATGCAAGAAGTTCACACTTTTCTCCCTTCAAGAATTGCATACGGAGTTGCCATTCTTGATTGAATAAGTGAATATCTTCACCAAATGTAGTATATTCACACTTCTCCCCATAAAATTAGCACATGATGTCCCCATCGACATTATAGTTGAGCAAGTGGAATAAGAAAACAATCAACGATGAGTCCGGTTCACTTGATGGTGAAGCGCATGGAAAAGTATGAAGCATGTTGATGAGAATGGTCATAATAAGAAGATTTCTCTTCTTCCAAAGATAAGGCGCATCAAGCGTACACTTTTCTTTTCTTTAGAGTACGAGGCTTGAACTGTTGTGTTCAAACGTCATTATCTCTCTCTTTTCAACTCTCTTTGGCAAAACTTGTAATCAACCCCATTATCATTCATTAGGCTCTTTGTCGTAACAACTGATGGAGAAACCCAATATGATGAATTTGACCTCAAGTAAACTAACTCGAACTCGTGACTTAAACTTGCACATATGTAACAAAGAGCGGTGCCGATTTCCATTAGCATCTCTAAGTACTCTCTATGTACTCTATACTCTTCAACCAACCAACCATCAAGTATAAGGCGTACATTACCTCTTGAAAATCCACAATTGAATGTGACGACCACTACAACGTAACTCCTTAAAGTGATAGTTATTTTGTAGTGGTATGAGCCCAATTCCCCCAAGTGGTAAAAGAAAAGGTAAAAGACACCCAACAATAACTAGATTTCCAAGTCTTCGTTTTTGAAAATAAGCTCGAACAAGGATCTCGAAGAATCTTCATCCAACCATCCCCGATACCTTCAGATACTAAGTACACTCGCCCGTGATATTTCACTTCAACCTCAAATAAATAATACTGAATTAAAACCGTTGTCACATCTTCTGATAAAAAGCTCAAATCTAGCCTCCTTTTACGTTTTAAGTGAACTATGATAATGGTTTCATCCCGACCATGGTTAAAAACACATAACCCCGTAAAACCGTATAATAACCAAACTGTCATGACGAATATCCAAACACACATCCAATTCATGAAGTACACCCTTTTATCCCTTCTTCGAAGTAGAAACCATAGTACCAGCATTAGATAAGATCCAGAAATACACCTTCCTTTCTCCAGGATGGTCCTATGATCATGGGATTTTACAATTCTATGGTTTAAACCGAGAATTAGTTTCTTTCGCGGGATTTTACAAAACCAAGAATAAACCGCAAGATAGATCCGGAAATGCACTCTACAAATACCAGAATGTTTCCATTGTCACGGGATTTTACAAGTCTATGATTTAAACCGAGAAATAGTTTCTTTCACGGGATTTTACAAAATCAAGACAAAATCGTAAACAATGTCAGCTTGAATGTGTAAAGACAAATTTGGTTTCGGTGAATATCTGTTTTAGGGGAACATGCAGCAGTTCAACGGCTAATAGTAATGACCACATATGGAGAATAACCGTACAAAAATCCGTAGTCATTTTTTCAATTAACACTCAAGCCGTGAATTATGTATCCGTCCGTGAAAATTTATAATACCAACATACCAATCAATTTACCAATGTGACGAAAAATTTGTGTCCAAAAATTTGTAGCAACACAAACTTTTCGGATACCAATTTCTTGTGAGCATAGAAAGCGTAATTCTGCTGCCCAGTTTACAACCATAACATCAGCCCTATTAATAAACCGGATAATGCACACAAGCCCACGATTAAATCTTAAGACAAAGCCCAAGTCCAATAAGCAAAACCTGATCCAATCCAGTAAAAATCAAAATCGGTTATAAAACTTAACCCTAAACACTTCACACATACCAAACCCTAAACACAGTTAACATCCGCCTCTAAAATCTTCGCCTCTCTCCTGCCATAACAAATCTCATACCCACTAGCCTCTTAAGCAAATCGTAACATACTAACTGCTTTTCATCACTCATGAGAATCATTTATCATTGAAGACCCACACGTTTTGACCACGCCACGTGGATGGCTTGACGGTCTTCAAAGCCACGAGGATGGCTCAAACAAAATGGTTGAAGGTAAGTAATGTTAACGATTTTGACCCATGTGTTGATTAAACGAACTTAAGAGTCAAATGAAATACCAAAATGGTTTTTGTTTGATCTTCTAGTGTTCGGACATATAAAACAAAAATCATAGATCCGTGAAGTATTGTTCTTTTAGTGTAAAGATCTTTAATATTTATGGCATAAGTTGCCCACGACAAAGAAAGGTGAGATCAATTGTCATGCTCACCTTTTAACGTTTTGATTTTTAATCCTTTTAGTAATTCCTTTTAAACGAACAAGAAGTTAAGGATGAGACCTTTATTGGTTTTGATCTTGCTTCTAACATTCGGATAATTAACAACCATTTAAGATCAATGAAGTTACTTCTTTTGTGTGTAGATCTCTATAGATCTATGTGTTATGAGAACCATACACAAAAGAAACAAAGTCGAGATCGATTCTTGATAGCTCTCCATGAATTTATATTTGTTTCAATATGTATGTTGTTTGAGCTAGGATTTGTGATGAGATGTTCTTTTCGTGTATTGGACTTTAAGATCCATGACATTGTATTACCTTAAGTACCACACAAAATGAATAAGCCGAGATCGGTGGTTTCAATTAAGTTGAATAGAGTCTTGATGTGTGGTAAGTGTTTATGGACTGATGATGGTCTTGACAAGGACTGAGGTCATGATGTTTATGGTATATTGGTAAATGGTATAAGGGTCGAATCTTGTTGTGGTCACTTTTACGCATAACTTTTGGTGTCAAGGCAGTTTACGCTTAACTTTTTCTTCATCTTGATTCTTTAGCTTATGCGTAACATAGCTGCTTATGCGTAAACTGACTTGGTCAAAACCATATGCGTGAAACCGGGTCTTATGCGTAACTATCTTAAGCGTAAGCTTAGTTTTATCGTAGCCCATTCTTACGCCGTAAGCCTAGGCTTATCGCGTAAAACATCTGCTAACAAAACCTTACGCATAACTTCACACTATGCGTAAATAACTCGTAGATGCTCCTTATGCGTAAGAATAGGGTTTTGACCCTTTGACTTTTACGCGTAACCATTCCTTACGCATAACTTCACACTATGCGTAAATAACACCGTAGATGGCTCCTTATGCGTAAGATTAGGGTTTTGACCTCGTTGACTTTTTCCGATGAGTTTTCCGACAATGTTTTCCGACCATCTTCATAGCAAACCCGGAAAAAGCGCATAAAGAAGCATCTTTTACCCATTTTGACCATAAAACATCATAAGAAAGACTTTTGTTTACTCGTTTTGACCATGTTTGACTATAAAACCGACCAAATTCATTTAACCTAGAAAAAGGATAACCATCGCTTCTTATTGACCCTTTTGGACCTCAAGAATCGACCAAATGACCACATAAACTTCACGGTTTTAGTACAAAAGTCAATAAAAGATGAACTTCAGGACTGCTTGGTTAGAAAACTTGACTCAAAACAGTATTAGGACATATAACACATGACTTTTTGAACCAAAAAGGTACACAAAGAAATCGTAAAGACTGTTTTACCACAAAAGATAATGAAAGAAACAAAACTTTCAGATCCAAAAAACATGGGTAAAAAAACAGCTTCAAAACATAACACGAAAACCACAAAAAATCAACACAACACAATAACCTTGGCTCTTGATACCATTTGTAGGATCTTACATGTATTGTGTTATGATGATTCGGGTGGCCTTGGATGGTGATGATACAAGAAAGCCATGGTTCTAGAGAGATGAAGAGAGGAGAGGGTGTTTCTAGAGAGATAAAGTTCAACAAAAAAGAAAGGTTAGATTGAGAGTGCCACCCCTTCCAAGGATGGAAGGGGCTTTTATAGTTACAAACTAAACGTCCTCCTGACGGACTGTGGATCAGGCATACAGTGGGTAAAGACCCGTCCTTCCTCCACGGTGTTACTCTAAACTAAACTACACTAATAAACACGTAAATAACGATATATCTATGAGCTAACTTATGCTAGATAATAGTTGGAGTGACCGACTCTTCACTATGGATTTTCTGAATCCTAACACTCCCCCTCAATATGTGCCTCGAAGTTTGAAAGAGTTTTGCACATATTAGAGGGAACCTGCACTTAGAGACATTTCAATCACGTTTCAATAATTTGAGGTTTAAAGTAGATGCTCCCCCTCAAAATGTGCATGGAAAATTTGAAATCGTTTGTCACATGCGGGGAGGAAAACATGCTAAACACTTATGAAACCATTTATCGAATTATCAGTTTAACTCCAATTTAAATCACAAATTCTCCCCCGATCACAATTATCAAATCATTTGAGATTTGTGATCTCTGAGATTTAAATTGATTTTGAAAGCTTTTAAGGAGAATTGTGACTTGATTATGAAAACGTTTTAAGCGATAAGGATTGGATTTAGAGACTTTAAACTCCATTGATTAAACATGCATGATTATCTTTTGAAAACATAATGATAACCAAGGTCTTGAACCAATTGTGTAAAATATTGTAAAGCATTTAGAGTAGACCTTTCTCATTTAAGTGCACATTGTTTGAAAATAACACTTTTTGATTTAATTGAAAAATCATTCTCCCCCTCAATCAATGACGAAAGTTGTTGATTGATGGATTGAGATTTTGACACTTGATAAGTTCTTTTGATTTTCAAAAAAAAAGAGTCCGAAGTGTTTTCAAAACAATTGAGTTTTCATAAGATTGCAAATATTTTTCAAATGAATCTTTAGAAGGAAAAACATTTGAGATTAAACATTTGTCTTGTTAATGACAAACATTTGTTTTAGAATCGAGCATTAGGTTTGAAACATGAGATAAAGCATGGCTCGTTCTTTCTTTGAAAACGGGTTCTTGCTGAAATGACAATAAGCCACCATTTTATCTCCGCCTCATTTTTTTATTTTTATTTTTTTATTTATTTTTTTAACAAAACTATGTACATTCAAGAACATCTAAAGACCCGTGACATTCTTTGAATGTCAACACAAAGTCCGTAGATGATATCGAATAAGGAAAAACATGACCAAATAACAATATTTTTTGGAATTTTTCAAGATTTTTTTTTTTTTTTTTTTCAAATTTTTATGGATTTTACAATTTTATATTTTTATATTTTCTTTTGAGGGTTTTAAATTTTGTATTTTGCTTTTTGAATAAATATATACAAGAAATAGATGAATAAAGACCTTTACTCCTCGTCTTCCTCTTGAAGACGCTTGAGTGTTTCCGGTTGTAGACTCTTTAGACCAACACGTGGAAGGATAAACTCAAAACGTTCTCTAGGAAGAGCTTTGGTGAAGATGTCGCTAATCGGTATTCGGTCCTCGTAAAATAGAGTTCCACCACACCTTTTTCTACTTGTTCCCCGATGAAATGATGTCGAATGTCGATATGCTTTGCTCTTGAGTGTTGTACGTTGTTGCATGAGAGAGCAATAACACTTTTATTATCACAATCTGAGGGATTTTCTTTGAATTCAAAGCCATAGTCGATTAATTGAGATCTCATCCATAGGATTTGAGCACAACAGATGACATGGCTATGTATTCAACCTCTGTAGAGGAAATAGAAGTACTCATTTTCTTCTTTGAAGACCAGCTCACAAGCTTATCACCCAAAACCGAGCACCTCAGGGCGTACTTGACGAGTATCTTGACATCCTGCATGATCGGCATCTGATAGGTCGTTAGTGACATACCGGTGTCCTTGGTACCATAGTCCCATATTGATGGTTCCTTGGGTGTCAATGAGGTCACTAGAATCAAATCCAAATTTCTTTAAAATCTCATTTGCATATTTAGATTGATTTATAAAAATGCCTCCGGACTTTGTGAAATTTGTAATCCCAAGAAAATGACATTTTCCCATCATTGACATTTGAAATTTAGAACCCATTTCATTTGAAAAATGGTCACACTCATTGGGGTCGATCGAGGCAAAGATGATATCATCAACATAAATTTGAACGTGAATTAAATGTTTGCACGACTTCGGTGAACAATGTAGGATCAATCGCTCCTTTGTTGAATCCAAGATAGAAGAAACTTTGATAGCGTATCATACCATGCCTTTGGAGCTTGCTTTAAACCGTAAAGAGCCTTCTTCAAACGATAAACGTGAGTAGGATGCTCGATTCACAAAGCCTTCAGTTGGCTAACGAGACGACTTCTTTAAGATCTCCATTAAGAAATGCCGTCTTTACATCCATCCGATAGACTACCATGTTCTTACTTGCAAGATTAGCCAAGAAGATTCGATTGCCTCGATACGAGCAACGAGGAGCAAATGATTCTTCAAAGTCAATACCCTCCTCTTGTCGGTATCCTTTAGCCACCAATCGAGCCTTGTTCTTTAGGACATCACCATGCTCATCAAGTTTCACTTTGAAGATCCATTTTAGAGCAATGATCATAGCACAATCTGAGCGGTACTAATTCCCATACATCAAGTCGATCAAACTCATGAATTTCTTCTTGCATGGCATTGAACCATTGTCTTCATTCATGGCGGTTTTAACATCTTTGGTTCGATCTTAGAGAGTATGGAGTTGAAGAAGCACCATAAGGCATCGGTTGCAAGTTGTTAACGTGTGGATATTGGACGAGAGGATTTCCAATGATGTTATCTAATGGATGATCATGAGTCTATTTTCCGAGGTATTCATGTGGTCATTGTTGAGGGACCGACGTGGCAGTCGATGTCTCCTGAAGAAGATGGTTACGATGATGATTCGTGAGCAAATATGTTTTCGAATAGAGCATCTTGAGAGTAGCAAAGGATTAACTTCATCATTGATGCGAAACAGTTCCATGATGTACATTCAAGATTGATGATTTGTTGATGAGAGAGTGATCGTGCAGCGCTTCTTGACTTAATGATATTGAGACCAAGGGTTGACTTCATTCACGTGGATAGGAGCAACCTCTCGTTGATGGATTTGACATTTCATCGACATTTGGTTCATAGTGTTCATCGAACATTGGATCAAACAATTTCTTTAAATCATCTTCATTGGAGGTACATATGGAGTTCTTGGAGAGGAATTTGGTACAAGGATGAACCAATGGGACTGTTTTGCGATCGGGTCCGAATCGGATTGTCAAGGAGCCATTTGACCGGTCACTCATCGAACGTAACGTGAATTATTTCCATGATATTTCGAGTTCTCTTATTGTAGATTCGGTAACCTTCTTGTTTGATGCATAACCAACAAAAATTCCAATATCTCGCTTTGCTCTTAATTTACCTAGGTCTTGACCGTCATTCGTTGGATAGCACAAAGCACCAAACACACGAAGGTAGGAGAGATCGGGTTTTCGTTTATGAACAAGTTCATATAGAGTTTTTCCATGAGAGGTATGAATAAGGGAATGATTTTGGGTATAACAAGCAATGGCAATGGCTTCACCCATAGAAACATTGGAACCTTTGAATAAATTAGCATTCTTCTTGCGGCTTCCACAAGAGTTCGATTTAGTCTTTCAACTACACCGCTCGCTTGAGGAGTTCGTGGAACATTTCTTTGATGACCGATTCCAACACTTTCATAAACTCGAATTAAGTCTTTGTTAACAAACTCGTGCCATTGTCTCGTTAGAACAATTACATTGTATTGTTGAGTCGAACCTCAAGTCGTTTGATTAGTTTAATGATGACATCTCGAGTTTCATCCTTAGTCCTCAAAAATTTACCCAAGTAAATCGAGAGTAGTCGTCAACAACTACTAGAATGTATTTCTTCCCATTTATGGTTTGCACTCTCATTGGTCCGCATGGATCCATATGAAGGGTATGAAGAACTTCCATTCTCGAGTTTGTGGGTTTTGGTTTGTGGGCATATTTCGTGCTTTTACCAAATTGGCAAGTCGAACAAAGATGATCTTTTCATATTTCAACTGGGTAAGCCTCGACAAGATCCTTTCGGAAAGGTTATTAATGGTGCCAAGTTCAAATGATTGAGACGACGATGCCATAACCATGACTTTGTTTTGAAGCCTTTGACAAAAGCGATTGGAGAAGGCTTCATCATGTCTTCGATAGAGATGTTGTATAGGTTAGAACCACGGTACCTCTTAATAATTCTACACCATCAAGTTCTCTAACAAAGCAAGTATGTTTTCTAAAGGCCACTTCAAGATCGGAATCACGAATTGACCAACAAAGAAATGATTATGACCAAGACCTTCCACATAATATACCACGGAGATTACACTTTTGCCAACTACATAATCACCATAACCCATAATAGCACCAAAATGATCATTCTCGAATCTAACAGATTCGATGAATTTACTCACGAAGTTCATGAGCGCGACCGGTATCCAATATATGCTTGGAACGACTGAGTCCGGTACCACGTAGCGATTTGAGCGATATGCGCTTGAACACAGACAAGAATGGATAATCGGATAATTAGGATCCCCATGCAAGAATGGGTTCCACTTGGTTAGTAATAGTGATTGGAACACCCACATCGAAATAAAACACCCATATCGAAATAGAAGCAATGGAATCATTAGGAATAGATGCAATGTCGGTGTCATGATTTGACCTATTCAAAGTATGTTCACTTCTTAAGGGAATAGTTCTACCAAGAGGCATCCATTTTCTAGAGGGCATTGTCTTAGTAGAAAAAGGTATCCATTGATAACCTATGTTTCTAAATGTTCTTCCCGTGGGTTTCACTACTTTCTAATTTTCTTTCGTCTTTGCCTTTTATCCTTCTTAGCATGATTTTTAGCATTAACAATTTTAATCGGGCATTTGACAAAGATTAGACAAAACATTCACACCACATTCATGATTAGCAATTCAATTCAAGCGACATCATTACATGGTTTGCGATAGTATCGAATTGAATTAATTACAATGACGCTTATAGCTAATACTAGAATCAACACGATTCGCTTTATTTAACTCAAACATAGTGTTCCTAGAGTGATCTTCTACTCTTTTCCAATGCACATTCTTAGCTTGCAAGGTCCTATCATTCCTTATATTGCCTTGAGACTTTGACCTTCTCGCTTTAATGTCACCGATTACTCTGTAGAGGCAATGGGAAAATTAGTTAGTTTTGCTACTTTTGCATTTCTGTTTAGATGTCTTTGGGATGTGAACTATTTGAAGGCGATCAAGTTCACTTTCTTAACACTAGAGGTCTTTGGGATCCGAACTACTTGAAGGCATACTAGAGTTCACATTCATAACATTGGGCATTGAATGAGTTGTATACTTGGCACTAGGCATAGAACAAGGTATCAAGGATTGACTTGCTCACCTAAGGTTTTAGGGCATATTGTAATTAAGCATTCTAGAAGTTCTTGAGATCGTTTGGCATATAAGCATGCATGGCCAATTGCATTATCAAGTGGTCTCTAACTTATCCTCTTCTATAATCTCACGGAGATATTCTAGGTCATCCTTAAGGTATGAGAAATATGTTTGAATAGCAAGTTTGTTATTCCTAAGATGAGGAGGAACATATTTCACGAAAAAGCATATTTTTTACGACATGCACCTTTGAAGCACCATTCTCCCATTTGTCATTGGCATTTTCCCTTTTCCCGACTCTTGATTCTCAATTTCCTTTTGCAATGAAGTTATTTTTCAATATTTTTGTTACGAGTGACTTTTATTGACTCAAATAACTCATTGAAATGACGTTAACCTTTTCATTTTCTTCTAGAAAACTCTCATTTTCCTTTTGTAAAGCATTAACCAAGTTTTGAAGATGAAAATTTTAAGAATTCCGAGAATCTAAAGGAGGAGGCATTTGGGAGCCATCACATTGTTCATTTCACCCTTTAATTGAGAAATTTGGGCTTTCAACTTTCGATCGTGTTACAAATGAGCTTGAATCATTCATCACGTTTGTTTATTTCAAAAGCGCATGAAACTCGGAACATCGAGGATATCTTGATGTTTGAGGTTTTAACATTTTCTTTGAGATGTTGATATTTTAGTTTTAAATCAAAATGTTCAACTTCTAGTTTAGAAAAATGTTTTACCAAAGTATCGTGATCATCCTGTTCAATTTTCTCACTTAGTTTAGAGTTTTTGATTTCAAGCTCAATGACACGATCATGATCATATGGGACAACATTGATATTACCCATATTTTCAATATCCGACTCGAAGTTTCATTGATTGTACTTTGTCATGTATCTTTTGCTCATCAACATCATCGTATAGTTTTAATACCTACGAGATGATTGATTCTTTGGATGGACCAACTTGTCGTGGTGAGGGACCTTTGGAGAGACCATTGGAGAAATGCTAGCCATGAAATGTTTTGTGCAAGAGGGTTCATCATCGGCGTAGTCGTATGCATCACGATCTGCAACTTGAAAGGCATTATGATGAGTATGACCTATCTCCGAATTGGCTTCTCATCCACATCGCATCATATGTCTTGGCATTGCCCTCAAGAAGAAACAACAGCTCCTCTTCATCCAACACAACTCCATTATCCCGAGCTTGCACAAGTAACATCTTGTCTTTGAAGTACTCGCATTTTGAGGCGTTTTGGAGAAGTGCAGGTTCCTTGCTATGTGTCCATCACCACCACAGTTGTAGCACTTAATTGGCTTTGCTTGTCCTTGATTTCCATTCCTTCCCTATATTGATTTTCCACATACCCTCCTCCTACTCCACCTCTTCTTTGTTCATATTGTCTTCCTTCACCGGTTGCCAGTAACCTTTCCATCTCGACCAATGCATGATTGTGTAGATTGGATGCGATCCGATTTCATTGTTAGTGTGAAGTCTCATAGTATGTGGAGTGAAGGTTAAGTTTTATTTAACCATAAGAGCCGTTTATTGATAAAGTGTTCCATGACCGTATTGGCATCGGGTTGTTTGAAACGTGGATCGTGAATGACTTGAGATGCTTTGGTAGTAGTTCCATCATTGGTGTAGAAGGTCATTGAATCATTTGGTGAGCTTGATTCTCTCTAATTGGTTTTGAATTGCTCCGTAATCCTTTTCTCAAACATAGCATGTCTCTCATTCTAAAGAAGGAAAGCATAGAGTTGCTTATAGTTTGTATTCTTCAATCCTTTGGTTAGTTTCACGAGGTGACAAACTTGTGCCATTCGGGATTCATGTTGTTCACAAACTTTGAGTTCAAATGAATGTTTGGCATAGTCATTCGATGTTCCTCATGTCATTAACAAGCTTGTGGAATCTCACGTAATACTCATAGACACTCTCATCCGGTTTCATCTTGAAGTGCTTAAATTCATCATAGAGTTGTGATTCTCTGCCTTCCATAGTTAATTCGAACCGAAAGAAGCATATTGACATTATCCCATACATCCTTTGCTTCGTGTTGTGATTAATAAGCTTGTAGATGTCTTTTGGAAGACCTTGAAGTATAATGTTAGAAGCCCGATATCCGCATCAAATCTCTTTTCTCCTTATCATTGAGCTCATCATACGTCTTTGGTCCATCTATTCCATAGATCATTGTTCCATCTGCAATTGTATCAATTAAGTCTCTAGTAGTCTCAATCGATAAGGTCCTTCATCGATTGACTTAAGAATGTTGACTCCGTTTCTTTTCCCAAACAAGACAATCGGATTCGTTGTGCCCATGAGTCATAATCGATTACATCAAGCATGGGTGGACATGTATCCGACCTGCTTGAACGTCCTCGACTCGGAAGAAACAATAGTAGGAACGATGTTTGCCATGATTACAAGTTCTAAGGATTTTGCTATTCTTTGATTAAACCGGAAATTGATTCTTTCACGGATTTTACTAAACCAAAAGAACAACCGTAAGAATGTGTCACGAAGAAGTAACAAGTCTCAATAGACAAGTAGCTAAATACTCAACTCGCTTAGTTATCAACTCGCTAAACAACCAACTCGCTTAAAGAAACAAGTCACTTAAGGAATCAATTCGCTAAATAGCCAAGTCGCATTAGTCTCAACTCGCAACACAATCAACTCGCTTAAAGAAACAAGTCGCTAAATAGCCAACTCGCTTTAGTATCAACTCGCAACACAATCAACTCGCTTAATGAAACAAGTCGCTTTAAAAATCAACTCGCTTAATAGCAAGTCGCAAACGGACACAACTCGCTTAACCACCAAGTCGCTTAAATGTCAACTCGCTAAATAGCCAAGTCGATATATCAACTCGCTTCAAGAACAAAGTAACTCGCTTTGAAGAAACTCAAGTCCGAGACTCAACTCGCTTAGTACAAAGTTCACAAATAACAACTTTATCAATCAAAAACTACCAAACCACAATGATTTAAGCCTTCCAATTCAAAACATAAACACATATGATGATCCTAAACACAAAAGTACAAGCAAAATTCAAACTTTAACACTAGAATTTGTCCAAATGATTCAAACTCTCATAAACACTTAATACCCCAAAAACCTTATGAAATCCACCAAAACAAAGAGCATGAAAGATGAGTGATCAAACCATGTCTCTTGATACCAATTGTAAGATATAGGATTTCACAAACACACTAAACCATAATCATATGGGCGTTTAATATGTTTAGAGATAGAAAGTTCTAGAGAGAAAGGGAAGAGAGTTGGGAACTTTGTGAAACAAAAAATGGTATTAAAGCTCCAACCCTCTACCTTGGGAGGTAGAGGGTATTTATAGTTTCTTACAAGCAAACGCCACCTACGGGCATGGATCGGGCATACAGGTGGGTAAAGACCCGTCCGTCCTCCACGGTGTTACTTAACAAACTACTTTCTAACATAACTTGACTACGACTACGAGCTTTCTATTGAATACATATACTTGAGGTGACCGACTCTTTAACTCTTGAAAATCTAATTCCTAACAACCAAACAAACCAATTATGATCCACAACCGATCTACCAAGCACCCATGATAAAATAATTATTTTTCTGTTTGACACATACATTAATAAGCAACTCTTAAACATGGTTGTAGGATTCAAGAAATCAAGTTAAACATACATTAATAAGCATAAAGTTACAAATCAGGCTCCTAAACATAAATTAAAAAGCATACTAAATGACTAAATAGACTTATTGCAGTAAACTGGTAAGAAACTTTAAACTGCAACTTTTTAGTACATAATCCCAAACGGGTCAATATATATAGTTTTTATTCCAATGGGCCAGTTTTGTGAAAATGGGTCAGTTTGTCAACATTTATAAACTAATCAATGCAAACCATGAAAGCCAATAATGTGTATTGAATTAAACATATTCGGCTGCAAATTTTCAAACGTTTGTGATAACTCTAATGTGCATCCTTAAAAATGAAGATTTTTAGATCCTAATCCGAATCGGGTCAATATAGATTTTGTTATTCCAACGGGCGAGTTTGCCAAAATGGGTCACTATGTCAAAATTGTAATCGACTCTTGAAGTTATACAACACCTTAATCGAATATATTAGCATAAAAAGGCATCATACTTGTCACTTTTTGTCATTGTATGTTGCGTACTTTTTTTTTCTCAACTTGACACCAACCTTTTAAAATCGTGCTATTGTGTGTACTTTGTGACCATTTTACCCTTACTTTTTTCAAATTTTGAAGGGTAAAATGGTCATTTTCATGGCTGAAATAGTCGCAAAGTACACACAATAGCACAAATTCAAAAGGTTGGTGTCAAGATGAGAAAAAGTACGCAACATACAATGACAAAAAGTGACAAGTATGATGCATTTTTATGCTAATTACCCTTCTTTTTATTCGGTTTAAAGCAAGACAAATAACAAGAAACCTACCTGCAACCTTGACCATTCAAGATCTTGAAGTCGAAAACTAAGCCATTCTCCATTCGTGGTATAAGGTAACCGAAAAGGTTTTCAAGTTAAGGATGTGGTTAGAGATTAGTATGTATCTTTATTGTTATGCAATATGATGATCGAGGTCTCGTTAAGTTTTGTTGAAGAGAAAAGGTTAGTGAAAGGCGTGTGTGAGGGGCGGATTTAACAAGTGATGTAATTAAGGTTGTGGTAAGTGAGGAATATTAGGGCATGATATATCATTAAATTTGGATCGGGTTATGATTTGTTTTGGGCCGGTTATCTCATTGTTTTGGGTTATTATTGGATTGATCCTTATTTAGTAATGAGATTTGGGCTCGTGAGATTGGCTCAGGACTGAAATAATGGGCTGCAACCTAGCTAATGTATTATCCAACTCTTTGTTTAGAAATTTTTTTTGGATACAAAGTTAGGATAATTATTGGTATTTTGGAATTACAAATTTCACGGGATACATATTTCACGGCTAGAATTGATATTTTTCAAAAAATGACTACGGAGTTTTTGTACGGTATTGCCTATTTGATTTTGAAGTGACGTTTCACGGGTGTACTTATTTATCTTTGAGATATGTTGGTGGTCTCAAGATAACTTGTCTAAGCGTTTATCCACTGTCGCCTAATACTTAAAGGTGTTACGTTGTAGTGCTCGAGATAGGTTCAAGTCACATTTTATCTTCCATACAAGCACTAACTCGTAAAGTTGGGATATTTACTTCTTTTCAAGTTGGTTATATCGGGTTGTCTCAATTTGTGGTCATTAATATTAGTCGGTGAATTGAAGCGAGGTTCAATTATAGGTTGGTTTGAGAGAAGTGTATTGAGAGAATGTTTTCAACATATTCTCATGGAATTATGCTTAAACAAGCTATGGATCTAATATTCCATCAAGTAAAAGGTAATTCTACGGCATGTACACAACATTATGATGATTCCGATAACTTCGCAACCATCGGGAGGAGAAGTACATGAAGAAAAAGTAGTGTTTCGTCTTCCCGATTGGATTGATTGAGGAACTGTGCTTATCTTGAAGAGGAGAAGTAGTGTGTGTACATCAAGGCTTTTTACCAAATTGTATGTAATACTAAGTGAGTTATGTTATTACGATGCTCCCGATCGCCAACCATAGTGCTACAATCAAGAGTCTACTTTCTCCGTTGCGTATTAGAAGACTAAAGAGATCTGATAAAAGAGTGTTGTCGATTCAGGAGGGAGCAGATAAAAGAAAAAAGCTCACTAGTTAGGAGGGAATAATAACCTAACTAGATCATTACAGTTGAAGTTCAGAGCTACAAAGATCAAATGTTGGGATCATCGGAAGAGAGAACTTCAAGTCATCCTCAATATCTAGACTACAGAGACACTGTGCTTCAACAACGTCAACATTGTTTATTCTTATTATAATTTACTTTGTTTATAGGTCTCATTGTAACCATTCACGTGTGCCGATATATTGGAGGGATGTTGTTAGCCTCGCTTATTTGTAGAGATAACGTCTTACACGTGAATTGGACTAGATACGTAGTTAGTAGTGCCCGAGGACTACTATTGTACAAGTAGGATAGTTATATTCTAATGAGCCTATAAATACCCTTCATGACTCTCCATGAGGGTGTGGGAAAATCATTGTGTAACCTTTCATTTGTTTTAATCTAATAAACTTTGAGTTTTTCTCCACCCTCTCTCTACTTTCTCTCACTAGAACAATGCATAGATTCATCATGTTTGATCAACCTCGACCTCCCGAACCACATAAATCATCCATATTTCTAATCCTACATGTGTATTGCCATTCGCCACAAGACGAGCCTTGTACCGCTAAGACTACCATATGTATTATGTTTATGTCGAAAAAGCCACATAGAATGAACAAAGTTCGCGTCGGTGGTTGAGGCACAACAATCAAGTATTATTTTTAAATAATTCAGGTGTATTCATCTAAAATAGCACTAAACCCATTTGGGTGTTTAAGCATGGGTGCATGACTTGGGAAGCGAGGACAAGGTAGACACATTTAAGGTAAGACGTTGAGTAGGATGGTTAAAACCAACACGAAAGCGAATGACAATTGTGACAACTGGCAATTAGGGAGCCCATTTTAGGTAACCGCGTTACGCTAAGTTAAACCGAGTATTTGCCTTTAGAACTATTTCGATTGACCATGACTTGTTTTGATATCGATTGTTGGATTTTATGATTTATTTTATTATCGTATGAGTCGTCGTATGAGTTTTAGCTCTTTTAGTTAAGCACTATGTGATTCGGCACAATAAAATCCTATAACGAGAAATAACGTAACTTTTGAACTGTAACACGAAACTTGGCAAATAAATAATCAAAACTCGTGGAAAAACGTAAATAAAAGCGATAGAAAGTCGAAGGAACGTCGTGGGACACTCGTAGGACAATATATGAGCTCGGGAATGAGTAATCGAGAGTGTTTAATAAAAATTACGGGTTTGGCCCTTAGTTTCACTAGCCCGGCGCCCCCTCCCCGCCACCACCACCATCTATAGTACGCACCTTGAATCCACCATTAACACCTCCAAATCTTGCAAAAACTATTCGGATTTCTAGGTTTTCAAGAAACTTTGTATATCGGGTTTAAAAAGGTAAAAGGACATGAATACGGCTCGTTTGAGCTATGATAAGCATCGTCGAGACCATTTAGGCTCGTACAAGTGGCGACATGCGTTAGGTTTCATGGACACAAGTCTAAAATGAGTTTAAAACTAATTAAAACATGTAAACTAGTGATTTGGTATCATGTGTTGTGTCGTTTTATTGTGTTTTTGCATTTTATTCATAGTTTCATGTTATTGGTCATGATTAGTTGATGGGTTTGATGATTTGATGTTGTTTGGATGTTGTTTGGTTGTGTTTGGTTATTGGAGAAGTCGTTTGGGGAGTGTTTGGATGGATTTGGTAGGTCGTACGAGCCACTAGGGCTTCGTACGTGGGTTATGGTTGGTGTCTGAGACCCATGAGGACCAAGGGTCCGGGTCGGGTCATTAATGGTAACTTTTAGTAGTTGTTGTTGGTGTTTGGATAGGACGTGGAAGCTTCTAGAGCTTGTTTGGTTCACATGGTCTTAACCGGGACCGTGTCAAGACCATTAGGGTCGCTACATTGGTTACGGGTACTTTTGGTAGTTTGTTTGGACGACGAGATTGATATAGGTTGATTGGAGATTGATTTGCGCTATTGTGATTATTTACTTGGACTTATATTATAAATTGTCAACTTTGAGCAACGTCGGTGTTACTTTGACTTTTTAGTCATAGTTGACCTCGACAACGCCATAACATGGACTTTAGTATATATTGGACTACAGATTGAATAAAAGCTGAGAAGTCATGACTCGTGCTTGTGGACTCGAAACGAATAACGATTTGAAACTTATATTGAATTTGACGTAATATATACATATATAAACATGTTAATAAAACTAAGAAACATAAATAATAAATGGTTTTATACTAAAACCTTCGATAACAAGACTTGTCTTGTTATTCGCTATTTTAATGGGAATTAACGACTAAAAATGGAAAGGTTTTCTAATAAATAAGTATTTAATGTTTCGAGTGCACGCTATCGAAATGTGCCATTTATGAGCATTTAATGCCATTTTCGAGCATTTAGTACTATTTACGTCTTGTGCATGGGTTACGGATGACCTAACATTAATAGCGTCGATCCACGTGGATAGCGGACTTATTAGGTTGACGAATCTAATAAGAGCCCATTAGGTACATAGGATAACGTTATTAATGAGTGAATTATCCTTATGATACCCTAGGATGCGACCGGTTTATGGGATAATAAGCGACACGAATAAATGATTGAGTTTATCGAGTTGACGAATTCGATAAGGTCTAACTATTTATTCTGAAACTTATTGGACTATGGAGCTTATCGCTTGGACATCTCATTGTGTTGCATTGAGTCGCATTGTGGTTATTTGAGTGCATTCATGATGTCTTGTTGAGTCGATACACACACGACGATACCAAACGCTAGGACTAAACGGTGAAACAAGATATTTTTGGAGATAAAGAAAATGAATACATTGGGGTAGATAACGTTGAATTTGGAATTATATATTAAGAATTGGTTTATATTAATAGGTTGTGCCGAGTCAGTAGTTGTTGGGCCGTGTTAGCTGTTACATTCATTGCTATGTTTGTTTGTGCGTTGCTTGCTTGAGGTGAGTTTCATAGCCCCACTTTTATCTTTGTTTTAACTAAATTGGGGTGAGAAATCATGCTACTCTTTTGGTCCTTTTAAACTATTTGATTTGCTTATGTGTTGACTGTTTAGATAGATATGTGGTAGCTGTTGCCTTAGTCTAGGGTAGCAATCATATTTCTATGACACTTTCCTAGCTAAGTATAGACTTCTACCTCGACCTAGTCCAGGGTAGCATTTGTTCTAGACCTTGCTACAACTGCGCTGGCTAGTGTTGCTTAGGGCCCTACTATGACGTCGGTTATGTTATTGATCGTGTTATTGATTGTGATATTGGTTTGTGATTGGTACGTGCGATATTGTGTATCTATCTTAGTCTCGCATAGCAAATAAACTCCTACAGGTCCACTATTGAATTTGAACTTAAACCTATGAACTCACCAAATTAGGCGACCTTTTAGCATGTTTTCTCGGTATCTAAGTGATGTTTGGAATGCTTTTTCGTGGAAGCTTCGCGATGAGGCATGGTTGAAGGATCATATTTAAACTATGATAATATTATGCGAACCTATTTTATAAATCATGTTGGGCCTTACATTTAACTATTTTGGGATGATTGTGTTTGGATAATTAAACTTGGGCTTGGTTTTTGAACTATAATATGATTATCTTTTTTGCTATAATTGTGTGATGTACCAATCCAGTAATGCCCCGAAAACTTGTTTAAGTCTTCCGCTGTACCGAGATTTGGGGGTGTTACAGATTGGTATCAGAGCCAAGGTTATAGAGAACTAGGTATTTAATAAAACCTAAACTATAACCACTTTTTAGAAAATTAATCCTCGACCGACGCATGCCAGCCTGCTAAGCCGAAGCTTCTTTATTTGAGTATGGCATGAACTGCGATTTGATTGATGAGATATGATGAATTGTGAATTGATTATTGAGATGTTATGTTTTGGGGATATGATTATGATTATTGATTTTTGGAGATTATGAGTTTGATTATATGATTGTTGTGACTTGGGATTATATGATCGTGGATTATGTGATAGAATGGAACTTATGCGTTTTGTTTAAAGGCATATTTTGAGTAATGTGGTACCTCTATTTTAAAGCTTTCATTATGTGATATATGTTTTGGTTGAGTTGATGCGCTTATTAGAACTAGTCATTTTCGAACACTGATACCTACCCTATGCCTTTGTCACAGACCATGCCTTCACTAGCTTATGATGTGTTTGAGGGTGTCCTTGCTGTTACTTCCCCAGCACGGACTTTGATGACTGTTGTGCAAAGTGATCCCTATATGATTGCTCGACATTCTAGTTCCACTTCATCATCATCTAATCGCCCTAGCTCATCTACGCAGCTCACATTGCATCAGGTCTTAGCACGAGCCCAGACTCCAAGACTTACTCGTAGTCTTTCGCTCGTATGTCCATCGACCACCATCATCCCTATTCACCTGTCACTCACTTTCTCTGTCATCACCACCAAGATCACCATGTCCTAGAAGACCTAGATCCCCACTTGTACCACCTCGTGATTCAACTTACTAGAGACGCTAACTCATGGACTCCCCTCACATAGATGAGGATGAGGAGGAGTATGAGGACGACGAGGAGTATGTATAGGAGGATGTGGATCCTCGGGAGGAGGATGATGAGGATATTCGATGGGGTACTCCACCATTGTAGAGTCCTGCGCATTCGGCGCATTCTCGAGACCAGGCTCTCCTTACCTTTACCTAAGCCCGATTCTCTGGGCGACTTTTGACTTTGGCTTACCTCCTCACTTACCGAGATAGGTAGCCCACTAGGTTCGAGAGATACCATCGAGATTGCTTGAGCCGAAGAGTATGGGAGGCAGGTGCGATTTGGGAGAGGATTACATCTCGGGGTGTTAGGCTTAGTCGGTTGACATATCGACTATTTGGAGTATCGAGGGCTAGTGTAGAGGATTTGAGAGCGAGATATGGGTGTTGTAGTTAGGAGGACTACGATTACGAGAGAGGGTATGTCGGAGCTCCATGAGCGGTAGGGACCCGCTGAGAGGGTTCGTGATAGCCGAGATGCGGACCGGCGCTATGGCGCAAGGTAGGCGAGTTGGAGAGGGAGGTCGTGGATCTGAAGAGTGATCGCGACACTCAGCTTGTTGAGCTTTCATCTCTATGGAGGGAGGTTGACGATGTTAGGAAATCAGTTAAGAGTGTTCGTGATCGTGGCTAGATTGTGTTAGATTCATAGCATTGTGCCATCTTGAAACTAAGTAGTCTCTAGTTCGAGATGTAGATCTATCCTAGTTATCTTGATAGTATCGTTGTTAGCATCGTTTTTGATTACTCTGCATCCTTTCATGTATTCCACTTGGAAACCTATGAGTTATGGTTATTAGAAAGAGCATCCTTTAGTTTTGATTCGGTCTCTAGTTATTTTGTTATGATATAGTGTTATCCTTGTTAGCATGATTGTGTATTCGTGCGTGATTCGATAATCCTTGGAACCAAACCTAGTCTTATAGAGCGTGAATTGTGAACTTATGAAACTGTTGTTTTAACATTCAGATCAATGGCACCAAGACGAAACCCGCTTAGGACCAACCGAGCAGCTCCTGCTGTTGTGGTTAATCCTGTCCGTCGAGGTCGTCATCCGACCCCGACCACTCCACCTGTTGAGAACCAGAACACTGATAACCCCGCTGTTGGGAACCCGAATGTTAATGACCATGCTGAGAATGGTCATGTTCCACTAAACCCACCACCTTTGAATCAAGCCCACATCGACCAGCTTGTGACACGGCGTGTAGCTGAACTGCTAGCTAAGTCTAATCGCTCTAACACCGCTGGTGGAACCCCACCGCTTAATCGAGCTCGAGGTTGTACCTACAAAGAGTTCTGATTCTATGGTCCCATCGAGTTCGGAGGAACCGAGGGAGTGGTTTACCTAATGAGGTGGATGGAGAAAACTGAGTCTGTGTTTACCGTTAGTAGCGGTGACGAGGATTCTAAGGTTAAGTATGCAATGTTCACCCTGAAGGACGAAGCGTTGACTTGGTGGAACAACTATCATAGATCAGTAGGAAGTGAGATAGCCTATAGCATGACTTGGATGCAGTTTAAGGCTCTTCTGATCAATACTTACTGTCCTAGGAATTTCCCCAACACCTTTAGGGTTAAGTTATGATGTGGAGTTAGCTAATGGAAATAGGGAAAGGATAGACACTATAGTCCGAAGTTGCACACTAAGTTTCCTAGACCACCCGTTTAGGATAGACTTTTTGCCAGTTACCTTAGGAAGTTTTGACGTCATCATCGGAATGGATTGGTTGTCGAAGAACGGTGCACGCATTATCTGCGATGAGAAGATCATGCGTGTACCGTGTGGTGGAAAACTTATGAGCATACAAGGAGATCCGAGCGACTGTAGAGGTCCCTCCCGGTTGAGCATCGTCTCTTGTATTAAGGCCCAGAAGTATATCGATAGAGGAGGTTGTCTTTTCTTGGCTCGAATTTCTAAAAGAAAAGCGAGAAGAAGAGCGAAGGACACCTCAAGGATGTACCCGTCGTTAGAGAGTTTTGGATGTGTTTCCGACGATCTTCCGGGATTCCACCGTCCGAAAAATGGAATTCCAAATTAAGTTGATACAGTGTGTTGCACCAGAGCCTGCACCCTATCGACTTACTCCAAGAGAATTGGAGGAATTGTCTAAGCGGTTGGCGAGTTGTCGAGTAGGGATTCATTCGACCAAGTTAGTCACCGTGGGGAGCACCGGTGTTGTTTGAAAAGAAGAAGGATGGCTCGTTTTGGATGTGGATTGACTATAGGAATTGAATAAGTTGATGGTGAAGAACCGATATCCACTACCTAGAATAGATGACCTATTTGATCAACTCCAAGGCTAGTGTCTTTTCAAGATCGACTTACGGTCCGGATATCACCACCTTAGAGTTCGAGAGGAGGATATCCCTAAGACGGCATTTAGGACTCGCGATGGACACTATGAATTCCAAGTGATGTCGTTTGGTTTGACCAACGCGCCAAAGATATTCATGGATCTCATGAACCGGTGTGCATGCCATACCGGATAAGTTTGTGATAGTATTCATAGGCGACATCTTGATATACTCCAAGAGTAGAGAGGAGCATGAAGAGCATTTGAGGCTCATTTTAGAGTTGTTGAGGCAAGAGAAGTTGTATGCCAAATTCTCTAAGTGTGAATTTTGGATTCCGACCATGCAATTCCTAGGTCACATGATAGATAGTCGAGGAGTTCATGTTGACCCAGCCAAAATTGAGGCCATTAAGGAATGGGTTGCCCATCAAAGTCCGCCAGATTTCTAGGTTTAGCAAGCTATTACCGGAGGTTCATTGAGGATTCTCCAAAATAGCTAAGTCGGTGACCAAACCGACGGAAGGACGTTAAGTATGAATGGGGAGAAAAGGAAGAAGAAGCATTCCAACCGAAGGAGAAGTTGTGAGTGCGCCCATCCTAGCTTTTGCTAAAGGGAGCGAAGATTTTGTCGTGTCTTGTGACGCTTAGCATAAAGGCTTAGGTGCTGTTTTGATGCAACGAGAGAAGGTGATAGCTTATGCCTCTCGACAACTTAAAGCATGAGAAAACTACACTACCCATGATCCGGAGTTAGGTCTTGTAGTGTTTGCCCTTAGGATTTTGAGACATTATTTGTATGGGACTAAGTGTGTAGTGTTTACCGACCATAAAAGCGTGAAGCACATCTTAGACCGAAGGAGCTGAATATGAGACAAAGTCGTTGGTTAAAGTTACTTAGTGATTATGATGTGAGATTCGTTATCACCGGTAAAGCTAATGTCATGGCGGATGCACTCACCGTAAGGAGAACATTTCACCTTTACTTGTTTGATCCCTAGGAATGACCATTAGTTCGCCTCTACCATCTCAAATCTTAGCCGCCCAAGTCGCATTGGCAGAAGAGAACCGTCCATTTGAGAACCTGCATGGAATGGTAGAAAGTGAAAACGGCTTCTTGAAGCGTTCCGAGGGAACCTTATACTTCGGAGACAGAAGTTGTATACCATTTCATGGAGGAATCCGTGAGTTGATTATGCACGAGTCGCATAAATCAAAATACTCTATTCATCCCGGAGCCGATAAGATGTATCATGACTTGAAGAAACTCTACTGGTAGCCAAACATGAATGCCAACATAGCTCTGTATGTCAGTAAGTTCTTGACTTGTTCTAAGGTAAAGGCCGAACACCAGAAACCCTCAGGACTTTTAGTTCAACCCGAACTCCCTGTATGGAAATGGGAGTAAATCACCATGGACTTCATCACCAAATTACCGAGAACAATTAGCGGCAATGACGCTATCTGGGTAATCGTAGATCGTTTGACTAAGTATGCTCACTTCTTGGCCATTAGCGAGGTCGATAATCTCGACAAGCTCGCTCGGCTGTATATCAAGGAGATAGTATCGCGTCATGGAGTACCAATATCTATCATTTCCGACTGAGATAGTCGTTTTACATCCCACTTCTGGAAGTCCTTACAGTCAGCATTAGGAACAAAATTGGATATGAGTACTGCTTATCATCCTCAAACCGAAGGTTAGGGTGAAAGGACCATTCAGACCTTAGAGGATATGCTTTGAGCCTGTGTCATCGATTTGGCAAAAGCTGGGAGAGACACCTACCTTTGGCCGAATTCTCTTACAACAATAGTTATCATTCTAGCATTAAGGCCGCACCATTTGAGGCGTTGTATGGCCAAAAATGTCGTTCTCCAGTTTGTTGGGTGGAAGTTGGCGAGTCGACTTACGGTCCCGAACTCATTCTAGAAACCACTGAGAAGATAGTTGATTCGTAATCGTTTGCAAACCGCTCGTGATAGACAAAAGAGTTAGGTCGATAGGAGACGTAAACCCTTAGAGTTTCAGGTAGGAGACCGTGTTATGTTGAAGGTTTCTCCTTGGAAAGGAGTGATACGTTTTGGCAAGCGTGGAAAATTCAAACCCCGATACATTGTTCCCTTTTCAATCCTGGAAAGAATCGGACTAGTAGCTTAGCATCTCGAGCTACCTTCAGAATTGAGCAGTGTACACAATGTATTCCGTGTTAGTAACCTTAAGAAATGTCTTTCGGAGGAAAACTTAGCTGTAACCATGAGAGATATCCGTATTGATGAGAAATTGAATTTTGTTGAGGAACCGATTGAGATCATGGATCGTGAGATTAAACGGCTGAAGCATAGCCATATTCTGATTATAAAGGTTCGTTGGAACTCTCTTCATGGACCAGAGTTCACTTGGGAACGTGAAGACGTATTCCTTAGGAAGTACCCTAAACTCTTCGTGACATCAAGCAACTCGGAGTGAAACCTGGGACGAGTTTCTTCTGAGGCTGAGAGGCTGTGACAACTGGCAATTAGGGAGCCCATTTTAGGTAACCGCATTATACTAAGTTAAACCGAGTATTTGCCTTTAGAACAATTTCGATTTACCATGACTTGTTTTGATATCGATTATTAGTTTTTATGATTTATTTTATTATCGTATGAGTCGTCGTATGAGTTTTAGCTCTTTTCGTTAAGCATTATGTGATTCTGCACAATAAAATCCTATAACGAGAAATAACGTAACTTTTAAACCATAACACGAAACTTGGCAACTAAATAATCAAAATGTAACACGTTTCTCGGGTACTTGGACCCCACCCTAGATGAAAATGGATCAAAGGCCTTACGTGATTGGCTAGTCAAACCCGAGGGTCAAATTATTAGTCAACGAATTTGTAACGTAGTTTTGGAAGTTATGATGCCTAACTTAAGGGACTAATGTTTCTTAGTAGTATATATGTTATAAGTTAGTTGTGGCCAAAGTAGAATGAATGGAACTAGAGGGACTAATCTTGCCCAATGGCTAAAGTTATGTAAGATAAATAATTATGGGGAGAAGTCTAGAGATTTCTATCTCTTCCTAGAGGGTGTTTGATGTCTGATTTATAGAAGAGAAAAAGAGAGGGAAAAGATTTGAGCTTGGTTATCATCCCATGATGATGATGAAGGTCTAGTGCCTATGATCTTGCCTAGCCTTGATTCTTATAAGATGATGATGATGGTGATGAAGGTAGAGTCATAATGTCCATACTAGACTTAGTTTGGAGCTAAGGTAAGTAAACCGGCTATAATGTAAAGTTATAATGATTTCTATGTGTTACGTGTTATGTGGCTTATGTGCTAGATTGATGATTAGCTTCATTAGTTGTGCTTATGTGATTATGAGTAAGATGCTAGTTATGTGTTAGACGAGAATGTATTAGAGGAAATAATGGTTAGGGCTTTAAGTAGCCGAGGTATCTGGTTATGCTTTATAATTGAGATAGCGTGTTATGCGTGAATGAATTATAATGACATGTTATACCCGCTTTACTTACTAAGAACTCGTGCTTCCGGTTTAAGATATTAAGGCTTTGTAGGTTGTTATGTGGTGATGATGGTAAGCTTGGGCTAAGGCTTACGGATTGCTAATTATGTGGAAGATTGGAACATTGGTAAGGAAGTCGGAGCTAGGTATTTTACCGAGCTCAATGTCGATTTTGTACCCCCGTTGGTCCTATGATAGTTTGTATGGTGTTTTCAAGTGTCAATTTGTATGTTATGATTGTCTTGATGAATCGGTGGCCAACCGTTGGGTCAAAGTGTGTTTTAAGTGTTTATAGTCAAAGTTAAAGGGGTGTTTGGCATAAGCATATTTATACCCGTTTTGGGTTGTTAACGGGTGATTCAATTATGGAATAAGTTTATTATTTTATACTAATGATTTTGGTTGAGTTTGGTATAGTAATGAGTTTCTAAGAGTCGTTTGACATGAAATGGGTCAAAACGGGTTTTGGGCACAAAACCCGTTACTTTTCAAAGTACTAATCCAAGGGTCAAATAGTAAATGTTTTTGTATGGAAATGAGGCCAATGACGTGTCTAAGAAATCTGGAATGTTTCGTGATCTAACGAGTTCGGGAAGTTAGTTTTCCGGAAATTTTGCAAAAGTTCTTCCCTGAGCATAGATCTTAAGATCTATGCTCAAGCCAGAAATTTTAAGTTCAAGAGTTTCTTTCCTGAAGATAGATCTTAATATCTATGCTCAACCCATAAAGTTAATTTTAAAGAGTTTCTTTCCTGAGCATAGATCTTAAGATCTATGCTCAGACTAGAATTTTGATGTTTGGCAGATTTTTTTCGTTTTGTTTATTTTGTACAAAATAAAACGTAATTCGTTAGAGGTCGTGCCACCCGGCATTTAGAAGGTAATTGAGTGTAGTTTCATTTAAAAATAGTCTCAAGGTCCAGATGTTTATAGATTTTTGTCAGATTGTAAAAGAGTAACAGTGTGTCAGTTTTCAGGTGTACTTTTTGCGAAAAGTTTTAAAATTTTAGTCAAATCGGGCACGGGGCGTAACAACTTGGTATCAGAGCTTCGGTTTAAGTGAATTAGGTTTCCACTATAGGTTTCCTAGTCTTAAACCACTCGTAGTAGCTTTGAATGTAAGTGTTAGTAACGCAGAAAGTAATCATTAAGTATGAGACGGATTATGCCTTTTGTTGGATGAGCTTTATGACGATAAGTATTAGATGTGTGTTTAGTGTTGATGTGTATGAGTTGTAAGACCGTGGAGGACTTAAAGTGTTTGAATGATTAGTTAGCCGTGCACCTCGGTTGGTGCCGGTTATTATGTTGTGACTATACGAATGTATGATCAAGTTATGGTAATGGAATATGTATAGAATTGTAACTAGTATTAGATATGGGTTAATAAGTGAGTTAAAGTTTTATGATGCCGTAGTTATAAGGTAGACTAGTGCTTGCGACTAGTTAGAATGTTGATGCTTAGAGATGAGTTAGTGATTGCAATGTGATATATGAGCCATAAACTTTATGATTTGATTTTGATTATGAATGTGAGAACACTTTTTGAATCGGTGTTATGTATTATTGTTTATGTGATGTTAAGTTTATGGTGGAAGTTTATTTTATGTCTAAGTTTTTGTGGTGTGCTTGATAGCATGATACATAGAAGTTGTGTGAAGCATGGATTAGATTTAATATAATGGATAGTTGTTATATTCGTGTATTGACCTAGTTGTGGTCGAGAAAGTTGAAAGAACATATTGACATGTAAAATAAGTTAAGAAGCATGATATGTGTTTGGGAAGCCTAGATGTTTAGAAAGCTTGAGATAAAGTAATAAATGATTGGTAAAGCATGATTTTTACACATTTAATTAATGAGAAAAGTTAAAGTGTATAGTCAAGATGTGATGAGAACACGTTTATATGAAACGTGATAAACGAAACATGCTAGTAATGAATGGTTAGTGTGATGAGTAAAAGCGGTAAATGAGATAGATTGTGCTAGAATTCATAAGTGTTATGAGCGTGATAGAAAGAATCGTAAACCATGAATTGAATCATGCTAATATTGAGAATTTGTATGACGAGAAGATGTGAGATTTATGCGTATGAAGTATTGAATAGGCCATTGTGATCAAATGGCATATAGCGAAAAATGTGAGTCAACTTGGGGTTGACGGATGAATGATAGATTGCATTGTGGAAATGCAAATATAGTAAATCAACAAGTAATACATAGAAACTTGTCTAAATGAAAGTAAACATAGTAGCAAATGTTGAAGTTGCTTAAGGCAATGAGAATTGAGAAAGTGATAGCGTGTACTTAATGAGAAAAGTACATGAAAGATTAAATGAGAAAAGATGTTAAGACATAAATAGCCTGGATCCAATGCTCTAGTTTTGGCATCCTTTGGGATGGCCTAGCTTACCTTTATGGCATGGTTTTGTAGCTTTCCTTTTTGGCATGTGTTTTGGCATCCTTCGGAATGGCCTAGCTTGCCTTTTTGGCATGGTTGTTAGCTTGCCTTCACCGGCATGGTTTGATAGCTTGCCTTTCTGGCATGTATGTTGGTATCCTTTGGGATAACCTAGCTTGCCTTTCATGGCATGGTGGTATAGCTTGCCTTTATGGCATGGATGATAGCTTGCCTTTCCGGCATGGTTGTTTAGCTTGCCTTTCCGGCATGGTTGTTTAGCTTGCCTTTCCGGCATGGTTGTTTAGCTTGCCTTCATGGGATGGACGAAAAGGTAGAGAGATTGGATCCAAGGCTAGAAAAGATGAAAAGTAAAGTAAGTACGAGTGTTATGTCGGAAGTGTATAAGTAGGATGATTTGTAATTCCCTTATTTAGATGGATTGGGACGCCTTTTCATTTAAATAAAGAAATTGTGAATCACCGAACCATGAGTTTATGTTTCTTGGTTTACATCGATTGGGACGCCTCTCTATGTAAATGAGGAAGTATAAATGAATGGGCTTATGTATATCCGATATGACATGAGTACGGGTAGAGAGATGAGAAAGTGAAAACTAAAACAAGTTAGATGTCATAAGAAGTAAGATTAGATGTCAAGAGAACTTGTATAGCGGCTTTAAGATTATGTGTGAGATCTTAAGATAGATGCCTAGATGAGTTTGTGCACTAAGTTGAGAAGATAATGGGTAAGTATTCCCGAAATTCAATAAGAAAGTTACTTAAGTAATGCAAAGAAAAGATCTTGAAAGTACCATTTAGATGGTACTTGATATAAAATTGAAATAAGTTACCGGTTTTTGAAGTAGATACGTGTTGGTATTATGTAGAATGCAAAGTTGACCGATATATGACTTTATGTCATGTTAGTACAATTGTGAATGATGTGAAAATAGTGTTGAAGTTTGACTTATATAAGTCAAAATAGTAAGTTTTCCATATGACAAGTTGTCATTGTTAGGAATGTTTAGATGAGCTTGCGATGAGAGGCGTTATTTAAAGTAGATTAAGGATATGTTTTGTGTTATAGTGTGTTTGGAATTGCAAGATCACTTAGATCGTTGCAACTAAAGAATGAGGAACGGGAAGTGTTGAAAAAGGGAATGTTATGAGACTAAGCTTTAGTTGACATTAGACGAGAGATTTCGGGGACGAAATCTAAATAAGGGGGTAGAATTGTAACACTCGTTTCTCGGGTACTTGGACCCCACCCTAGATGAAAATGGATCAAAGGCCTTACGTGATGGGCTAGTCAAACCCGAGGGTCAAATTATTAGTCAACGAATGTGTAACTTAGTTTTGGAAGTTATGATGCCTAACTTAAGGGACTAATGCTGCTTAGTAGTATATGTGTTATAAGTTAGTTGTGGCCAAAGTAGAATGAATGGAACTAGAGGGACAAATCTTGCCCAATGGCTAAAGTTATGCAAGATAAATAATTATGGGGAGAATTCTAGAGATTTCTATCTCTTCCTAGAGGGTGTTTGATGTCCGATTTATAGAAGAGAAAAAGAGAGGGAAAAGAGTTGAGCTTGGTTATCATCCCATGATGATGATGAAGGTCTAGTGCTTATGATCTTGCCTAGCCTTGATTCTCATAAGATGATGATGATGGTGATGAAGGTAGAGTCATGATGTCCATACTAGACTTAGCTTGGAGCCAAGGTAGGTAAACTGACTATAATTTAAAGTTATAATGATTTCTATGTGTTATGCGTTATGTGGCTTATGTGCTAGATTGATGATTCGCTTGGTTAGTTGTGCTTATGTGATTATGGGTTAGTTGCTAGTTATGTGTTAGACGAGAAAGGATTAGAGGAAATAATGGTTAGGGCTTTAAGTAGCCAAGGTATGTGGTTATGCTTTATAATTGAGATAGCGTATTATGCGTGAATGAATTATAATGATATGTTATACCCGCTTTACTTACTAAGCATTCGTGCTTACGGTTTAAGATGTTAATTCTTTGTAGGTTGTTATGTTGTGATGATGGTAAGCTTGGGCTAAGGCTTACGGATTGCTAATTATGTGGAAGATTGGAAGATTGGTAAGGAAGTAGGAGCTAGGTATTTTACCAAGCTCAATGTCGAGTTTGTACCCCCGTTGGTCCTATGATAGTGTGTATGGTGTAGTTAAGTGTCAATTGGTATGTTATGATTGTCTAGATGAATCGGTGGCCAACCGTTGGGTCAAAGTGTGTTTTAAGTGTTTATAGTCAAAGTTAAAGGGGTGTTTGGCATAAGCGTATTTATACCCATTTTGGGTTGTAAACGGGTCATTCGATTATGGAATAAGTTTATTATGTTATACTAATGATTTTGGTTGATTTTGGTATAGTAATGAGTTGCTAAGAGTCGTTTGACATGAAATGGGTCAAAACTGGTTTTGAGCACAAAACCCGTTACTTTCCAAAGTACTAATCCAAGGGTCGAACAATAAATGTTTTTGTATGCAAATGAGGCCAATGACGTGTCTAAGAAATCTGGAATGTTTCGTGGTCTAACGAGTTCGCGAAGTTAGTTTTCCGGAAATTTTGCAAAAGTTCTTCCCTGAGCATAGATATTCTGAGCATAGATCTTAAGATCTATGCTCCAGCCAGAAATTTTAAGTTCAAGAGTTTCTTTCCTGAGGATAGATCATAAGATCTATGCTCAACCCATAAAGTTAATTTTAAAGAGTTTCTTTCCTGAGCATAGATCTTAAGATCTATGCTAAGAATAGAATTTTGATGTTTGGCAGATTTTTGTCGTTTTGTATATTTTGTATAAAATAAAACGTAATTCGTTAGAGGTCGTGCCACCCGGCGTTTCGAAGGTAATTGAGTCTAGTTTCATTTAAAAATAGTTCAAGGTCCAGATGTTTATAGATTTTTGTCAGATTGTAAAAGAGTGACAGTGGGTCAGTTTTTAGGTGTACTTTTTGCGAAAATTTTTAAAATTTTAGTCAAATCGGGCACGGGGCGTAACACAAAACTCATGGAAAAACGTAAATAAAAGAGATAGAAAGTCGAAGGAACTTCGTGGGACACTCGTAGGACAATATATGAGCTCGGGAATATGTAAACGGGAGTGTTTAATAAAAATTACGGGTTTGGCCCCCTAGTTTCACTAGGCCGGCGCCCCCTCCCCACCTTTTCATTATTTTTGAGGTCCCCAACTCCCCATATATATACCCCCAACCCACCTCATTTTACTAGTTTCTTTCTCTCACTAAAAACACACACATACATTCTCATTAATACAAATAAGCCGTAAAACGTTTATTTATATTTTACGATCTTCTAATGTTTTGTCGATAACAAACGTAAAATCATTTTAACGAAACAAATAAAATACGTAAATTGTTTGAGCCAATAGTTTTCTAACACACTTACGTTTTCACATAAAACACTAAAACAAGTATAAGTGATTTTATGATTTAGTAATACATATGTACAGCTACTAGTATTTACATATTGGGAAAATATATACATAACTAGTATGTATTATAAATGGGTAAAAACTACAACCCATGGTATTGACCCATACCCATTTGACTAGGTGCATTGCACCCATTAGGTACATTGTTTTAATAAAATACCCATGGATCAACCCATAACCCATGACCCACAACCAAAAAACCCATGGGCAAAGAGGAGCGTCCCACGGATCCCTAGTTTTACACTAGACGGATCCTCGAGGAGGGATCCGTGGGATCCGTGGAGCGATGAGACATTTTCTCTATAAATAGTGAGCCATTTCTTCATTGTTTCTCACCCTTTCTCACATACTTTCTCCTTGAGTTAAGAACTCTCTAACCCCGGATCCAAGTGATCTATGTATGTAGTTTAGTTTTGTGTGATTCTCAGGGTTCCTCTTAAAGGCGAGATCACCACCTTTGAAGTCAAGCAAGCTCAAGTCCATGAGTTGCCATGCTTCCTCATCATCAAGACTACTGAAGTTATCTTGTTGATGGTTCTTTCTCTAAGAAGTGTAGTGTTGAAGACATTAGTGTCAAGACGTCTCAAGTGTCAAGACGAAGACATTAGTGAAGGGTGTCGATCGTCCATATTGTAGGCATTAGTGAAGGGTTCCTAGAAGTCAAGTCACAAGACATTAGTGAAGAGTGTTTTGAAGATCTAGTCAAAGGCGTTAGTGAAAAGTGCCTAAAGATGTACATTCGATATGGTGTGATTCGATGTACAAGATAGATTAGTATTGGGTCAAAGGATATTGTTATCCTTGTTGATATTATAAGGAGTAGATCTCCTTTGGGGTTAGGTGATTGGTGTAGTGTTGGGTAGTAGTTCCTCCATTGTAATGGAACTCGGTATCTAGCGTAGTACCGGATAAAGGGTAGGCAACGTTGTGATAGGATTGGTTCTCCTTGGTGAAAAGGACCCGTATCTAGCCTTGTACCGATAAAGTGTAGGCGACGTTGTGAAGGTTTCTCCACCATAAGGAGTCGGTGTTGTGTAGTGATTACGAACTCGAGTAGGTGACTCGGGAGTAGAGTAGTAGGCAAGGAAGGTGTCCTTGTAGCCGAACCACTATAAATACTCGCGTTGTGGTTTTGTGCTTCTTACTCGTTATCTTTTCATTACATATTTATATTTCTATATGTTTGTTTATCAACATCCAACACACATCCAATGAGATTGACATAAGTCGATCTAAATAGTTTAAAACGAGTTTTAATTGGTAAAACTATTCAACCCCCCCCCCTTCTAGTTTTCCACAATTGGCATCAGAGCTTCGTTACCAAGTTTCTTGAAGTATATTGTACTTTAAAAACTTGATACGATCCATGGTTAATTGAAAACTACAAAGAAGGTTTTTCATAAAAAAAAACACCATATTTCTTTTAAAACTCTTTGTTTGGATGTTGTAGAAAACTCTCAGACCTTGACAGATCTTTAGCACTCGTGGATCGTTAGTGTTGCCTATGTAATCATAAGCAAACTAATAGACAGTCTCTAACACTTGTATTCTATAGCGGAAAGTAAACACAAGTTGTTATAACTAAGAACACTTAGATCCTCTATGGATCTTTTATTCTTGAAACTCTATGTTTCGGATGAGTTGGTTTTCTATTACAAACTATGAGGTTCCTTTTATAAACAAGGAACCCTAATCTATTACTACCAATCGACTACACATGCAAGCATGCATTTAATGACTAATACACTAAACTATATTGAGCGGTACAATTATGCCCATGCAACCTTGGGCGTTACAAGAATATGGAGAGTTAGCATTTAATACTGATGGCGCATCTTGATCCTAGTCACCTTTCACCCTTGAACACAAGAATGCTTGTACTCTTGTGAGTAATTACTTCTTCAACATTACGCTTTTACTTGGCGAAACCTTCGGCGAATGACAAAGAAATCCTACTTCACATAATTCCCAACAATCCTCCCTAAACGGAATTTGACTTGGTTAAGTTCCGGTTTCCACCTTGAAAGATCTTTGGAGACTTGATTACTAGAGGATTGTTTTCACATCATTAGCAAAGAACCACTAATAATCTCATCTCTATGATGATCAAACTTTGAAACGCTTGGTCTTTGCGACAACAAATGACAAATGTACATCAAAACTAATTAGTTGCATACTATTCTCATCACTTCGGTGTGTGAATTCTGTGAGAGGTGAATCATTGAAAATAATGGATTTGATGTCTCTTTACCAATAGCCATCTCTCTTGGAGTAGCCAAATGTTTAAGTTCGAAAACTATGGTACACGATAACCATCGATTTATAGGCAAACCGAAACCATATAAGCGGTTTGACTTGTCTTTACACTGTGGCCGTTTGCTCGGGACTAGTCAATTCTTAGAATTGGTGAATTGATAACCAAATATGGAGATAGTTGCCTTTACCACAATCCATATACTTGTGGGCTAGCCAATTCTTGGATTCCAACAAGGAATAGACCATGGTGAATTGATGACCATACAACACTCGACAATTAAGCATGGGTGGTTGCGAACCCTATGATTTTGAGCAAATCATTACAACTATCAACAAATTTGATGTGTCTTTACCAAAGTCGTACCCTTTGGACTAGCTAACTCTTTGATACACACAAGGTATATCGGTGAGTTAAAACCATCAAAAAGGCAACAAACCCGCAAAAGAAAGTTTTTTTTTTTTTTTTTTTTTTTTTTTTTTTTTAAGAATCTAAGAATCTAACAAACAAACAAAACAACATGACAAAACAAAATCAGTACAAATTACAAAAGACAATATATATCACCACATTCTTGATGAAGATGCGACTTGTGCTTGCGAAGTTGAGTCTTGATCAAACCAACCAATCGTTCGACATCGGTCTTTCATTCCCAGCTGGATCCGGAGGAATTTCCAACTTCGACACAACATCCTTTCCATAAGTCTTTTGGGCAATGGATACTTTCTTTCGAAGAAACATGCGGTCGTGATTCCACCCTTAGTCTCAAGCACATGCACACGAGGGAGAGGATAGAGTCTCCAGGACACAACTCGCCATAAATGTGAGTTCTCCTAAATGGAATGTCCTCTACTATCGGGAGAATGAGAGTTAAACAGGACTTGAAGATCTTCTAGTAAGAACATCCCAGAACCTTGTGGTGCAATGTTGCAGTAATGGCTGGTAACGAGAGAGTACAGAGTGAGCAAGTCTGCCCTGTCTACCAAATGGAGTATTTCCTTCAAAAAGGTGAATTCCATTGAAGTTTCATCCTTTCGTTGAATGACATTCATCTCATTATGCTTCAGAGTCCAATTTACCAACACATTTTGATCTCCCTCAGGAAAATTAGAAGCAGAACCTTCTCTAATGAATGTTGCGTCATCAGCCTCAAGATCCAGGGTAGTTATTTTGGCCATCCTCTTCTTCCTTCTTCCAGGCTTATAGATTCCTAAAGATGGTGTATCTTCACGAATGGCATTCATTCTTACTAGCATGTTTCTAGCCTTCCTGGTTTTTATACTTGCTATATCGACACGAGCAAGCAGATGCCACAGATGGAGTGGGAGCTGGTACATTAGGTGCTTCTGAAGAAATGGTAATCGGTTCGAAGATGAAGTTTTGTCGGGTGAGCTAGCAATCTCTGTAGGAGTTTCAAGAAACCATAGATGGTTCAAAAAAGAACCTTGTTATCTTTCCTATCCAAAATATCTTTTACGCCTCGCCGAGATGCTATAGTTGGGGTGGAAGAGGACATGACTATTGCTTGGATGAACCACCATGAGATTCGGATTGAGCTGCTTGATTGAGTGTGTAGTCTTTAGAGTAGCTTGATAGAGACTTTGGAGGAACATGATATATCATCAAAATTGTCCACAATCTCAGCTGTCTTTATCCTCTTAGCCTTAGGAGCACCTGAAATACCAGCAATCCTCTTTAAGCTTGAAGTGTGCGAAGGAGAATACTGCATGATTTGATTATATTTGCGAGTCAAAATATGATCAGGGAAGGCCTTGACTTGCTTCATTGACAACCCAGAGTTATACAGAGATGAGCTCTGGTTTTTTACCACAAGCCTCATTTCAGCTTTAGTAGGAGGTCTATCTTTATTCCTTTGAGCTTTGATGGCTCTCCTCTTTTCAGCTGCTTCTTTCTTCATTTGTCTTCCACGAGCCATCATCAAATCCACAAAATTTCCACTGTGGAAGTCTGCTCCTAAGATACTCTGAGCAAGTGAAGGGTTTGCTATGACTTTCTCAGTGTAAGTATCCCAATGAGTGTCAGGAAGCTTAGTTCGCATTTCATCGAGCTCCCTTTTTCTTTCAGGAGGTAAATCAGACGTAGGAAGAGCTGCAAGCTGTTTAGCCATTAGTTCATCTTTCTTTCTCTCATTATACTCAGCAAGTATTCTGTCTTGTTCTCGCCTTTCCTCTTCACTTACCAAGTCTGGACCAAGCTCATCATCTACCAGTAAACCTTTTCCTTTATCAGCAGTCTCCTTAGCACAATAATCATCAGCAATATCGATAACAGGAATCTTAGTAGAAACACCCAAGTCATTTGGAAGAAACATGTTGTGAGGTGCTTGACGAGTGGACACCGAAGGTTTTGTGTGATGAAGATTGACCAAGTTCGATGCGACATCCTCCATTGGTGTATCGGCGATGCGCTTTGACAAACTACGGTTCCTTGGATACTTGATGGTTGCTTTATTCAATCGATCTCTTTCTCCTTTTGTAAAGAACAGGTTCCTTCTCCTTTGAAGATGCTGTAATTACTGATGAAGGATCATTAAGAGACACATCAGCTAACATATCAAGAGACCCAAACTGAGGTTCATCTTCTTCCTCCTCAGAAGAAACCACAAACTTCCTTTTGGTTTCCTTTTCAAGTCTGTTCTCAAGGTCCTTAACTTTACTCTGTAGATCTTCAATCTTACTACCAAGAGTAGACTTGGTCACTGCAAGTTCCTTTTTCAGACTGGACACCTCAGCTGCATACCTGTTCACAAGATCATATACGGATGTGAGAGTAATGGGGTCCTCAGCTCCACCAGCAGATTGCTCTGTGGTAATGGGAGCTTCATTGGACCTTTCAGTGGAAACATGGTCATTCTCAACATGAGGAGGAACCTCATTAACAGGTACCCTTGGAGGACTAGGTGTGGTCATCCTGTTTAGACCAGACTCAAAATCATCAAGAGGAACATGTGTCGGTGGAGGACTAGGACAATGTGCTAGAGTTGGTGTTGGTGGAGGCTGCTCTGGAGCAACATGAGAAGCTTCAGCAGAGAAGGAGGGGCCCTCATCAATATTGACTGATGGATTGCCATCAGTAGCAACAGGTGAAGAGGGTGGGATGTTGGCAACATTCTCCTCATCAGCATCCACATTGCCTTGAGGCAACATAACTTCTGTCAAGGGATAATGTGCCCCCTCAAAGTTCGTTCTCATAGAGGCAAAAAGTTTGGCTGACAGAGCTCCTACGGCATAAAAGGATTGGACTTGGGTAGAGGTGTCTAAAATCATTTGCAGAAACCTAGGGTACATTAAAAACTTATTCTTCTTCCTTTGAATATTCTCAATCATATTTTCAAAAATAAACTTAGAAAATTATAAGTTACCCTTGGGAAAGACACACAATACCACATCCCGGTTGGGTGAGAGGCGGTCCCATCCTCCGACTTGTTGCTTATGCCTTTGAAGCAACGTGTGAATCAAGAACCTCCACATTGGGCAAAGATGCTTCTTGACCAAATGTCGGTCCTCGTACCTTGATAGCCATCGCTCTCACCGATGAAGTACCTCCATCATTTAGAGTGATAAACTCCATCGACATCTTCAAGTGAAGCTTCCTCCTTATCATCTCTTCCGTAACCACATGCTCGTTCCATCAATCGTAGCCACAATCTGTTTCACTTCGTTTTGAAGCAGATGCCCAAAACTGAGTAACAAGTGATTCAAGATATTGCTTTCGGAGAATGTGTTATAGCATAGCAAATCTTGGACCTTTTAAGAATTCCACCATTGGTTCATACAACTCATCATCTTTAGCTTTTCCCAGAAAAGCAACTTTGTTGTGATCCTTCTTAAATTCCAGTGCCATGTGAAGATTTGAGATTTTAGGGTTATGATGCTCGTAATGAAGTGTTATTGGATGAAGGAGAGGGAATCGGTATGTTTTGAAGTGGAAGAATGTAAATGGTAGAGTGGTAGTTGTTGCCCAAGTTATAGTCAAAAGAAATAGACCATTTGGTTGACCGTAGCTTCGTGTATTTCAACTTGACCAAATGAAAGTGTAGCAACTTGGTGAAACAGATGGTCAATCTGCGAAGTTATACACTTCAATGACAACCATCAAAGATAAAAATATCTTGGTAATATTCTAGAGAGTTCTTGTGCCAACCACTGCATTAATTTCCATTGAACCTCGAATCCGTCTATAAAATGATCCCAATGCACACATAACTCTTCATCAAAGATCCCCAAATACCATAACAAACCCTAGTTTCTTCAATGCTCCAAAATTAATCACAAACAACCATGAGTAGATCCAACCCAATCACACTTTCTTTAGATGACAACGAAACCTCCATAAGCGGTCTTGAGAGGTGGAAGAAAAATTATTTGGCAAGCGGTCAATGGGCTCATCCTTAAGTTCTTATGTATCACCTTATGAAGACTCGGATGAGGAAGCAACTTCAAAGAGAGTGAAAGAGCCTCCCTTGCTTTGTTGTGAATGAGCCTTCCTTCCCTTGATGATTCGATAACTCACTGTAAGGAGAGAACAACTTACTTCCAACCTCAAAGCACCTCGGCCTCCACGAAGGCCACGAGCCAGAAATCCGCCACTCCCTAAGGATAGAGAGGTGGTTCATGGTCTTTCTGCACCAGGTTTTGGTGCATCAACACACATCATATAAGGGAAGGGCTTAAGGAGGGTGGATGGATTGCATTTTGGTTGAAATGAATAGATGAAGCACAAAGGACATATTATTTTTCTCCATCATCATGTGTGGTCATCGTCATCATCAATGTTTGCATCAATCCATCCTCTCCATTTTGATCCTTAGCATCTTCGTCGTACTGGTCATGCATATCCATCCATTAATATAGAAGGAATGGGTGGTTATGCAAGATTTGACAAACGTATATCCAGCATCTAGTGTGAAAGATGTGAGCGATCATGCATATCCAACATTATGTTAGATGTTGGAATAGATGATATGTACTAGGATAAGTAGAATAGCTCTTTTCTTGTAGTTGCATTGAAGTTGATTGTAGTACATGGTAAGTGGTATGTTGTAATTTGAATGAATGAATGAACAATTTTAACTTCAATACTTGTCTTGATATTTTATCTTGAGAGGAAACCAATTGCTCACTCCATTACTTAGCTTTCGGAGGAAACAAGCTTTGAGCTTACTAGACCATATACCAAAGGACCACACTTGAGGAGTTTACTAGATCATATACCAAAGGACCACACTTGAGGAGTTTTAATTGAGCAGGGCATTACGCAAAACAAATTCGAGAGAAACACAAGGACAAAAGCAGAGACAAAAGCAGACTAAAACTATGAACAAGCGGTGTTAGCAAACAACATATACACAAAGTTTACTATGAAATCCTCCCACAGGCATATGCCTCCCACGAGGCATATGCCTCCCTTAAACTTTGCGATTAAGGGAAGAAAGATCCACCATTGTTCTTGGGTTTCGGTAAAATTTTGGTCCTTTATCCTTCCAAGAACAACTTCTTTGAAGTTTTGTGATGGTGCCCCAACCTCCTTTAGTGCTGACATCCTTTCCCTTTATTCATAGAATCAATATATGCGGGCCAATAACCATGTTTAAAATATGGGCTAGTAGGTTGCACATAAGGTCTATCTGTGATCTCCTCCAGGAGAGTCGGTTCTAGCTTGTGGGACATAAGGTGGAATATTGTTAACATTGGTCCACATTGGTCTTGGTTTCTGCTGATTAGCACAACCACCCAATCTTTGCTCATAGAAATCACAATCCTTAATAAGATGAAATTTACTTCCACAAACAAAACAAGTCTTCCTTTTGGAAGAAGTATTCAACAAAGAAAATGTGCGATTGCATATAGAAGTACTTAAAACAGGAGCATTAAAGGAATTGTTTTAACGGACAAATTATGCAAAGAATTGAAAGAAAAGTCTTGGGAAGCAGGCTTGGGGTGGATTCTCGGCTATCCTAGAAGGCTTGTAGAGAGTCTTGGGTGCGAGCTTGGGTGTAGGCTCGGTGAGGGCTTGACAAGGTCGACTTATCACTTGAATCACGGTTGTAAGTAGATCCTTGATCCGATGAATTGTCCTTTGTCGGAGAAAGAGACAAAGTCATAAGATGAAGCATCATTGTCAGCAAGTCTTTTGACTTTACGCCATATAGATGGTGTGATCCATCAAAGTCAGCGATGATGGATAAGTCGGTGGGCATGAATTCACCTCTAATAGGTCCGGGGCGACATGTAAATCACCTTCCTTTCTAAAGTGTTCTAAGCTGCGGGTGTAGATTTACGCCCATCGTGCCTAGCTTCAATCCTACATACTTAAAAACCTAAGCCTATTCACGAGTTCATTGACCGACTATTATAGAGTTCTCTAGCTAGATTGTCATCGGATATCAACCATTGTTTATTTCTAGCTATTTCCTCTGCAAATTTCTCTTTAAGCTCTAGATTCTCAGTAATAGTATCAGCTCTTTCTTTTTTAGTGCGTTTAATGTTAATATTAGCAATATCTAGATCAAATTGAAGCACCTTAATCTTTTCTTCATAAGCTATCGATTCTTACGAAACCAAACCTTTTGTCTTTCTAATGTTTTTAACGAGAGTTTATAAGCTTCATTATCAACATAGCATGCATTGTACTTAGGTTTCATAGTATCATAAGCTTCTTTCGGTTCATTGTATCTTTCACTACAACCAAATATCTGATTGTGTGCACGAGAAAGTCCCATGAAGGCAAGCGATCATGCCTATCTTACGAGGTGCACCTTGCCGACAATCAAGCTTCTCTGTCGTGACTTCCTCGATCACGAGTTCATGTGCGACCAGTGACACCGCTCATCCATGGTGACGAGCTGCTGAAGTGCTAGCTCCTTACGATTACTGGCGATATGAATGGTAGCTAGTACTCTCTCTCACTCTTCTGTCTTTGCACTCCTTGAGAAATGACCCATCGGTGACAAGAGAAACACTTGACCTTTCTCTGTCAAAATGAGTGGATCCTTTCCTTGAACCCAAACTTCCTTCACCTTCTCCTCAAACCTCTTGATATCTCTTCGAAAGCATGGCCACCGCCATTTTAGCTTCATTTCCTCCATCTCAAGAGGGTCCATCTGTCAAAATCTTCATAAACAAGATCTTCTTGAGTATCATAATCGACAACAAATGAATGAAGTACATCCTCTAAAACACCGCCGGACTTGGCTTGAGGATGTGATGGGGTGGGACGATAAGATGATGATGGCAAATAAGATGAACTTGAAGCATGCATCATCATATTCGGTGGGATGTCCCAACAAAGGTGAATGACCGAAAGAGGATGCGGTAGGGAGATCGACATCGAGTTCAAGAGATGCGAGTTTGTTGTATAGCTCATCAAAGTGAGCATGTCCAACCCACCTTTAGCCTTAAGAGCTATCTTGACATGTAACCATGATGAAGGCAAGGATCTCGGGAACTTAGAGTTGCAATCATCATTGTCGGGCTTTGCATTCGGTGATTAAGGTGACTCGAATCTTAATGAAACACATCGTATCCCTTGTGGATACCCTCTTCTTCGAGATGTTGAACTCTTGGAAGTGTTGTCTCGGCATAGACTTCCTCGTCCTCTGGACTCTTCATTCCCACCAAACCTTGCTTTGAGCCATCCGGATGTCCTTTGCATCAACCATGTGGTGAAAATTACCTAAGTGATCTTCGGGAATAGATTGAAGAAGGATGGTTCTTACTTTGTGCTCCTACATGTCTTTGCAAGAATCTCTTGACGATTTTGGGAGGAGCAATGGTAAACTTACCATCAAGATGCAGGATGGTCTTCTTTAGATTGTTACCATTCTTCACAATCTCCATGATTCCAATCAATATTGGAGATCGATTCTGCATCTTCATGGTCCATGGATCATACTCTTCCTTCTTTAGGTAAGGAAACTTACCATTCTTGTTGAGAGACTCGATTCTTGCATAGATGTAGTGGTTTTGATGTTGTTGTTGGTGGTGACTTGATTCATCATTGGTTCGGGAATGGTGAATATATTTTTGGTTGTATGGGGTGAGGTAAATAAGGTTCTCGATATCTTAGAGACTCTCCCGAGGCTCGATACCACTTGTTGAAAACTCTCGGACCTTGACAGATCTTTAGCACTCGTGGATCGTTAGTGTTGCCTATGTAATCATAAGAAAACTAATAGACATTCTCTAACACTTGTATTCTATAGCGGAAAGTAAACACAATTTGTTATAACTAAGAACAATTAGATCCTCTATGGATCTTTTTATTTACTGAAACTCTATGTTTCAGATGAGTTGGTTTTCTATTACAAACTATGAGGTTCCTTTTATAAACAAGGAACCCTAATCTATTGCTACCCAATCGACTACACATGCAAGCATGCATTTAATGACTAATACACTAAACTATATTGAGCAGTACAATTATGCCCATGCAACCTTGGGCGATACAAGAATATGGAGAGTTTAATACAATGGCATTCCTAGTCGACTTTCACCCTTGTGGCGGCATGCTTGTATCTTAATTCGATTACTTTTTTCACCTTCGATAATAATGGAAATCTAAATCTTCACATAATTCCCAATGGATGTTGATTAGATGACCACATTTTTCTTATTATTTATTCTTCATTTAATTGCACTAATCCTCTTTGTCACATTGTGTTAAAGCTCATACCTACCAAGCCATAGGAATCACTAGGTAACAAGAATACCTTCCTAAGAAGGTATCTTAAACACAAAGGAGTTTGTCTCGACATTTGTTGTGTCATTTGTAAAGACATTCTAAGTGCATTTGAGGTATGACTTTCTACTTATACCTAAATGACATTAGCTTGATAAATAAGTATGCTTACATAGGTATTTATATGATTTTTCTTTTTGCATATACATGTATTACAAGTAGCTTCATTAGGAAGCCTCTCTTACATACGTGTTACTTTTTCGTCTAAAGTCGTGGTTTATAAAACTTGTGTTTTATTTCATTTAATTCAAAAATCATATCATTCTAATAATAAAACAAAACACAAATCTCAAAAATTCCTCTTTTCCTATAAATAAACCATCCGTCGTCTACTCTATCAAATCCCCACTTTTTCAAATCTTCCACTTTCAAAAATTAACTCTCATTCAAAACTTCATCTTCCTCTTCATTTCATCTCATCTCAAACCAAAACCAAGAAGGTTCGTCATCAATATGGTTTACATCACTCTCGTGCTCATCGCCTTAACACTCATCGCTCTTTTGTTCCCTATGATGAAGTTCTCATACGGAGACATTTACTTTGTATCATTCTTAGCATTGAAATGAAATATTACTAATATTCTAGTTTAGCTAGTTTATTATCTTAATGTGTATGTCATTTCTTTTGATTTACATCTTTCGTATTCTTTCGTGATACATTATAAACCATGTATGCATGCTAAAAGAAAATGTAGGATCGATAAAATTTATTGTGTTGATGATTCGGGTGGTCTTGGATGATCAGAATACATGTTAACCATTTTAGAGAGATAAAGTAGAGAGATGGTGTTCTTGGTAGAGAGTTGTTTCAATAAAAGTTGTAAGGTTAGATTGCCAAGCTCACCCCTTCCATGGATGGAAGGGTATTTATACTACAAAATACATCCTCCTATCGGCATGTGGATCGGTATCGATGGGTAAAGACCCATCCTTCCTCCACGATGTTGCTCTAAACTAAACTACGCTACAAACTAACTAAATGACTACTAAATAACGTAAATAATGACAAATCTACGAGCTAACATATGCTAGACCATTATTGGGGTGACCGACACTTTAACATGGAATTTCTAATTCCTAACAATCTCCCCCTAAGGGAGGTCACCCCATGAAATACATTTTGCTTCCTAGCATTCTATCTTTGACTTCGTTCTTGAGCTCGTAGACTTGAATTCTTCAATTCCGCAATCTTTGTGCATTAGTATCGATTCTTCAAAGTCCGCATAGTTTTGTACTTTTGTGGAGGCCTTTAACTGATCCACATCTTTGATGATCTTTAAGCTTTCATTGAGATCATCAGCCACAGTAAATCTCTGGATCACCCTTTATTGTGTTGCCATAATGTGAAGTTGTGACTTTAGGACCGACATGCTCACACTTTTGAATCATGACATCTTTCCATCGAGTAGCGGAAGCTTTCTTGGTTCAAGATATTTGCGGCGTAGCAGAACATAGTATAAAAATATATGAGCCGGGTTACGTAGATATGCACAAGTCATGATTTCTTCAATTAAGTGTGGATCTTTGTGAGCATCGACTTTGGATTGATTCCTCGATTACGATCACCGCAACCGTCCAAATGTACTGCAAACAACGATTAGCAATAAAACACACGAAAGTGTCTTTGATCACTTCGTTGAATTGAGTACATGGCCCGGTTCCCGTTGATCGATTACAAGTCTTACTGTGATCGGTAGGATTCGAGGAATCTCCTTGACAGGGTTTCGCAATGTTCTAGTTGTTCTCAAACCGGAACGTCTCAAAGAAGACAACACGGAGTGAGTGAACCCGATGAATTGAGATTCAGCGATTGATGAAAATGATTTGAAAACACTCGCGTATTGCTTAGAAGAAAGAGTTTTGCAATCTGACGAAGGTTTTATGAGAAAGATCAATTTTCAATCAAAATTACTTTTTTGTATTTGAAAAGTACACACTCGATGTGCTAGAGAAAGAAGATTTGCACATCGAACGGTTTTCCAAAAGTACTTTTTCAATCGGAGATACTTTTGTGTTTGAAAATATGAATACACATTCGACGTGCTAGAAAAGAAGGTTTGCACATCGAGCGGTTTTCCAAAAGTATTCGTCAATTCCATTCTGGACCAAGGTTGATTCAAGATTGAATCTCCCATCGTTCTATCTAGTTGTCACAAGCTTGATCTTTAGAAAAGATCTCACATGTCACCCACCAAGAGCTTGTTTGATGTTGGCTCTAGAAGGATTTCCATCTTCATCGTGAATATTTTCATATCACTCGGATGTTACGCAATACCACAAGAATAATCGTAGGACTCTTAATATATTCTTACTTTCACATTATGCGAAGCGACAATTCTTCATTAATTTTGTGTCCTAATGAGATATTGTGGATGATCTCTTGGCTCTAGACTCGATTGTGCACATTTGGTTCCTATCTTGGGAGACTAGGGAGAGGTCTCCTTCTTGATATCAACAAACTCTAAGAAAGTCGATAGATAATGTGGGTTCCCGTGAGAATGAAACAAGCCCTTTTAAGAGGAACTTGAGTGGCTTGGGAAGTTGGAGTGTAGTGCGTCCTTGGGTCCATGACGTCTTGTCTTCAATACCGGTGTTACCTTAGTAACTACCGATGCATATGTATTGAACCCGTTCTTGCCCTAAGGTTGAATTATTGGAGGCTATTTCTTTTCACCCTTTTCACATTCAATTCTTTTCATTCTTCAACCCCTTGATTGCTTACGAGACTTCATAACTAGAACCTTGTTGGGTTTATTCGATTACTAGCTCTATCTCGATCCGCACTCTTCCCATTTCTCATTTTCTCCTTTTTCATCATACCTAAGGACTCTACACTATCTAGTGGATTGTCCTACGGGTAGATTCCTCCGGATTACGGTGGATCGTGGGAGCGAATACCTAACCTAACCATCCTTATAACACCATGCATAAAGTAAATTGGTCGGGCTTTTGGTATTGTCCTTTCCTTCTTGAAACCAATTAAAAATCATTTGGAAAATCAATCAAGGTACTTGTGATATAATATCAAAACATTTTGTACCTTAATTGTTTTGATCTTTTAGAAATGCTCCCCCTCAACATGCGCATAAGATTTTGAAATTGTTTAGCACATGGAGGCAAGGGTTCTTTTGAAATAAATTCTTGATCACAATTTCCATGGAAAAAGCCATATGATTTTCTTTGGTAAATTATCCCCCTCAATATGTGCATAGGGTATTTCAAATCATTTTATCATAGGGAGGCAAGAGTTCATTTGAAGCACATTTACGATCACACAAGCCATTAAGAAACCATTCGCTCCCCTCAATATGTGCTTGAGATTGGCGTTTAGCACATATGAGAGAGCGACTGCACATTTTCATCAAATTGATCACCTTTTATCAAATTTCTTATTAAATCACAAATTCTCCCCGATCAAAATATCAAACCCTTTGAGATTTTGGATCCCAAGTGATTAATAAGGTTTAGAAAACATGGGAGAATATGTGGTGGGTTTAAATACTCATCTTGTTTACGGATAAATCCTCCTCCTCAACATGTGCATTGTATATTTGAAATCGTTTGGCACATGGAGGAAGGAGTGCCTTTAAAGACTAAAACCAATTCCATTTAAGCAGACAAGAGATTTAAATCACGATCTCTCCCGATCAAAATTTCAAACCAATTGAGATTTGTGATCCCGATTGATTAAATCATTTAGAAAAATTTGGGGAAAGGCGTGGCAAGATTTGATTTTGAAAAATGATGGATAAGGACCATTTAAGACATTAAAGATTGTTAGTGTCAAGTATGATTGTTTTAAGAGACCTTTAAGTAAAATAAAACAATTTCACAATCAAACAAGAACAGAAAAAATTTCATTTTGAAAGATCTTGATTCTAAAGAAAAATCATACCATGACATAACATTAAATCTTTAGATCCCACTTTATAACGTACAAAACGGACTTGATAGATGAAATATCGTTTGAAAATATTTAATTTGAAATCACTTATGATTTGACAAAAGAAAGTCCGGTTGATTTCAAAACTTTGAATCTGATTTATTTTCAAAAACAATATTTTTCCATTTTCAAAACAATATTATCAAGTTTGTTTAAGAAAAATGGTATCATCCACTACTTTTCTGCACAAGACACGTTAGGTGGTTGAGAAGCTTATGTTTTTGATGTAGGGCTTGGAAGAAAAACCGTCTGCGATGCGGTGAGACTTCATCGTTGCATTTAATGCCAATCGAGGTCAATTAAGCTCTGTTTCTTCATTTGATGATGAAGAAAACCATCTGCGATGTATTGAGACCTCTTCGTTGCATTTTCCATGCCACCTCTTTATAGAAGTTCAATTAAGTTCCGTTTCTTCATTTGTCAACCCAAGATATAGTTACCCTTTCCTTTCGGCATCCAATCATCTTCATTTGTGGGATCCGGATCGGGAACATTCTTATAACCAATATACTGCATACGTTAGTGAACACACATCTGAGATATATGGTGGTCGACATCACCCATGTGACAATTGACTAATTAAAGTCAATTCAACATAACAATCGGATCATATAAGGCATGGGGTTTATTGTTAATCAAACTCTAATCATCTAAACCTAACAATCATATCCTAAATTCCTAGTCCTTGAAGCAGGCAAATATCATTTTAATTAAGCACGTGGGATAATTAAGAAAGCTCGTTAGATGATATAGATTTGAAAACATTCTCCCCTCAATCAATGACTCATTTTTGAAAAATTTTAAAAGCGCATAAGTCATTGATTGAGTTTGCAAATTAATGAAAACTCGATTACGATTGATTTTCAAGCAACTCATTTACCACCATTTTGAACACAACAAATATTTTAGAAGAATTATAGAAGAAAAACATTTGTGTAGGAACAACGATCCTTGACATACTTTCCTCATTTTGTTTTAGGATAAGTGCGAAATTTGTGAAAAGCGTTTAAGCGTAGCACTTTCCTTCCTTTTAAGAGCAGGTTGCTATACGAAATAATAGCAAACCATTTTTGAGCACGGGTTCTGAGTTTGAAATAGCGTAAGCCATAGATTTGACATGTTTTGAAAAAGAATATTTACACCTCTCGCTCGAACTTCATCTATGGTCTCGTGCCATTATTGAATGACATTTCTAAGACCGTAGATGTTATCGATACGGAAGACATGTCTTTAAAAACAATATTTTTGGTATTT